>VWYH01011361.1:45798-266314 GCA_013399365.1 Pampusana beccarii | reverse complement strand
TAAAAAAAAAAAAGAAGAGAAAGGGTGACAGTAACAAAAGAAAAAAGAGCAAAAAGGTAAAAAGAAGAAGGAAAAATGGAAAAAAAAAAACCAAACAAAATAAAAAAGGGGAAAAGAAAAGAAATAAAAAGGAACAGCTCTGATATTCCTCTATTGTATCTGGAACATGGCCAAAGCCATGCAGAGATTTGAGAGACCACTTTAAACAACTTTCTTCTGTCCCTTTCTTTCACCCCTTTTCACCCAGAAAATCATGACATGAGAGTAAACATGAGTCAACATTTGCAATTACTTCATTAATGAATAAATGAGTTACGCAGTAGACACCATTAAGAAACAAAGACTCTTGCTTGCTTGCTTGATTTGGCTGTCTGTGGTTTTGCAGCTCCTCCTTTACCATATAGCCATCTCCATTATTCTAGAAAAGCGTGTTTTGCTTTGTTTTACTGTCTCTTTTGAAAAAGATAATTCTGAGCCAAAAAAAGCGTCCACCATCTATTTTAAAAGAAAGCAGTAAATCAATACATTGGCTGCCTTTACCATTCTAATAAACTGTAACACCACTTTCTATTTGTAAGAAAGTTTCTATTTTATCTTTTTTTTTTTTTTTTAAATAAACTTCTGAGCTCCCAATAGCTTGCAGAATCTCCTTGTTTTCACCCATTAGTCAGTCCACCTCTTGTTTTAAGGTTGAAATACACATAGAAGGAAATAACGACCTAATTAAACTAGATGTAAAATGGAAGATGCTAGTAGCCGGTTGTCTTTTCAATTAAATAAATAAACAATTTTAGTTTCTGAGCCCTGGTCTGAGGTAATGAATTTATACTCTACATAATATTTATTAATAATAATAAATAAAAATATTATTTGTATAAATAAAAATATATAGATCCTTCTTAGTATTATTAAATCAAGAACCATATCCTAAGATAGATTTAAGTATTTATATCAGTTCAAAAAAGGTGTTACTTGTCACTATTCTGATTTCTGCAAAATTGCAAAAAAAGCAAAAACTAGGCTTATGCATAATCTATCTATTTTCTGAATAGATATATGGCTGCCTAACATTTTGTGCTACAAGTGCTTTCTAAAGTTGATCAGAGTCATTGAGCTTTAATCTTGTTGTTTGTTTTCCTTAATGTTCAAATAGAAACAATTCAGAAACTTTCTAGAATGCTTTTTTGTTCTTGCTGAGAAAATCTCATACGCAACTGATCAAAGATCTCAAGTGATTAATGAATGGATTTGATGCACTGAAGTGGGGTGATATGTGCAGGAAGGTGCCTGATACTTTTTTCTTGTAAAGGAACTGGAATATATTTATTTGAAATGGACAGATGATTCTCTGAGCTGTTTCTGTGCTCACTCATATGTTCTGATCAAACTGGAAAAATACACACATACTGTAAAAAAATATGTTTGAGTCCATGCATTTGATCCATTTCACCATGGTCAATCTTGTAACATTGTTTCAGGAAGTCTTATTTTCAGAACCTCTTGCACATTATCTGTTTCGCCCAAATCATGCCCCAGATAGGTTGGTCTCACTCCTCATAAATATCATTTGATGGGTTGCAACACAACCTTCACAATTTTTCAATACTTTGAACTGAAAATGGTAAAGACTCCGCAAGGGCCACTTGGATACCAGGTGGGGTTTAGATGCTGCCCATTGCCAGCTGCTGTACAGTGTTAAAGCTGTCACTGTTTACTCATCCTTGAGGCCAGACTGTGGTGTCTATTATGTCTCTGTAATAGGCATAGGCAGGGCAGTTTGTCATGGAGCTCAGCAAAACTTCACTGATGCTTTTTCTCTAGCCAAAAATCATTTTGATAACATGTTCACCACCTTCTTACTACTAAGCAAGCTGCAAAGTGTGGGTGGGAAGGAGAAAAGGACAAGCTCAAATGCAAGGAGCCAAGAAACAGAGAGATGCTGACAGCGTTAAAATAGGAGTAAAAGGAGAAGGGCAGAAAGAGCAGAACAGAAGAGTGAACCACACAGGAGGTCTGCTCCAGCTGCTCTTTGAACAGATAAAATGTTATGAACTGCTAAATATGCTGAAAATTTGGACTGTAGACACATCAAGTGGGATCATCCAGAGTTAATGGACATTTGAATATTCTGATATTAAGCTACTTGTATCTCAGATGGTTATAATAGTATTATCCTCCCTCAAAGTGATGTTATGTATGCAAAATAACATTTGTGAGCTACTCAGATATCACAGTGATGAGTATACCACAAAAATGCCTCAGAGGAAGCTAATAATTCTGAATTCAGTGTACAGTTGAAACAGTGTCCTGTACATAAGATATGGATGACGCACTGAAAGATGAAGCTAAAAAATAATTGGCTAGCTAGCTAGCGATTTTGTGCATATACTCTATGCTTTGCACATTGGTCAGGATTGTCTCAAGGAAAAAAGAAAAATTAAATGGTTATGTAAGTACAGCCTGTGTCATAACACAAATGTCAGAAAGCTGAAATTAAAGTTGTGCAGGAAATTCTAATCTGACAATGCTTAGCTTTTGAGTATTTAGCTTTATATTGTTGCTACAGGTCTGGTTTAAGTCCCTTTATCCTATTTACACACAGTAAAATATTAAGTTTCTCTTTCATATTTGTGTTTTTTATATGTGAGATATACCTGTCCAGCTGACCAAATCTGGGAGAGAATATGACTGACATTAGCTGATCACTTTACTATGCAATACCCTCCCCTGTGGAACAAAGGGCATAAGTTTTTTATTTCACCTGATAGCCCAGGTGCTCAGAAACTGCAGACAAGTCATTTCTGCTAGCTACAACCCCTGGAGGAAGGGACACATAGGGTTTATGCAGCCCTAATAACCATGTAGACTGCAGATTTTGCAACAATGAAGAGAAAGAATGACTATTTTGCAAACGTTATTCAGGGAAGAAACTTACTTATTTTGAGTTCAGTATCAGTGACTAAAGGTTGCGCTAAACAGTAACCTTACTATCAGTGTGCCTATTTGCATGGCTAACTCTTTCTGTTTGGGTATACAAGTGAAAAATAAGCAGCTCAGTGCAAAAAATATCTGTAACAGTGTGCAGGGATAAAAAGAAATAGGAATTCATTTGTAAGCCCATGAGAGCAAAATCTGTGCTTTTTGTATTTGCTCAGCATGAAATCTTATAGAGCCACAATCTTTGTTGTGCTCTTGTGGAAAAAACATCAACATTATTACTATAAAATTGTTGGCATTTGATTATATTCTCAGTTTTTGGTTGCAGTTCCTGTTCAAATTACAAGAATGACCAGAACACAAAGAGAAAATGAAAATATATTCAATTCCATGAGTTTTCCAGACACAGTTTTTCTAAATTCCCTTTATCTCCATGGGACAATGGATCCCAAAACTTCATAATTACTTTGAGATTTGTGAGTGAATTGTGAGGTTTTAGAGTTTTGCACTGCCTTTGTATTTTATTTATCATTTAGAGGAATGGTGAGGCAACAGTTAAGCATTTATCTCAGCCATTTGTCAAAATAATCTTTAAAGTTATGGTGCCTCACATCTCTAACAGACAAGAAGTTATAATGAAAGAAGCTGATTATGGTTTCCCGGTATCCATCATGACATAGCACTGCGTTGAACAGCCAAAGAAAATGATGTGTTAGGGGATTTTGAGCTAGGAAAGCGGGGGAGGGTTTAACAGACTGCTTCTTCATGAAAGAAGTGCTTTGTCCAACACGCTAAAAATGAGCTACTTGTTGGTGTGCAGAGCTGGCGCCAGTCCAGACTCTTCAGACCTCACATTTTCTTAGCTTTTCTTTGTATCAGACACTGAACGGTATTTCTAACTGGTGTAAAGATATCTGACATTCTTCTTGTGTCAAAAAGAACAATAAGGAAAATAATATTAAGGGGGAATAACGATTTGTACAGAGGAGGAATCTCTTCAACCCGTTGATTAGAGATGCTGAACCAGGATCAACATATTTTTTTTCTGATGTTAGGGGGTAGTCTTACATTAAAACTAAAATTTACAGTTATTGTCTTTATGTCCCTTCATAGTTCCTTGCAATGACTATCTTGGATATTTTTTTTTTTTTTTAACTTTATAATCACAACTGTGCTTGTTTAAATTCTGAGTGTTTGGGGGTTGGTTTTCTTTTCCTTGGTGTTGGGAAAGTGTTTCAGAAGCACTTCAAAGTTTAATAATTCTATGATTTTTTTTGAAGTACATTACTGGGAAAAGGTTTTTCGTAAAGTTGTTTGTGAATACAGGTGGAAGGGAAACAAATCTTTAATACAAATAAAATGGTGAAGATAAAACCACCTACTGTCTCAATTTAAAAGTTGAAAAGTTTGTGAAAAATAAAAATTGTTTTTCTCAGTAAAATGTTCTGTTTCTGTACCTACTATGCCTCTTTTTTCTCTTTTAATATTTTTCAATGGAATATAATAATCAAAGCTGACCTTTCTTTATTAAAAAAGCTTTGATTTTGACAGAGAAATATTTTCTTAGCATCATTATTATGCACACATTTTCCAACAGTACCCTTTGCTTGCATTTCCAAAAAAATTAATTCAAGTACTTTTAAACATGAACATGCAAAACACAAGTTTTGAAAAAACACCAAGCAGGTGTTAGCAATTTGACTTTACTTCTGCCCTATTTCCATAAGTTTCTGTTGTACCCTCAACAAGAAAACAGAAGTCAAAACACAAAACAAAATCCACAAAAAACACCCAAACAACCAAGAAGAAAAAAAAAGTCTTGAGTTTTCAAAAGAAAAATCAAGAAGAGATAAAAAAAGCCTCTGTTAGATCCCAAAAGGTATCTCTGGAAATACATTACAAGGCAAAATATCTGTCAAAATCCAAAGCTTTCCCACAATTACTTCAAACATTGAAAATAAACACACTACATTAATGGTTATATGTCTAAGAGTTAATCCTCGTCTAATTCCTCTGTCTTTTGAAACAGTGGAGATTTCATCTTTAGATCAGTATGTAGTTCTCAGTGTCATCTCTATGTAATTGAGGCTCTTAGATATACCTGCAATCTTCTTAAATATACCAAACAAAGACTTTTATATAACAAGATGTGTAATGTACTTTTTAGGGGCTTAAAATTCTTTCTTTATACTGAAGACACCAGAAATTATTTTTATTTTAACATATTCAAGATTTCTTAAAATATGGATTATCACATCAGAAAGCAGCAAAGGATACCTGGAATCCAGTATAAAAAAACTCCACTAGATATCTATATCATTATTCACCGAACTGTGAACTGAAAAAGTGTCTTTAATAAAGTCTTGAATATTAAATGCCATTACATTATGGTAGACATGCTTCAAAGTTTGATTTCACCTAGGCACAATTTGATTTGATAATTTGAAAAGTCAGAAAATACTGCTCTTCAGCTATAATTCCCCTTACTCTTTAAAGTCAAAGACGATATTTGATTTATTGTTTTTATATTAATAATAATTTATACCAAAGAAAACTGAAAATAAAGAATCAAAATTAAACACATTCCATTCCCCATTGAAGGACTGTCATAACCCCTTATGTCATTTATTACCAGTGCAGCCAAAGTTACAGTACTACCAACAATACACCAACAGTTAACTTTTTCTTCTTTAGCTTTTTATTCCAAGTTATCCACAACAATTAAAAGATTAAAATTGCAAGTGGAATCTAACAAAGACCACTCTACTATTTCAAGAGGATTAACATGTGTAGCAACCCAGCCTTTAAAGTGGTTGCTTTTTGTTTCAAAATTACAGATACCAAAACTTTATTAAGGGCTTTTCTATATAGCTTCTCTTGATAGCACCAGGAACATAAAAACTCCAACATCATATGAACTTCATATGGTCACCTGGCTGAATAGGCACTTCCTAGTATACTAGAACTGAAAATCTATGTTGTTTTACATATTTTTTTATACCAAGCAAAAATTTATTAATAGGTCCCATTGCTGTCTAGTTAGGTAGATTAGTCATAAAATATTATTTAAGTTTGATCTGTGTAACAAATAGCTAAAAAAGGCTGATTTAGCATGGTTATTAATTACTGGGTAGTTATACCAGAATACAGAAGGATGTGTAAATACACATAATAACTTTTTTTTCCCCTTTAGAACCAATGCATTTTATTAGTAGACTTGTGAAAAGTAACACAAACATAAGGACATATCCAGATTTAAACTTCTGCTACTGGCTAGAACAACCTGGAGAAGGATGAACTAAACCTACGTGTGCAGGTAGCACAATAAATGATCTTACATTTTTTTCTTTAAAAAATTGCAAACCAGATGCAGTCAGTGATATTACAGTAGGCAGAAATAATAATAAAGATAAAAAATCTGGATGTTTTAAAAACAAGCCATAAATATTTTGTTGAATTCTACATTTAAAAAAAAAAAAGATGGTGACTCAGAAGTTTTCTTGTTTAGATGTTGTTGCTCCCGGGATTTTCTGTTTGTTTGCTTTTTTTTCTTTAAATATATGTTTTTCTGCATTTCTTGGGGTTAATATGATTCCAAGAATCCGTAGTTTGATTTACTTCATTAGTAATATTCTTATAACAGCTAAAGCATTGAAATAGTTTAATATTTCTCAAGAAGCAGTGTTGCAGTTCTGAACATTCAAGTCCAGGTTAAAAGACCAAGCACACATTGAATAAGACCTTGTCTAAGTTTCATAATAATCTTCTTTGCACTGACCTTGGTAAGGAGAATATAGATCTATGTGATAACATGCACTAGCTAGGGTTTTGGGGTTTTTTCATCAGTGATACAGGATAGATGGTGAATCCACAAGAACATGTATGAAGAGGGTCAGAATTTGATGCCCAGTTGTCAGTATGCACCACGGAATATCAGACCATATCAAATCATTTGTTGAAAAAGTAGTGCTGCCCATGTGAGTGCTTTTTAAAAAGCTTCTGATGATGGTATTTTTTTACTGCACTGTGAAAAACAAAACAAAACAAAAAACAAAAAACACCAAGAACCAAAAAACGCAAAAAGACACCAAACACATGAAGAATTAGTAACAAAGATAGGAGCAAAGATAATGTGTATAGATTTATTTAGAAAAATAACATTCATTTACTAAAAAAACTTACTCATTATCTTTTTTCCTCTGTTGACTATCTTTTAAATTCTACAAGTTCTGTAAGGTCAGAAAGACTTCATAAACCAAGAAAAAAAAGCAAAAATTTAAGTCGTTATTTGCAATTTAATTATTTTCAATACTAGTTATTGCATGGGTCAGTACAGTATATAGTTAGGCTAACTGCTGAAAATAGTCAGGGTACTAGGGGATGTGAACTTCTCTAACCTAAGTTTACAAGAAAAGCATTCACTTTTAAAGGGTGAGGTAGAAACAGAGATTGTCAAACCATCAGAATGCAATCTACTGAAACATCTAGATGGTTATGCATAAAATGGAAGTCTGCAGAGGACTGAAATTACAGTGTGCACAGTCTCCTTGCTCATGCTGTAATGGTTGTGGTCATCCTTCAGCAAACAGCAGTAAAAGCTAAAGCAAGAAATATTTAAGAATTAATTTACAATTCAAAGTCCTGTTTTTCTGAGAGGAAAATGGACCAGTTAGAGAAAGATATGGAGAAGGAAGAAATTTAATTTGACTTTACTAAAGATTAACCAGGAAGTAATTTGATATTCCAAAACAAAATTTTGAAAAGGTATGTTTGTAAGTTTAATTATAAAATTGCTTATTCTCAACACTCTTGCATTTTTCAGTATCCATAGAGAATAGATATCTGTAGAAACAGAAGTGCCTTTACAACATTTTTTGCAGGGAAACATTTTTAAAACTTTGAAAACACTTCTACAGGTTGTCATTGACCAAAACTTGTTAGGATGGGTAGTATGGTCAACTCCTCAAAGACACTCTGCCAGCTAACACTGGTCTTAACAGTGTCACAATGTCACATCGTAGAAAAATGGAGGTAGGAGTAGTCTTACCAGATACATGATGGACTATTTCTATCCTGGTTTTGCCAATCATTTGAACTGATATACTGATTATGTACTGCAACATTTCTCTCTTACATTGCAATACTCTTTTTCTATATTAATAAAGAAAAAATAGGACATGTCTGTTACTAAACTAGTATGAAAAGAAATGGTAGTTTCACAGTAGTTTGCTTAAAAAAAAAAAAGTCTGTCTGTTTTTCATTTAGTGATACTTGAACTAGGCTGATTATTGAGTGAAATGGTAGGTATACTTGAATCATTCAGAAGTAGTTTGACATCTACTTAAAAGTGATAAAGGAGGGAAAGGGTTATAAGATGAACAATGGAAAGGATGACCCAAGATTAGCTGCTCTTTTAAATTTGGCTTTCAGTGTGCGGTCTGCTTAATGGATAGCATATTCCTTGACATGCTTATAAACTTGCATCTTTAAAGGTCACAACAGATATATGGCATCTTACTGAGTGTCCTAGCTTCTTAAAAAATAGCCATATTACCTTTTCTTTCCAGTTAAGACAGACTGTCCACCGCATTCACAATGAAAACCCCAATTAATCCCTTACCAAATGAGCTTTATTACAGTGATATGTCATACAGGGATAATCTAGTCAGAATATCAGATTTAATGTAATATGGACTTGATAGCGCTAGGTTAATGGTTGGACTCGATGATGTTAGAGGTCTTTTCCAACCAAAATGATTCTACGATTCTATGATTTATCTCTATAATCTGAACCTTTAAGTAATCAGACTGAAGTATTTTTCACAGCTGTAACTCAGTGGAATAGAAAAGGCAAATTCTGAGAGAAGGAAGGAAATAACTGATCTGAAAAGAAAAAATACATCCTATTTAAAGGACCATCTAGTCTATTCCTTTAGAATCCCATTCAGATAACTGTTGTGGTATATATAAAGGATTTTTATGAGTTCAGCATCACGATACCCAAGCTTTCTTCTCCCTCAGTCATTCTGTTCTTCCCTCCTCAGCGCTGCAGCTTTTCTCAAAAGAGCAGCTCTAACTAAGGAATCAAAATTTAGTGATGAGATTTATGGGAGTCTTCAGTATGCATGAGCTCTCTTTAAAAAAATTGGCCACTCCAGTTAAGTGCCTAACCAGAAGCTACTGAGTGCTTTTTGGGAAATCTGTCTCATTGGTTCTAAAGACTAACTTCCCAGGCTGAAAGACATTATTTCTGAAGATTGGGTACAATTCATTGACATTTGCCTGATTTCTGCTTAGAGGTATCAGATAAAGTGTTGATAGCCTGGCATTATACTTACTATGCCACTTTCATGCTGTGAACAAAGAGGTAGATGACATAAAAATAAAGAATTTTCCAAATTCTGTAAGTTGAAATACATAACTGAGAACTAATACTTTCCAGTTAGACTACAAGGATTGAATGTATATAATATTTTTTCCAAATAAAAGACTAGATTTTTGCCAAATACATATATAAAAATATTTTTAAATATATACCTATATACACACAAACATTTTAAAATTATTTTAAATAACCATAAGGTTAACAGATAAATCACTATGAAACAATTCAATTTAGCCAATGAAAAGAAAATATACATACTCAGTTATCTGTTTCAAAGTTCTAATTTACATAGATCGTACGAGTAAACCTGCCTATTCCACATTACTGAAAATTGAAGAGAGAAAACAATGTTAAAATTAGGGGAAGAAATCACGATTTACAGAAATGTGCACCATATGATGTGTAGGTGTGTCTACAGAGCTAAGAGATACAGAACAGAAAAAAAACCCACATCAATTTACCCTCTTAAGTAAAAAAATACATTAATTATAGTCTAATTCCTTTGTGAGCAATTTAATGATTTAAAGTATTCAACTTTTTTATTAATAGACTTTTATCAGCAAGACCTTATATCTTACTGTGACTTCTGAAATCACAGACACCACATTATTGTTTTCTGCTTAATTTTTTTCAAGGTAATTTCCTACTTTACTTTCTGTCAATAAAGAGTTCTGAGAAATCCTTACACCTCTAAGTAGACATGCTAAGGCATAAAAATGGTAAAATATGCAGGGACTTCATTTTCCTATAACAGGTTTGCTCATATAGATCACCTGTTTTTCTGTGCACTGACAATCTGTCTAGAGTCAATGAAAATACGGGAGTCTTTGAATTAGATCATAAGAGAAGAAAATAGCTATACTGCACAGAATAAAAAAGGAATCTTCCCTGATATAAAACCCTGTGTGTGATCTGGTTAACAAAAAATTCAGAGATGTACACCTTCCTCTGTATAATTTGTACAATGCGCTTCTATCCATCTTAATGAAGTCCGAAGTTCAGACTCAGAATTAACAAGGCAATTGCCAGCATTTTACTGTAAAAATTGAATACTTAGCTTCATATAATAGGGTACAAGGTCTGCCTCAGGACAAACTATACTTGATGTTCTAATGCTACCATTCTTACAGCCTGAGGAAAAGAAATCCTTCATTCTTCTTTCATTATATCTGAAGCTTTTGAATCCAAGGAAAGAGCAGAGAACTCTTCTTTTGGAGTTTGGTGGTAGAAATACATTTTAACACATAACAGAAGGAATTACTGACACAGATATTAATTAAGTGGCACTAGTCACTTACTGCATTGAGCTTTCCCTGGAGTCTTTCTAAGCAGTTGCAAATGTCAGTAATCTATTTTATTCCTTTGTTTGTGTTTGATCTCTGATACAAATAAACTGCAACTACTGTACTTATATTTTTTAACAAATCATCTCAAAAATTCTTAGGATTTTTCTTTTCCAGTGTCCTTGGATTTTAAAATGTGGTAAAGCTTTGTCTTGTTTTGTATTAATGCTCCAACATCCCTAATGCTTTTCAGATCCTTTCTTTTCACCCTGCTTTAACAGACATTCCTGTTTGTAGCATCATATTCATTCTTCCACAAATTTCCTTCTTTTGTAGTGGAAGCATGCAGCTGAAGATATCTTAAATTTGCTTCTGGTCATCTGTGAGCTTAGAAAATAAACTTTAGTCCAAATTAAGTCCTGGAGTGCAATTCAGGAATGATCCAAATGTCTAAGTAATAAAAAAAATCCGGCTTCTAAAAAGCCTATTTTAAGACACTGCTGTAGAATTTATCCTATATAACTTCATGTGAATACACTTTAAATGTCTTTACTTGATCAGATGAATCCTACTGCCATTGCTTCTGCTTCTTTAATTCCCATGTGGTATAAAATAATACTGAACTGACCCAATTTTCCTGTAACCATCCTTTCCTCTGGTAACATGATAGTCAGACTTCCCATTTCCAATGGTAAATGTATATTCTAAGTAAAACATGCATCAAGTGAGCCTTTAATTGTGAATTTGTTGTTGTTTTGGAAAAGTGATTCTTATAAAACAGTTATTGACTGTACATATTTTAAAGACAAGCAATGAAGATAATGTAGGTACTTTACATAAAGCTGTAAATACACAACATACACATAAAAGGTCAAAAGAAATATTTCCTTTACATTTATCTAAATCTCACATTCCAGCTTTTTCTCTGTTTCCTTTAATATATTCTTTCACTTCAAAAAATATTAATCTCTGTTTCTTCCCCTTATTTATATTTTTTGCTTCACTGGTCAACTTAGTGTCTTAGTTTGTATTTTTCTCTACCTAAGTAAATTAGTCTCTGCCTGAATTTCTTCTTTTTGACTGTTCTATTTCTTTTTGCTCTTTCTTCAGTCGGAACAATTTTATATTTCACTATATCAAAACTTCATAACTCTAAATGCCACTATTTAGATCACCTAATGAGAACAAATCCACAATTTTCACAACTGTATAGATTACTGAACTATATTATTATCACCTTATATTATTCTCTGTCCAAAGCAATAATGTCTTTGTAAAAAGGTGAATGGAAGGAACTGAGTATACTATTCTAAATATGTGTATAACATAATGAACTCCTTGTATATAAGTAATGATTCTTTTAATTTGTGTTACGCAGTTTTGCTTATTCATCCTATGATGCTGTTTACATTTTCAACTGCAGATACAGACTGGATTAATGTTTTTGTCAGAGTTTAAGGCTGGGCTGACAATTAAGCAGATGAGAGATTCTTTCTGTTAACTCTTTTCTTCCCCAGATAGAAAAAGGAAAGGAGAAATGGGAGAGAGACTTACGGGTCGGAAAATTAAAACAGGTTTAATAAAATAACTATGGAAAAAATAATAAAAATGTTAATACTCCTGCTGATACTACTACTACTACTACTACTACTAGAAATAATGAAAACTATGCAAAACCAATATTGAGCTCCTTTGATAATAATCCAGCTGATGCTGCAGGGCAGGTGCCAGGAAGTCCCAAACCAGACCCAACAACAGATGGGAACTGGATTCAGGAATACATGGTTCAGGATCAGAAGCAGTAGAATGGGAAGAGTCCTTCATGGATGACAACAATGAAAGAAGAGAGCACGACCCTCACGATCCCTCAGCTTTAAACTGAGCATGATGTGTATGGGATGGAATACTTTGTTGATCAATTTTGGCTCACCTGTTCTGTCTGCTCCTCCCCACAAGTGTGACCCTTCTACACCCTTTCACTTGTGGAACATAAGAGATTTGGCAGTAACCTTGGTTTCAATAGGAATAAGGATAAGCCTGGGCCTTTCTACATATCAGTCCTACCTTTACCTTGGTAACAACTAGAAGCATCAAACGTTATCAATTCTAGGAGCAGACACTGTCTGAAAAAACTTGTAGTCAACTTCAGAAAGTCCAGTTACTTAGAAGAAACTTAACTGAAAGGAAAATTTACAGAAAGAAGAATTGTTTCTGTCCAGTCCAAACAAGAAGAGTTTTCAATATTTTTTTTACAATAACTCTTTAATTGTGGTATAATGCATCACTATTTTATGTAGCACATACAACATTTTTTTTTGAAGAATCTTGTCCACTGACTTAATTGTTCTATATTCTGCAGCGTGTATTGGCATCGTTTTTCCAAAGTCCCAAATCTTTCTTATTTTTATTATCCTGGGTCTTATTCCTCTCATTATCCTCATTAATATGCATGAACAAATAAGTTTAGTGTAATTCTATAACGTTTTGCCTTTTACCTTTCTAGATTATCTATCTAGATAAATGAGTGAATTTGAAAGTTTATTTGTTTGAGAAAAGAAGACTGAACTTCCAAATAACAACTCACAATCTCTGCCAAAAAATAATTTTGTTAAACCTGGAAAGAGAAAGAAGCAGAAAAAAAAAAAAGGTAATTTTTTCTTTGTAGAGAAAAGTGTGCTTAACTTGTTCATTGAAAGTAAACACACACATGTGCATTTGCACAGAAGCATGTACGCATGCAGTGGAAAAAGAAAAATCTATAACACAACAGATGAATAATCTTCACAGGTAGCAAATATGTTTTTGTAAAATCATTCACACTTTGGTTGATCCGAGTATGTCTCCTTGCTAACTTTTATCATTTCAGCAACCCGTATTTGCTGAGGTTCCAATGGATTATTATTTTTGAGGGAAAAAGGAAGTAACAACAGGCAGAGAGGAAGGGAAGAAAGAAAAGTGATATTTGATCCATTTAATTCAAATTCCTCTCAAACACCTAGGAATGATTTTGAGAATCAGAGATTCTGATATTACACAGATATTGTGTGCATGTATGATTAACTGAGTGATCTATCACTCTTGTTTTCCAGTCTGCCTTTCTCGTCATTGCAAAAGTCCCTTGACAAGTTTGAAGTAAATAAATGTATTCTACCCAACTCTGCATGGCAAAGCAATCATCCACTAAAGACCTTTTTTCTTCTTCTTTAAGTGTTTGCTTTTCCTAGTCATTACTTTAAAAGTCATGACTTTAATCACTAGATTGAGACTGCTCCATAGTTCAACATAACAAAAACGCAGAAGAGTTAAAAAGTGGTGATTTGCATTTTGTGTTCAATGCAGACGCTTTCCACTGAGGAATAAGTCATGAGGACAGTCTATTGAAAATGCTGAAAGGTCTTATTGTATATTAAATATATGGTCAAGAAAATGGATTGTACAGTATTTTGCAGTGTGAAAAAACCCTTTTGCTCTGTCATCTGAAGGGTGTTGCTCAATTTTGCATTTATTTCTCAAGAAAAAAAAATCAAAATTTGAAGAAAGAAAATAGTTCAGTACTGAAACAGTAGCTTTCTCTTTATTACTCATGTAAATCTGTCACTTCAGAGTTTTTCTTATGGGATTCTTCCAGCAAGTATCCTTTCATATTAAAATTCTACCCTTCTTGCAAGCTTTGCATAGCTGTAAAAACATTTGCCAATTTACTTCCTCCAACAGCCTGCAGCTCTCCAGCACTATTCAGAAATTACCTGATTTATTTTCATTGTCCTCAGCTTCTCTCTAAAACAGTTATGCTGTGTCAGCCAAGGTATTTTTAGCATCTTTTCCTTCACCCTCAATATTATTCTCCAAAAATCTTGTCAGAGTCCTCCTTTCCATTTCCATAAAAATTCTAACCTGTTTTTTAAGCACCCAACCATTTTTCTAGATCACTTGTGTTTCTGTCATTTCAATGATGTCATACACTGCTTTAAAACTATTTAAAAAACCCCTCAGTATCAGTTTGCCAATATTAGTTTGTGATTTGGGTTTTTTCCCTTTTTTTTGCCACAGATATTTAATCATTTCCTGTATCACCCAACTTTACCTTATTTCCCCTCATCTTTGGTGACATTAGCCTATAAAAATGGTACATATTCACAGGAACTCCATAAAGAGTTATTCAACATTAAAGTATCAAATGAATCAAGCACTGTTCTCGCAATTAATCTGATCAGTGTTGCAAACCTTTATTTCTGAGAGAACGTATGTTGAACATGTTTTGTGAGCGATTGCGAAAAGACATATCTTCTGCACATGTGTAACAAGGCTCCTAGATGAGAATGTAGCCATCCTAATTTGGAAACCACAGATTGTGATATCATATGGTGACATTTCTTCCAAGAAAAGAAACCAAAGTTAAATCAGGAAAAGTGTGACAAATAAAGCAAAGAGTAGAGAAAGACTATTTCATCATGATGTATCCCCAGCCGTGGAGATTTTGGCAAATTTTGTAGATGTGCTTGCAGAGGAACAGCAAAGTGCATAGACATGTATTACCTGATGCATGGACTGGCTATGTTAGCTTCTGCTGATATGATTTATGAGAAGAGTTTGATATATCATATAAAAAGCATATATCAAATATGTAAATAACTGTTTTATTTCAAATCCTACTCCATAATGATGGCATAATGATTGTTAATGTATTGTGTATGTTTTATACATTTCGCAAAGGGGAGAGTGTGCCTGTATGTATATATATGAATGCCTGACAGATAAAGAAAAAAAAGGGGAAATTTTCTTTTCAATTAGTGAGAAAAACTTTCTATTCACCTTTTTTTGTACTAACTTTTATCTACACCTCAGGTTTCACTAAGCTATCACAAGAGACTCCAGTGGTCCAAGGACCTGATTTAAGTTTATCCTCCTTATGAAACACTACAGCACTTAAGAATCAAGAGTATCACAGAGAAATAGGCAAGGGTCTGCAATTCCTAGACTTGCATTTAATGATTTTGAGATAAGGATTTTTGCTCAGTGTCCATCTAATTTTGCATTTCATTAGCAGTACAAAAGTAAGATAATATAAAAAGAATCAACTTGTTTTCTACAGTCTCAAAAAATACATAGTTTAACCTATGTAACAAGAACTAGTATTAAGTGACATAATTTAGCTACATATATTCAGGACAGCTTTACCAAATGAAGCTCTCTTTAATGCAGTATCATAGCCCATAGTTAATCAATTGCTTGAACAGTACAATTAGTACATCTAATCAGATTCTGTTTTCTAATGCTTTTTGATAAAAGATGGTGAATTCCAAGGCTGAATAAGACATCTCTGTACATGTATTGTAAAATACTATTTCGCCATTGAAAATGAAATGTTAGTCTTATGAAATGAAAAGTAGGTTTTGGACTGAAAAATTTTGCTTGATTATGGAAAAAAAAAATTGTGTTGATACACTAGCCCAGTCAGGAATCTTGGGCATTTCTCTTGTTTCTGTAGAAAAGTATGTTTCTGATGAAGTAACACTGTGAATTAACATGAACTGAGTATATTTTAAAAGGTGTAAATTAATCACCTCTTCTGTGCATTTGATTTATTAAAAATCAATCCTAAAGTTCACTGAATATTTTCAGTTGAAATATACCCCTACATATTTTGTCTCATAATCTTTAAAATAAAGTGAACTGATTTAAATGCTATATTGAAGCAGCCTCATGAGCCCTAAAGCATTAAACACTGGGTTTTTTTTAAGCCTGCTTGTTACATCTGCGAGGCAAGAACACTTTCGTATCCAATATTGGGTTGCAGAAGAGTGCGCCTGTATTTTATTACAGGAATTTATTTCATTGAAGTTCGTCACTTCAGCATAGAAGACCTTTCTTGAATGATGCATCTTCTATAGGGTAGGTACTATCAAATCTGCACCCATGGCTGAATACACTTTAGTAATATATTTCCTGAGTACTCTGTGCTAATGTGATGAGCTACCTCACAGATTAAATTCAAGATGTAGAAGCTGTCTCCTTAACAGCATAAAGCATATCTGTATTGAAAAAGTAAACCTTTTCTAAAGACAAATATGTTTCTGTTAGCCAGAGGTTGAATTTTTTTTTAACTGTACAGAGTTCAGAAATTGGAAATATATAACAAAAGTAGTACCCAGGGCACCTTTGTTGAATTTCAACTGTTCAGAATAAACAAGAATTGTAATATAATTTCAATATGTTAAAGTCTCTAATAAACTGGTTTAATCTTTCAGTTTCTAAATTACATGAACAACCAAGTGTTTATCTTAAATGCTGTTTATATTATAACATCAAAATCTGAATGTAAGAATGAGCTGATCCCAGGAATCTATCTATGAACATTTATCATCTGCTTTCCCACCCTCCTTCTTTTATAAAGTTGAATAACTGAACCTAAAATGTAACTTAACTAAATTTTAATCTTCTTTACCGTCATAATTATCTGCAAACATTAATGGACAGATTCTAAGTACTTATATATCTCAAATTAAATGGGTGTTAGCTATTTAGAAAATGCACAGTTATTGCAGGGCTACTGTGTTTTTTTATGAGTTCATTTCCATAGTTAAGAAAAATACTAGAAAGTATCCATTGGAGGCTTGTAAGTGCTGCCTCCCTTTTGTAGATGTTGTTAGGAGATGAATTAGCCCAAATTTACTCAAGAAAATAAAATCTTCTACCTGTCCAGCCAGCTTTCTCAGCCAGGGCTCATCCCAACAGCAGATATATGGAAGCAGCTCAGCTGCAGTTTGGGGACCAATTAAGAGGTGAAATGAACTCAAACAATACCTCAGAATTAAAGACAGGATGGATTAATGGCAGCTGAATAGCTTGTCAGACAACTCTTAAACACTTATTTGCATCTTAATGGTGGTTAATTAAGGAATGGAAGATTGATAAACATGTTGAGAGAACAAGAAAGGTGAAATTACTTTCGGAATACTATTTTTACCTTTAAACATTTAACATAAAACAGGGTACCTCTGGTACTCCGTTGTTGTGAAGGTCATTGTGACACAAGAGATTAAATTACAAGTGCTTGAAATTAGAATCTTAAATTCCTAATTAGACATCTAAATATGTGTCCCTATTTTGAATTAGTTCGAAACCCTGCAGTCCTGCATTGCCTATTTATAAAAAGATTGGGGTCCTTTTGCACTACTGCATCAGAAGAAAATTATCTCAGGAGAGCCAGGGGTTGACCTTGATTTTGAATAAATAGTATCTAGAGATAAAATTTACTTTGTGCCATTAATGAACTCAATGGTTTGGTTACATGCTGTGTGGAAGAACTTGTTCCTTTGGAGGTGCAGTAAATTTACTGTTTTTCACCTCGCAGGAGAGCAGTTCAAGGAGCCGGAGGATGGATAAACATGATTGAACTGATGAACTGGCAAGCCATGGTGTGTTAAGATATCTGATTTAAGATGCTTTCATCTTAAATTCCTTTCCAGGTTCACAAAGAGTGCACACATATTCCTCGTTGTGACAAAGCCCTTGTTGTGCAATATGCATTTTAAACTGTGCTTAGTGAACATAAAATCTTAGTATGAATTGCCTCAGCACAAGCTGCTCTAGTTTTTTATAACTAGTAGGAATCCAAAGGCATTTATGTTCATATGCCTGACATTCATTCTCTGGAAATAAAGATTCTTTGGGTAGTAGTGTGTCACTGTGAGTGAAATTAGTGTACCATTCCTCTAGTTCACTGTATACACACACAGACAGTCTCTTATATACTGCCAAAATATACTATTTTTTTTCTCTAAAAACAAGTTCCAATGATTTTGGATGTATAATTGGATACTCCAGAAAAGAATACAAATTTTTTTTAAAAAACTATTTTATTACCTCTGAGATTCCTGTTGAATATCAAAAGAAACAAATATTGATGGAGAGTTAGCTTTTCTCTTCAAAGATCGTAGCTATACTTGTTTAAGAAAAATAGAAAGCTTACATTAGTAGTTAAACCTCACTGTGCTCTATCTACTTGTGAAAAATGTGTGTATACTTTTCTTGTGCAACTAATTAAAATGCTGTGAGATCTCTTATACACCTTTACAAAGAAAATCTGAAAAGTTTCAGAATCCTGATCTGTTACTCTAAGAGAGCACAGCAAAGTAAAACTCTGAAATGAATATGTACTTTGTAAAGCTGTTGTGCCCTCTTCTTCTTAACATTTGCTTTGGTTGCTAAAATGGAGTTTTTGAGCCAGGAACGTGACTAACATTGATTTCAGAGATGGATCAGGTTTTTAAATTTCAACTTATTAAAATTGATTTGTGTTCCATTTAAGTAATTGAGAGCAGGATTTTTGCCAGTAAAATTAAACTCTTTTGACCATTTGAATAAGGAAGTTGTGTACAGTCATCTATATTTTATTTGTACTATGATAGAACTGTCTGAGACTGAACGATTGTCTTCTTCCCCTCTAAATCAATTCCATCATGATTCAGAGCCAATAGAAAATGCAGTCCCCCAAGTCCTATGTAAGTCAGATTCATAGGTGTTGAAATGCCTATCTAAAATCTGAAAAAGTATCTTAATGCACATATATTTGAAGTTTTCAAGTGCACAAAGGTTCGATTGTCCACATAATGAGAAAAAAGCTTCAGCCTTGACAATAATGAACAGCTCTAAATACAGAAAGGCTGTCTCCAACAACTGGAGTTACTGGAGCTTAACACAGTAGACCTCCTCAAAAGTTCTGTTTTATCTAACCATGTGTGTCCTCTGTGCAAACCCAGCTTAGAGACTGTTCCCATTTGGCTTGCTGTCTTTCCCTGGAGAAGGCAGGAACTGGTTGTTGAGGCAGAAAATGAAGCTTCAGCAGCCAAATGCATCTCAGACTCTGCTTTCCACACAGCAAAAGAGAGATCCCACCAGCTGACAGTATCCTGCTATCCCATGACAAATGCTTTGGACTGGTGTGAGGTAGAAGTAGTAGAGTGAGTTTTGTGGTTTCTGTTGAAGCACTGGGAACCTCAAAGCTAGTTCAAGTGCTGCTGATATCGTTGTTCGCATGCTTTTATGAAATCTCAATATCCTCAACCCACTGATTTCCCAACCTAGAGTTACTTTGGATAAAGACATGTTATTCAACAGAGCCTTTGTCAATTAAGATAAAAATCACTCAAAATTATCCATAGATCTTATGGACTTAGTCAAAATGTTTGAGGATTTTTAATAGTTTTCCCTGATCTGTAGTTCAAAATTAATCATCTAAGGATGGATGGAAGGAAGGAAGGAAGGAAGGAAGGAAGGAAGGAAGGAAGGAAGGAAGGAAGGGTGTGGTAAAAACTCAAAGCTATATTTTAATATAATAATCAGAAACCAATAGTAAGTGATTCTTTTTTTCTGAACTTAAGTGCTTATTTTTAGAGGGTAGAATGACTTCAGCTTTAAACAGCTGAAGCTGGATGAGGTGAATCCCACTTCAGATAAGAACATATTATAGATGCCAAATTAAAGTTTGATCTATTCTCAGACATATCAGAGGGATGAAGTGTGGTTAGATCACTGAGAAACAGTGAGAAGTAAATCCTTCTGTGACATTAAATTTTTTATTGTTACATCGGATAACACAGGTTTAATCCCTTTCCTCTTTTACAACTCCCTCTCCCTCCCACTCAAAAAACCCACCAGCTTGGCAAATCTCCATCACGATAGTTAATTTAAAACCTGCATGAATTTGAAGAGTGTGACTCTCTAGACATCACTGCTGCAGTTGAGAAAGTTTGGAATGGTTATCCTCTCAGCATAAGGAATAATGAAGAGCAGAAGAGAAATGAAAACTCACGGCATCCTTCCTCTCCTCATACTCTCTGGGAATCTATTCAGCAGACAAGAAAAGTAAGGAAGTTCTTATGTGTGGCTTAGAAAAGCAAGCTTGGTTGGAGGTAGCCCAGGAGTCAGCAGGAGAATTGAATGAGAATAGCCAGCAGGGGAGGAAAAAAGAGATACAGAGAAAAAGTAAATAAAATGTACTGAGCTAGAAAGCATACTACTTTCAGTATAATCAAGGACATACAGTTGTGATTCATGGACATCTGCACTCAAACATTAAATATGAGTGTGCTGTTCTGAAGGAAGACAGGGAAGTGAGTTTGAAAACTATTGCTGAAAATATGAACACCTACTGTGTCCTACTAATGAGGAAAGGCAAGGAGAGGAAATAAAAGAAAAGAAAATGAAAGGATAAAGTATAATGTCATTATAATGTGTGGAAAATCAGATGAGACTTTTTGCAAAAGTAGTACTTCTCAAATAAAGACTATGCTGTCTCCAGAAGAAAAAAAAGTGCTTTCTCTTAGAAACATGTTAAGGAAAACTGAAAATCACTACTAAAGCATCTTTCAAGACCACTGATGTTTTTATAATGACAGTTTTCTTCAAAAGAATGATGGAAATGTCTTCCTCAAAATTAACCCAAAGAAGTGAGGAATTATGTAAATAACAAACCATACAGTGCCTGTATTTTTAAAGAAAATAATAACAACAAAGTTTATACTTGCTAATGATTAAAAAGTATTTAATGATGTGTGTATCGTTGGTTTAAATGGGAATAGTTGCATGTGGGATAGCTCAAGTGAGCCATGTAAACAAAGACATTTTGAGGACATAAATAATGAAGAAGAATCAAAAGAGGAAGATAATTATGTTGAGTTCAAGTATGTTATTAAACGCAAAATAATGATGATGAAATTGGTTTCTATAACAACAGATGGAACACCAGCTATGTTTGGATCCAAGGTTTCGTGGCTCATCATCAACAACAAGCATTCAGAGGAAAAATGATAGACTTGACACATGGTAAGGGAGTAGAGATTTTAAAAAAGTTAACTCCATTCAGTTCAAAGGCCTTTAACATTATAGGTCATGCAATATGCTATAGACAGTCTTCAAAGATAGAATTTTGCAAAATGAGGTGAGCTGTTTGAGTGAAAATAACATTCTAAGAAAATATATTGATCTTTTCTTCCAGAGGCTGAGATAACTGTGTGATCAATAAACAAAGAGCTTGGTGAACTTTTCATGCTTCACTTTGCTGAGTCTGTGGTTGACTGAGTTCAGTCTAGAGCTAAAGGAAGAAGAAAAATTTATTACACATATGGCAAGATGAAAGCCTTTCCAAATGTCTTGCAAGTAGAAGGCATTCAAAATGGGGTTTGGTGTGTAGCTACAATAAAAGGAAAACAAATGCCAGAAGACTTCAATGCTCTGGCCTTACAGTGCTTCTGCTTACAGCATGAAAACAAATTTGGAAAAGTAAGAAAAATATTATAAAATGTATTTCTAAAAGACAGGACTGCAAACTTGAAAACTAATTAGTTGTATACATTAAAGAGTATTTGGAGTTACCAGTGGAATTTGTATCGTCTTGTTCACAACAGTAATAGTCTATGTGCTTGACTGTAAGAGTGAATTAACCGTTACATTTAGATGCCAGTGTATTAAAAAAGGAAAGTCTCACAAAGTAAATGGGTGTCTGCTTGAAAGACTGGAGCAAGAAGGATAAAATGTGCATGTGAGGTGAGACCTGCAGACCTTTTTCAACTATTCCAATTGTCTCCACAGATCTACTTACCATACTATTTGTAAATAAAACTTTTCAATGTATTTGTTGGGTAAATCTGAATAACGTGCATGAGAGGGCACGTTACTCCCTTAGTTCAACAAACTTTCAACAGCAGCAACAGAAAGTATGTACTATCAAATATCCCAGTAGTCATTTATTTGCCATTGCCAACACATCTGAACATTTATTCAACTTCTTATGCGGCTGAATGTAATTTAAATTTTATGCCATTTGATACACAAGTATCAGCAAAATGTTGATGGTTAACCCAGACAATTAGGAGTCAAAACAGCTGTTCCTTTTCCAAGTTCTACAGCTGTTTTCTTCATGTGGGACAATTATTAACCTTATTTTAAAAACCTGTGCTTAAACTTAGATGCTCTTCACCTCCCACTTTCTCTGCAAATCCCCATTTAAATAAAGAGGTCCAGATTATCTTGGAAATCTCTTTCTCCACTAAGTCAAAATCATTGGGGCTTCTCACCTATGGAAAACAGACACTTACCTAAAGGCTTCTTTTAAAAATATCTTTAAAATGCTGGCCTTAAGTGATCTGTATTTTTAGTATCCTACCCTGTGCTGCCTTAACATCCAGAACTAGCTGTGAATTCACCTCTTCAGTTTGACTCCCATAAATTGTGCTAAATTTTGGGGAGGAAGAGCCCTAGGAAAATTAGGACAAAATGTGCCAATAAATATTTATTTAAACTGAATACCCTCCATTTTTTTCCAGCTGTTCCCAAAGGTTCACTCTGTTTTGCTCAGTAATGTTAGATTAACTACAGAGCATCAAAATAGTGCTAAAAATGCCCTGAAACTAGATACCTCAGCCACAGCTTGTACATCTGCATGAATGGCAAAATAATTATTCATAATTAGTAAGTCATGTTATCATATTGCACTGAGCACCAAGAGAAGCAGTGACTATTTATTACAATTATAATTATTAGTTTAAAAACACCATTCATGAGCACGGTGCTTTTACAGAATTGGTAAAGGTAACTCCATGACCCTAAAACACGATATCTGGAGGAATTATACCAGCTGGAAAGAGAAAAAAAAAAATAAAAGGGGGTGGTGGTGGAATTGAATAACAAACTACAGAGAAAGTGCTAGAAACGTATACTTTATATTCTCTTGACTGTAGAACTATCTCTTGATGTAATTTGATTTAAAAAACAGAAAACAACTTAGCTTTTTACTGAGTATACCTTTGTCTTGTTAGGTCTGTGGAAAGTCTATACTAGTAAATTAAATAAGACTGTTCTCATCTTTTTGGCTGTGAGGGCAAGAAGCATGTCAGAGATCACTGCCGTGTAACTGAACTCTCTTACTCTCCAGAACAGAGAGGTTACATTCAGCAGACTATCATGAATTGTCCCTGGTCCACATTAGCTCCTGAAAAGGGCCATCCTTTGGTTGGTTAAGCTCTAAATCAACTTCTTGGTAGTTGGTCCAGGGCATGTCCAGGGATAGTGCAGAATTTTATAGATATTCAGACATTTCCTTTATGAGGTAGCCCTCATCTTGTTTAGTTTACTACTGAAGATACAGATAGAGAGATCAGACAATTAAACTGCAGCCACAGGCAGCTTTGGATACACCAGACCTTTATATATAAAATTACATTCTAGTCACACAGTCCTTCAGATCAGATACACAGGAAAAATATATGCCATCGGCTTTCCAGCTAACAAGCTTGTGGGTTTTTTTCCAAGAAACGAGAATGTGCCTATCGCAGAAGCTACATGCAGAGGCCTTACTCTGACACACGGGTAAGATGTTGCTAAACTCTACATTCGGATTCATCAGCTTTTCAAACACTACAATTCAGACATAATCTTATGAAAAATTCCTCGTGTCTTAACTACAAAATATTTCCTACCTCTGAAGTTACTCATCATGTTAGTGGTTAACCATTATAACGATGATGATAGTAATAGTAGTAGTAATAATAGTAATGATAACAACAATAATAATTATAATTATAATGCCTCACCTTTTTGTAACATGGTGGTCTTTTTGAAATAGGAAAATAACTAGCTTAAACAACCTATGTTTGTAGACATCTCTTTTCTTCTTTATATTTAGATATGCCTGAATACAGACAGTGTATACATAGATAAGTGTACACAAGCATGTATTTGTATGTGTGCATCTAGTTTTTTATATACACGTTTTTATAGTACAGAGTACTGCATGTACTATGCATAAATCAACTTGTTCACATATTCACGTATCTATATATACCTCCATAAAAGTATATACATATATATGTGCACATGTACGTATGTGTATGTATTTTAAGTACAGAGTAAACCAGTCTTTTTCTTTTCTATCCTCAAGTCTTCCTCCTTTCCTCCTCCCCCACTTGTGTGCAAAATTCATTGTACTCGTGCTAAAGAAGACCTCCTTCTTTGTCTCAGTACAAATAATGATACAACAGTTTTTGGATGCTACCACAGAGGCTGAGCTTATTTTGAAGCTGAACAGCTCTGTCCCTACTGCAGTACTCTAGTAGCATGACTTAATCCAGCAAAGCATCTCTTGTGAAACCTTAACAACAAAAAAAGTATTTGACTACTTGATAGATCCTATTTGGCTACTTTACTCACATAGAACCACATTCACTTAGTATGAGTAGAAGTCTTGTTGATTTCCACAGAGTAATCAACATGATTGCTGAATATGAAGTACAAAACTGGAAGTCTAGGACTCAGAGACACTGTTGAAGTGATTTCAGTAGAAGCTGACAAGATATTCAAAACACATTCCCTATCAAATCTGCCTGTTTGAAATGTAATTATTATTATCTTTTAAATTTAGGATGGGTTTCTATTTGTCTGTCCATCTATGCTATTTTACTAACAGACTGTGCTATTATGTCCACTGGTGGTGCAAATATTGTACTTTGTTTTGTACTAAATATGCAGTAACTAAATCAAAGTCAAGCTCTTCAGTCTCTCATCTTTATTGTTTATAGCTGTGGAATGAGGTCTTACCTTCAGGCATCATGCATCTGAGCTTTGACTCAAGGAAGTGCAACAGACACTACTGAGGAAGGTAAGGAACAAAAAGCATTTATTCACATGGAGACACTGCAATATCCAGCACAATTCTAATTCTCCTAGAGTATCCCTCGTAGCTACTGCAATCTGCTTCCTGGAAATCAGCTACCTGCATAAAGTTATTAGCACTGGACTAAGACAACCCAACCTACAAAATTCTCTCTTGAAAGTTTCTCGCCTCACAGCCTTCTGATGCATTACCTGAATCTCATACATGTTCATTAAAACTGTTCCCCACATACACACACTCACAACAGATGTCCATCTATACCATGCTGTTTCACACATCAAGATCCCAGTAATTAAGAGCTATTCATGCTGTATGTGCTGACAATGTTGGCAAATTTTCCAGGACACTGCTTTCTAGAACCTAATACTACTTCACGGAGGGATCTCTAAATCTTACTTAATTAACTATGGTTTGAGTGCCTTAATAATGTGGGGTAGCTAATAGCTACCCAGACTGGGCAGCAGCTGCCAAGGTCCCTTAAAAAAGCCTGAAACTAATGCTTACAGCCTATACTACCATTACGAACACTAAAGCTTCAGCATGAGGAACAAATAGGTGGGCTGAGACACCTCAGCCTGTAAAGAGGCTGACTAAGGTGCTGTATTACAGTGATAATCTTTAGCATAAATAGCATAGGGATGCTGTGAGAGACCAATTGTTTACAGTTCCTTCTAATACAAGAACTAGCAGACATCAAAACTAGTAGGTTGCATAGTCAGAATAAACAAGAGGGAACATCTCTGCATGCAATGTACTGCATAGCTACGTTCTGGAACGTCTTACATCAAGAATTTAGTAGATTCTAAAAGTTTACATAATTCTAGAAAGTTATTATAAAAGAAGTCGTGGAAGAAATTTTCTTTAAGAGATTTAAATACAGACACAGTCCAATTTGCAAAGCTCACACAACATGATTGTTGGTAAGATACTACTCTGAGATGTATTACTAGCTGCTTGCACCTGTTCTTCTACCCTTTCGTGGACTAACACTACTGCACATGTGAAACTTGTTGTGGATCTGACCTGATTGACCTGCTGCTAGACCCAGCAAGGCAGTTCTTATGTTCGGCTTTTTGAATAATTCAGTCTAGCTCTGCACAAGACTGATATCAATGGCCCCCTTCAAATTCTGTTTCAACACCAATGGTAGAAATGCATTATGCTATAGCGTGCTATTTTTATGTAACTTTTATTAAGGCTTTCTACACAAACTCAAGAAAAGTTACTTTCATTTTGTTATGAAACGATATGATTGTGAAACATAGATCATGCAATCATTTCTTATTGGTATAATTCTTATATTTTCAATTATATCTTCTAAGCCATACAAATATTAGGTTTACTCATGCATTTACTGCAGCTGTACGGTAATTAGATTTAAAAAAAAAAAAAAAAGGAAAAAAACACCAAAGCAAATGAAAATTAAAAAGACAGCAGATCCGTCTTTTAAACGCTTAAACCATAGAAAAGTGCATTGAGAAATGTAGAAGTTAAGCTGTAGACCACTTAAAGATAGTATATCACATACTTTAAGCCAATACCGTATCACAGATTTGCCCAGTTTGAAAGCTAGAGACTATCAACATGACAGCAAAAAGATAAATGCATGCAAGAACCTAGATGTCTGTTTGATAGTAAGCAACAACATTTTCATTAGAAAAGGCAAGTCATCAAGAAAATTGAATGTTTTATGCTATTAAACAGAACATCAAGTGTCTGAACTACGGCCAAAGTCATGAAAATCTCTATGTAGGAAAAAGTTATTTATCTGGCATACCTATTGCTTTCAACTTCTATCTACCTATTTTTCTGGAAAAAATGGTACAGCTGTTTGTGCAAAATTGAGGCCCTCAAGAGAACATCTGGTCTCATGAACTCTTGTAATAAATATCTCCTACATTTTGGTTGCAGAATCAGTATTTCCAAGATTACCATATGAAACATGATTGGTTTTAATTGAATACTGTCCTTTTTCACTTTTTCTTGGCATATTGTAGTCTATATAATTACACTAAAAATTGGTCTAAATAGGTAGAAAACCAGTCATACAGTGCCAGAATTAGATCTGAAACTAGATCTGCTGTTAAAAATTGAGTGACAAGGAAATGATTTCAAGAAAACTAATATCCAAGTATACATTGTTTTTTTTCCAGGCCTTACACCATCCTGATCCTTCTCTGCTTCTGTTTATCTCCTTCCTTTTACTGCATCACCTAGCCCATAGCATTTCTTGTTCACAGATGCTACACTCAGACAGATGTTTACATCATAAGTACATCCATTTGGAGATCCTTCTTTTCCCTTTTGGATCTTGACAGAAGGAAAGTGTTATGTAAGAAGTATCGCTTTTAATTAGTAATATATTTGATTGGCAGCATGTAGAAAAGCTATGAAAGCAAAAGGAAATGGGATGATTTTAGCAGTGACAATCATTATAGAGCCAAGAAACATTTACCTCAGTTCATCAAATGGGCAACCTGTGATTTAGACAAGACAGAAACAGTAGTCATACTGGCTACATTGGTAGTGCTCAATACAGAGTTAAGGGTTAAATCTTGTAGCCCAGGACACGAAGCACACATGGTGCTCAGGATCAGGGTTGTCTGGGCACACAAGATACATTTCCCTGTCCACACTATTCCACCCTTGGTTTCCTCCGAGTTTTGTGATTATATGGCACAATATGTGGGGTTTTTTTAGTTCAGAGTGTGAATAATAACATGAAGACTGTGATATTTTTACAGCATGAAACAGGATGTATACATCACCTACCTCTGACTATGATTGTGGAACTATTCAGGGACTTCTGTGAGAGTACTGGAGGATTTTACAAGCTGGCAGCAACCATATTGCTTATTAATCATTGACAAGTCTGCTTCATTAGATTAAGATGCCATAAAAAGTAGAAGTACTAGTGGTGCTTTCCTACCCTCTGTTGCCAAATACTAAAACCTATTCCTATACTGACTGCAGGGACTTGCAGTGACACAGTGGTGCGGTGGCCTGTCTTCAGGCATTTTGGATGGTCCCTCTTTTGTCTTCACTGTAGACTCTAATACCCACTAGTTCTTCAGTGTAGACTTCTGCAGTTGTCCAATTCTTCAGATCTTATTGCTAAGCAATTTTACCAGATGAACTACATGAAACTGAAGTGATTAAGGATCATTTGCAGTCTAGCTTTTTTTCAGTTTTAATTATTCTGGATAAAAGTGTCTCTGGATTTCATACAATGAAAATTGATGTTAAATATCTAGGCAGTATAATATTGAAATCTCTGCATTCAATTACTATCAAAAATGTTGACACAACGTATGAGAAATATTAAACAATGTTTCTATCTTATCATTTAAATAAACTAGAATATCTTCATTGTAGGAATCGTCTCTGGATATAGGTGTATGTAAAGCCAGGTGCATGAGAACATATATTGCAGTCAGTCTTTCCAGGGGAATTTTCTACTACATATCTAAATGATTGCAGAATCATAGAACTGAAAACTTTGAGAGAGCGTTGGATCAAATTCAAAGGAAAAATTAATTTTCTAATATATGCACGTTTTAGGTTATATGTAACTGCAGTTTTTAAAGTCACTATTGTAGGTATTGTAAGAAGACATTATAACCACAGAGTTAATGCCACTGTCTACAGCAAAATGGCAAACAGAATCTGATGGAAGAGGAAATTTCTCCTCTTTTAATAATTTCTTCAGCCTATTGGAGGCTGAGCTATTTCCTTTTTTACTCAAGCCTTGGGACTCTTTTTACAGCTGGGCCTTCAGGGATAGATTCTCACATGCAAATGCGTACGCCTAGCTTCATGTCTTCTGGTACAGTACACAAGTAATAGAACAACAAAAGAAAAATGAAAAAGTGCAAGTATACACAACCAGTATAAGTTTTTAAAAATCAGGGACTATATCAACCTAATGGTAAGGCAGAGTCTACTCCTTACTAACAAATTTTAATACCATTTTTAACTCTCCTTGGGAATATCCAGGTAGGACAATGGCTATAAAAGCAGATTTAAATGGTAGTGTGGAATTATGCCTTTATATTTATACTTACAAATGGGCACGATTTTATGTAATGTGTGTTTTCTTTTTTAAGAGAAGCAAAGAAGAATCCTAGCACTAGATCACCAAGATTTTTTTTTTTTTAATCTTACATGCTACGTCATCATGTTTCTGCTTCAAGGAAACTGAGTGTTAACCACTTGAACAACTTCAAGTGAATGGTTTCACTTATAATAAAGTTAATATTGTCATGGACTCAAATTTGCTGAAGTAGAGATTCTTATCTAATTCATGAGTTTTATTTCTAGTCAGTTTTGAAAATGCTGATAAAAGATGACAGAAGGATTTTAGAACTCTTTACAAACTAAAATTTGAAAGATAAGTAGAATGGCTTCAATAACTTACGTCGTTAGACTGTAAACTTAACCTGAGAGTTATATAAAATGTTTAAATTAATCTTTCTTTTTCCTAGAAGCCAGGTTATATTTAGCTATCCCTTCATTTAGCCATAGAAAACAGTCGTTCCATTGCTTCCCAGTTTTGTTGTTTTGTTTTGTTGTTTGTGGGGGTTTTTTTTCTTCTTTTCATCTGTAAAGAGAAGAAAAGTCTTTCTTTTTGCTTGTTTGTGAGACAACTTGGAAAAAAGATTTAACTGACTTTCTCAACCAGAGGCTTTGTTTTTTGTGACAGTCTTTGAAATCTTATAGTGACTGAGTCTCACTATATGTTTAACACATGAGAGCACACTCAAATCTACCATGAGAACTAGATCCTCCTTATTTATTTCAGGCCCCATTTAATGACATTTGTTTCCATCTGTTCACCAGGGTATAATATGGGGGGAAATCCCACTTGGGTATATGAGTAAAAAAAATCAAAACCCAACAACAGCTAAAATATGTCTGAGAGGACTAAACTGGCTGAATGCTTAGATCTTAGGCTGAGCTCAGCCTTATACTTCTCCTAAGGAATATATTTGAGGCTGAAAGGCTTCTTGCTGCCATGTTTGATTCACCTTCTTTTTTCTTACCTTTGAGGATGTTAAAGTTACTTTTGAGCTCTCCACACCATCACAGTAAGGAATACTAAAGCACAGAAAAAAAAAAAAAAAGCTGGAAACCCATAGCACTGCTATGAAAGCCATCTTTCTCCTTCCATGTAGGTGTCAGACCTGGGACAGTAATTTTTATAGCATATCTATCACACCCGCCTCTTTGTATAAGGACATTTGCATTAACTACTTGCTCATGGGGTTAAATTACATTGGCTTGTGTACTAGTACAGCTAACTATAAATGAGGTGATTAAACCTTTTCCACCCTATTCTTCTGGTGCCATTAGAGATCTCAAAGAAAACACAGGGATCTGACAAACAAAGTTATCAAACTTCTCAATTTAAAAAAAGGCAATAGCGATTCTCTTGAGGTCAGTTCTTAAAAAACATACTTCTCCTCTTGCATGTGAAGAGATAAAGAAGAAGGAATACTCTTGAGCTTCCTAGTCATCATGCTGATGGAAACCATGAGGAAGTTGTTGGTTGGTTGGTTGGTTGGTTGGTTGGTTGGTTGGTTGGTTGGTTGTTTTTTGGGTTTTACTGTTCAATTGGTTCGTTTGTTTTGTTGTTTGTGGTTTTGTTTGTTTGTTTATTTTCTTTTGGGAAAAAATATTTGAAGTTTTGCAAAAGAGTAGGATACCATTCCTTGTGACTACTCATTTTTCCTTATACAATCCAAAACCTATGTTTCGCATGTTATCATGTATTAGTGAAATACATGAAAGTTACACTTCATGCTTAAAAGCAATTAGCAATAACACAGCACGTCTGATCTTTATGATTTTAATACCTACAAGTGTCAGGTTTATACACACACTTCATAGAAAAATAGTGACTGCTGAAACAACACATTCTTGGTGTGGACTGACCAAGAATGAAAATGCTTTTCCTGTTCCAAAGTACCGAGATTTACTTCCATTATCACAAAGTAACTGCTATGTTGTGTAGACCTATACGACCTATACCAACTTAAAAGGGGTTTTGGAGAGTGTTTGCTAGTAGGCCTCAGTGACCTGTAGCTTCTGAAAGAAATAAACTGAATGCGCTGTCCTTCTAGACATCCTGCATATTTTGGGGTTTAAAACAAGGTGGACCAGACTGGTGAATAAACAGTTATTGTTATGGGAAAGGTGCAAAACTGCATTTCTCTAGTATGAATATTTCAGTTGTTTGTAAGGAACATGTGCAAATCCACATAGTAATGTTTGTTTCAAGGGATTTGTTAGAAGTCACTTTCTCGTTTCTGTTGGTACACACTGAAATGAACCATCTGCCATGGAATATGATAAGTAGAACTGAAGAGAGCAAATCAAGTTTTAGAAAGAACATGTATCATAAGGGATTTGAGCCTAAGAAATGTAACCTTGCAAATTGCTGTTGCATGTAATTTGGAGAAAAATACCGAAGTGGAAGCACTAGGATGACCTCTCACCATGTTCAGTAATACACTGATCTGTACAGGAATTCTGTTTTCTGTTACATTTTCAGTGAAACAGAAAGCTTATACATGGGCCCTTTGAGTGTGGCATATCATACAGTTCTGATAAAACGCTTGCTTGGGATGAAAAGATATGGAGAACTCAAAACTGTAAGAATTGTTAGATACTCTTTGTGTCCACATCTTGTCTGCTTATGAGTTGCCTGCCAGAAGCAAAGAGCACCTAGAGGGTATTTTGCTATCACTTCTCACTGTGTGGGTAAAGCCACATTTTTAACCTGTAGTAGCATTATCAGAATCAAATAAAACAATTGATTATTTGTCATACACTTAAAAATAGGTAGGGCCTTTAATGTGAAGCTATCCAACAAGTTTAAAAATATAGATCAGTTAGTTCCTAAATACCCTGAGTCTTAAGGTCTGTCCAGATGTGTAAATTGAGTTAATTTCAAATGTCTATATTTAATATCAGTCAGTTACTAAAAATAGCAGGTACAGAATATTTCACCTCTCATTTAATAACAGAAGTAGAATCTAGTGGTGTTCATCTATGACAATTTTTTATTTCATTGTCTAAATATATATTGGCACAGTAAATAATGGCAACTTAGACTTTTGAAGTTGATATTCATTTTTCTAAGTCTAAGGCCATGTTTTTAATGTTTTGACTCTAGAAATGTGCAGTAAGTGGGAATAGTTGCTCATAATCTTGATGCCTAGTTCGTACATCTGGCTTTTAGACAGTACTGCTTCTTCTAATATTAAAGGCATAAATTCCAGATGTTATACAGAAGGCATTTCTGTACATATTTCAAGGAACTGCTTTTCAGCACTCAAGGCTAACAGGCACACAGATATTATGGAGGAGATGCAGTCTAGACATTCAGAAGTGGAGCAGTCATTATTAGTACGTGCTTCTTTTTTCTACAATTAAAATATGTAATGTGCTACAAGGATCAATTTTTGCAGTGCCAAGTATTTAAACTGAATAATTACCTTCCAGAATTTTAGCAAAAAAGGCCTTAAAATTAAAAGTTTCCCTGTGTTCGCACAGGGTAACTTTAAGCTGTTATTTCAAAAATCTTTGTTGTAAAGGAAGTGCATTGTGTTGAATTGATCAATCTAAATATTACTTTCTGTAGTCAGCCTCCCAGCAGTGCTGGTAGCTTGGGCACTAATTGTGTGCAAGTGTTGAGCCCGAGCCAGTTCTGGTTGCAGTCTCATTAGCATATTCATAAGTCACAGCTTCATGCAGGTGCCAGAAAGCTGCAAAATGTTTTGTGACTATTCACCGCCATAATAGTGGAAATACTGAACTACTCGTAAAAAGCTATTATATGCTATAAAATAAACTGTCCAATAGTGTGATTCAGAAACTCGAACAATCATGCCACAAAGAAATGAAACAAGATTTCTTCCTTTTTTTCCCCCTTTTTCTTGTCTTTCCTTCTCTCTCTCCCATCCCCCTTCCCCGCCCCTTCCCTTTGCCCTACAGAGTGGAAAATTCAGATCAGGCAGATTAAAAAGAACGTTTCTTGCTTCATCCCCTTTTGAAAACCAGCTCTGGTTTTCTTAACAGAGGCCAAGGAAGATAGTGTGATAATTACTAGATTAGACATCTACAGACCCTGCCGCATGGTTGATAAACCAGAAGAATGGAACTAAGCTTCTTCTAAATGAATCAGAGCAATCCAGACCCTCACTAATTCACATACATTCAAAATAAAAGCACATTCTCAACATGCTACTGCTGATAGTGTCATAACGATAAAAGGATTGTCTGGATCAGTGTATCTCTTCACTGCAGCTCACTTTTGGCCTTTTCATCAGTAAAATTTTGTCTTTCAGTAGGGAAAAGACAATTGATTCAATTGAAATTCTAAACCTTGGTAAAGCAAAATATTTTAAAGGATTTTCCAGCATTATTAAATCCAGATAACAAGGCCCCAGTTTATCATTCAAGCCTATCTATCAGTCTGCTTTTGCAAATAAAATCGCATCACTGGTATGAAAAAGAAATTCTTAATATAGTTAATTTTACCATTGATCTTGCCAAGAAAGTTTAATCATTTTTATGCTGTATATTATATTAAAATGTGTATTTTATTTCACCTTAATGGATCTTGTTAAATCATCCTTCCTTTGGACACCATTTAGCAGGAGCTAAATGACCTACACTTTAATAAAACTTCATACACGGTGATCTACACTCAAAGCACACACTCGGATTTTTTTTAGACAAAGGAGCTACCCTAATTACACCACTATGTTTAAGAAATACGTACTATTCTTCAGGATTTATACATTAATTATTATCCTGTCATGGAAAGACAGATTTAAAATTGTGAAATGCTCGTTTGCTTTTGCAGTATCCTACATACACTTTACAGAAGTGTATGTAGGATATTGCATACACTTTACAGAAGTGTATTTTTAATGTTTTAATGGGAGGAATATTTATGTGAAAGCTATGAAAATCCACCTATATGAAAACTGTTAAAAAATAAAGGAACTACAAGGTACCTGCAGAAGCATCTGTGTTTTGATGTCACACCCTGCAATTATACCTGTATCACTCATAAAATGTTCACGCTTTTTATTCAATGTGAGAGGAGATTTTGACCTTGACTACCCTAGATATTTCCTAGATATTTATAGTATTTCGGCTGGAAAAGTGTTGGAGGCCTAGGGATCTACACTCATTCCCATCACAAAGCTGGAAGTTGCCAATCGATGCACAAAACATGTCTCCACTTTAGCCCTGGACTTTTTCTGCTGTGTGACAAGGAGCCAGCCCTGAGCATAAAGAGCCCCAGGGAACTCACTGAGATCTTCTGAAAAAATCTACCCAGCACAGTCCACTTCTTGATGAGATTTGAGTGTCCTCAGAAAGAAGGGCATCAGGAAGCAGGTTACAGACTGCATTATAAGCCATTTCTGGTCCCTGCTGTGTGCATCACAGCCCTTTTACACCTCAGACTCACAAGCCAGTGGGGTTGTGTCCAGAAAACTCTCCCTGCAGGTGACCTGTAAGAATCTGAATTCCTCAGATCGGTGAAGGAAATATATGGGTTTGTTTAGTTTGGCTTTTCTTTTCCTGAATTCTTAATTCCAAGCATTGGGCTACTTTATTAAGAGAGGGATTGTCTCTATTTTAGAAGAAGGTGGAGTTTGCACCAGATGCTGATTTCTTTTGGGCAGGTTTGGGTTACTCAGTCCTCCCAAGAAGGAAGATTCTCTGCAGTATTATCAAGGCACAAACTGAGTCTGCTGAGGAAAATCTGAAACTAAATTATAAGGTATAAAGAATGGCTCTGTACTCTGATCTCAGGCTACAGCGAGCTAAATTCAGGAATTCAATTTCATATCTGGGAGCAGTAGCTGACTTTAACCTAGCTGTAGCTGAGGGATGTGTCTGCAAATAGCTATGGGCAGCTACAGCTTTACCTGGCCTGTACGTTGGCCTGAGGCACCCTGAAGCCAGGTAGGTTCATCAGGGCATCACCCTGCCCGAGCTATTGCGTAGTTCCTTCGGAGCCCTCTGAAAATGAAGGGAGGTGAGTTGTACTGGCACACAGCATTGTAATAGCACAGACACACAGCTTCTGGAACAAAACTAGAGTACAGAGTGATTAAAAGTATGGGCAGGGTCTGTTTACATTTACTAATGCCAAACCATGTTCCATTACTAACCAGTGCTCAAATACAACTGGTGTCCTTACTCTGCAGAGGTACTTTTAAATGATGGAACTTTGTTCTCATTTTCACTCACATAGACTTATTTTCTGGGTGTTGCCTCAACAAATTGGAACATGAGCTTGAGTATACTCAGACTTGAGAAATGATAGCAAGTTTTGCTCTCCAAGGAGAATGCCTGGTTAAAGTAAAACATCCTTACCATATCCTAGGGAGTACTAACACTGTGTTTTTTCCCTTTATAGCTAATGGAAAGGAACAGGCATCTCTAGAGAGTCATTAATCTCATCATAACATAGAGATGAATATCCCTGGAGGACCCTATTTTTCTCCATTAACTATAAAGGGATCCTAAAATGCCTGGTTCAGATTTTAGATGTCTAACTTTCAGATGTTAAAATACAACTGATTAACCCAATCACATGTTGTCCCTTAGCAGAATGTGTTAATTCCCTTTACAACCAGTCAACTCAGACAGCATCCACAAAGAAAAGGCTGGAAAGGGAAAACCTTCTTGTATTTTCCCTGAACTTCCTCACACATATGTGGTAATTTGTCATCCACAGCATACAAACTGGGAATAAAGCATATTCTCAGGAACTCTTGACTCCAACTCTTGACTCTTTTTAACAGACTTTCCTTTATTTCCAGTGTTGGGAAACTAACAGTTTTATGAGGAAGGAAAGTGTCAGAAAGGGTATTATCTGTTGCTGGATCTAGTGGTTATGATCTGGAAAGCACTACCCACGTGAGAAGTGTTTTACACCTGGTTTGCAGACCATTAAAAACACCAGATATAGTTTTCTGTTTTATACCAATAGCAGTGTTGTAACGGTAAGCACTGTACAGCAGTGTACACTGTGTGTACACTGGCAGCTGGCTATTTGAGTTGTGGTGGCATGACTTTCTACCTGATAGGTGCAGTTAGAAGTCTGTTGCTGTGTCACTTGCAGCAAGTCACCACAGTTCATAAGGTTTCCATTTTCGTAAATTGCCTATAATCAAATGCTCTGAGATTTCATACATACATATTATTTAAAGTTTAAAAAAAATATTCTCCCAATACAAAATCTTTCAAATGCAAACTTAGCTGTAGAAATGTGGTGACCACTTAGAAGCTACTTTTTACTAGTATTTATATACTATATACAAGTGAATACAAAGCTTCACTCTTCATGGCTATGTATTCTTTTTCTTCATATCTTGTTTATTATGAAACAAACAAACAAACAAACAAGCTCTGTTCTTTCTTATTGCGAGGATTACTCTTTACATTACTATCTAGGCTGCCACAGAGCCTTGCTGAGAGGTTAGCTTGGAATCCCAAACTCTACAGAAGTCAGACAGAAAATAACTGCACAAGATACTGTATGAAGATACATGTTTGCAAGGACAGTATTTTCATTGTAACTGCTGAGAATTAAATTACTAAGGCACAGCTTTTATCCTAAAATCTAAAATTTCTGAAGTCTTAAATCTTTAAAAATATGTTTCTCCATTGCTAAACGTTAAACTGTTGTATTTTTTCTTTGTGTTTTGTCCTTGTTGTTGTTGTTTTGTCTGTATGTACACACACATATGCACAGATGCCACTCACTCTATCTATCTGTCTGTCTGTCTACATACCTACCTATATATGTGTGTATGTATATACCAGCCTCTTTAGTTCCAAAAGTAGAATTACAGGTCATTTAACTTGAAAATGGCAAGGAGAAACTCTAATTTACCCATCTAAATTTCTCATCATCAGTAGGGAGTTTTTGTAACAATTGTATGCTGGATATAGAAGTCCACTGAAGGCTAGAGAAAGAAAAGAAAAATCCACACAAGCATTTTACAGCGGTTTCTGAAAACCATTAAAAATTTCACAATATTGTAGCACCTGGCTGCATAAGGTAAAACTGCACCTGGGTAATACTTGCTAATGTGACTGGAACATATGCAGGAACATGCAAAGACCCATTGACCTCAGCAGCACTACAAGAATGAGCAGAATGAACAGAATGAACAGCTTCTGAAAAATGTCATCAATGTATTATGCATAAAATAGATCTGTACTCCAATTCAGTGTCAGCCATGCATGACTTTTTGTTCCTTTACTGTCTTTACTTAGCAGAGGCAAGGAAAGTTAAACTCCATTTACCTGGGACTTCTCTAAATGCAACAACTTTTAAAGTAATATCCTAAGGAACTTAAGAAAAAATATAAAACTAGATCAAACAGTTCTCAAATTCATAAGTAGAAATTTCCTGGGACAACACAATTTGGAAAAGCTGCATGTACCTAGAGAAAAAGATACAGTCAGAAAGTACTTAGCTATTTTTCATTATTTTATAGCTGACAGTCTTCATAATAAATACAACAGGAGGCATCTGATGGAAAGAGTAATAATATAGACTTAGCAATTTAGCTGGAACAGGTTAAGAAGATGACACCACATTCCTCATCTGGAAGCTACTGTCCTGACAGCTGTGACCCCAAAATAAACTATGTGACTACTTCAAATGCACTTCAGTGTAGCGTCCCAGGGTCAGCTTAAATCGCTGCTGGATGTAATTTCAGATGACTAGTTTTCGGTTGAGATATTAGCTGATAAACCAGTCTTTACAATGCAGAATTTCCTTTGTATTGGGTAGATGGTGATAAATTTCTGAAGTTCTTAGTTGATTTTATCTAATAGAGGTATTACAGTGAAAACTTCATCTTATATGAAGATATCTTCTGTAAATTTAGAAAGTTCCCTCTACAGTCAGCAGGGAGAGATAGGCCCATACTGAATCTGACATGATTCATGACCACTGAAGATTATTTTTGAAAGTAAAAATGTTATGCTTCAAAATGTTAGTGATACTTTAAATTTTGTTAATTAAGGGAAACTAATAAAATGTTGTCTTTTAAGTATGGTAGAACTGTTCTTCAGCCATCCGCTATGACTATATTGTATAGCAATAAAACATATGACACTATGAAACTACTTTTTTTTCCCTGTGAATTCCTGGTACTTTGCTAAACTTTCTGGTCTAATAGAATCACCTCATTAGGGATATTATGTATCCCTAATGTTTTTTTCTTGTTGTGAAAAGTTTGTTGAAGTTTTTTCTTGATGTGAAAAACGTCGTGTTAGATATTCATAAACTTGTCCTGGCTTTAAAGATCTATATGCCTCTCGTGTTGTCTGCCTATTTTGTAAGTTAGTAAGACTGACTAAGCAGACCAATGTTGTGTCACATATGTTGCTGGTTTTATGTTTTTATCAGAATGATAAAATGAGTATAGGTTCATTCATACTGATGGTACCCTTGGTGTGGAGCTCTGTAGAAACAATAGAAGCTGCCTGTGGGGTTGTCTGCCATTTGTGATTAGTATTAAGACAAAATTTATTTGAAATGCTGTCATAGATGCAGAGGGAAAAAAAAAAAAAAGTGTTATGTAATATGAGATTTCTACATCTCGGAGTAGAGAATATTATGAAACCTATGCAAGGTAGATATTTCTGTGCGTGTATATGCACGAGTGTGCAGTCTGTCTGACAGGCTAGCTGTGGGGATTTTTGGAATGTTTTCAACAAACAAGTTGATATTAGTAGGGAAAATATATAAATAAAACAACAACTTAACAGAACTCTTTCATCTTGTTTAAGCATTGCCTGTACCAATGTGCTGTGAGCGTGTGAAACAATACTTCTCGGGGATCCTTTGAAACAACTGTGGTCCATCATATTTCTACTTCATGAAAAGAATAACAGTGCTATTGGTTTTGTTTGGCCTCGAGAGGTGCCTAAAGATCTGCCAACACCTGCCTAGTTACTTCCAAAAAATGAGTCTTGAGTAGCTTTGTTCTATTGTGAATCAGCACTGGTACACGTAGAAGCTATTTAGCTGGCCCTGCTTTTGGAACTGCTGAACTGACACCAGAAAAGACAGGCAATCAAACAGGAGATGTGCAAGCAGCAGAATGAAAAATTTAATAGCTTGTAAATGGTCAAAAAAAATAAAGGGGAGGTTGAAAGAAAATGAAAAAGGCAGAAAACCTTAGCTTTCAGACAGACAATTTGCCTTTCTAAAATTACCCTTTCTACCTCCAGACTTAACAGGAAAAGTATTTACTATTTTCAGAATGCTGTGTTTGATCATAAAATCATGGGAATACATTTAATATAGAAATAATTCTATGTCACAGCAATAGAAGAATGCATAAAGAACCTTGCAATTACTGTCCAAAATGCATTTACAGTGTCTATCAGTATCACCATCTCAGAAAATCAGGCAATTTCCTTAAATACCTAAATACAATTTGATAGTACCTACTGTTAGGTAACCAGGTTTAAAAAAATATGTTCTTTCTGCTTATGATGAGAAGACGTGTGATTCATTCTGGAAGGCTGTTGAATGAAAAAAAAAATATACATATATCATTCTGCAGAGAAACCATTTTAAAAATTACAAATGTAATTTATAAAAAAGCAAACTGAGTACATCTGCATTGGTATATATACAATACATGTTTAGCCTCTGTAGCCATCACAGTCAAACATGAATCCCATATTCCTGTGTGGGAAGTCCAAACAGAAACAAGAGTGAATGCATGGCATACTTTACTCATTTGTGTGGGATGCTTGGGTGTCAGGAAACGTGGATGATGTCTAGGAGTCTCACAATTGCTGCTCCAAGGTACTAACAGCAAGGCAACAGTAAAACTCCCTGGTAAGTCTTTTGTTGTCAATAGCAACATATTCTAAGTTATATAAACACTCAAGGAAAACTGAGTAGGACTGACAAACTTTGGTATCAAGCTTTTATAGAATGTACTGAATTAATTTAGAGAAAATATTGTTGAATAACTAGGGATCTTTCAACAACTATCAGGTACATTGTACTACGATTTTATGTATACAGGTACATAAGTCTGTAAACACATTTATATACTTATATTCAAAAATGAATGCAACTAAATGTGGCCTGTAGACCAAACAAACAAACAAACAGACAAAACGACATGCAATTCAGAGGTAGGAAAGCAGTATATAGCTAAAATGGACTTCGCAATATGTCAAGGTAACAAAAAAGAGTATCACCACATCGCACAAAAGCAAAACAGTGGAGAAATTAGAAGCAAACTAAACGGTGAAATTGAGAAACAAAAACAAATGAAGAAAAGTTTAATTAGTTAAGGGGAAGGTGTTCCACTATATCAGAAAAAAATCACTTGTGGTAATGCAGATAACACCAAATTCATGCATTAGCAACCAACATCTGGATATGAATTTAGAAAGGAATCAAAATAAAATTATCCAACTGCCAAAAGATATGTAAAAAATTAACATATAGCTATACACAACTAGATATAGCATAGTACTGTCATCTCAATAAAACAGCTTAAGACAAAGGGAGGACCTGGCAAATAATAAGGGTCTGTTCTCCCTTTTCTCTGCGTGTGGTTTTCCCAGTGAGATCAGTGAGAAATATACTTAGAATATTTATAGGATCAGACTAACAAAACACTCCGATTACAGGGAACTTGTGCATCTTTAAAAGATGCATGCTTTCCCTTTCCACAAAATCACTTATCACACTGAAGAACTAAAATACTAACTTTTCACTGCAGAAAAAAACTAAATACTTTCATCAATTTCATTTTGAGTAATGGGTATTTTTTATTTCACAAAGCATGTATTATAATCCCTTATTACATGGGAAAAGTAGAGCCATGGATCTAATAGTCTTGTTTGTTGAAGGCATTTGTATGGATGAATACAGTTCTAGACTTTTTAAGTCATGCTCAAATCTAGGAGAAGGCTTTGAAAGTTTCACTGTTGGTATTATCTTTCAGAGAAAACCATAGAATGTCTATAAATCTCAAGAAACTATGCATAATGTATTGCAGATCAGGTCTTATAGCTACAGAGCTCTAAGACATAGAGGTGAACTGAACCTGCCTGATAATTAAATTAATATTTTAGATCTCTATATTGGAAATGAATAAATTTACATGCATAGATCCAAACAAGTGATCCCAAAAGTTCCCATTTCAGTAGTTATCTAGTCTAAAAAGTGCTTGCTTTTCACAATGTGTCCTATTTATTTAGACTAGTAGGTGTCAATACTGCATCTAGGCTACCGAATTCTCGGTTGGCCCATAGGAGTTGTCTTCTTTATCAGCTACGAAATAAAAATTGAAATCAGAAAAAAGCATGCATCATTTTCATAAAAAGACATAAATGATGATGTCTAGCAAATGGCAGACTTCATCGCTATTCCCTCTTCTCTGTGTTGTTATTTAATCAAGTGACTAATACATCATGGGTAAAGAAAAGACTACAAACTCTGGGGGTAGTGACTAGAAACCTGGCTTTTTTTCCCACAGACTTGCATGCTCCAAAGTCATGATTCTTCTTGATTAATCGCCCTGTGACTTTATAAGTTTTTCAGTCTCTTACGTAATGACTCATGTACAGTGAAATGGACAACTTTTCTGTTCAGGCTGTAAGATATGATCTTGAACTCCAGTAACCTGAAATCAGCAATAAGTGCAGGTTTCCCATTTCCAAGGTAAAATCTCTAAAAAAAAAAAGAAAAAGTAGAATATGATGAATATTATGTACCTCCATATGTATTTTACCTCTGAAGCCTAGACAACCAACTTCTAGGTAGAGAGATGCTTTTCTAGGTGCAGTACACCACCTCAGTACCAGAAAAACTCCAATGCATGATAAAGTTCATGTATGCCTCCTGTATTACAGAGAATATTGCCAAATAAAGTCTCCTATTTCTGCAAGCAGCTATTCTGTGCATGTTAATTGGCTGTTCAAATAAGCATTTTGTATATTTGCATTTTTAAAAAAAGTTTTATACTCTCAGAACAATGCATATTACATTTTAATTATGTGGAAATCTAACTGCCCATACCAGCAATAATTTTAGAAAAATATCTTTGTATGCTGAATGTTGAAGTAAGGTCTCAGTTAAGTAACCATAACAAGTTAGGTAACCGCATAGTTCTGTAACCTTCATAAAGAGAAAATATTTCAGAAATATCTTTAAAATCTGGTGACAAACATCAGCAGTCAGAGATTCAACTAATACGAAGTAAAAAATGGGAGGAAAGCCTGTTATACAAGTAGGCTACAGGTTTCAAGTGATTTCATTTTGAAAACATTGCTAACTTAGAATGCATTAAATTGTGTCTGAAATCTGTTTCACGTTTGTTTTTTGCAAACTTGTTCCCTATAATAAATGAAAAAAAAAAAAAGATTATTTAAAGATAATTTTTCTTCTAGACCACTACAAATCAATAGCTTCACTCTTTGTAGAACTGTCACGTATATATCAGCTAGCGACAATATAACCCATCTTATTCCAATAGTGTGTGCCATGCTACCAGCTGTGGTTTTACTTTCAGGTAACACTCATTGTCAATTGCTTTAATTTGAGATCCACAGCACATTTTAAAAATTTTATTTTCCACCTCATCGTTCCTCAATGTTAGCAAAGTCCTAGTTCATGGTCAAGTGCAACCACACTCTAAATTGAGGTCCACGTTGTTATTTTTCTACATGGTTATTCTACATTTATAAATAATTTCTCCAGCCTTCTACATTTCAGAAACATCAATGTTTTTATAGTTGTTTTTCCTTCCTTTAAGAGTAATCCGCAACGTAATTTTAGAGGCAATTTACATGTGACACATAATCTTATCAAAGGAAAGTTTATCGTAGTATAATACAGATGCTTACACTAAGGAAGCGAATGTTATAGTACAAAACTAATAGAATATAGATACTGTACATTCTAGTTTATTTATCCTTTGTAAATTTAAAAAATAGCTTCAAAATTCTCTAAGTATCTAATCACTTCTATGCAGGTGNAAAAAAAAAAAAATTATTTGTACACCGATTTATCCATATTTATCCATGGGCTAAGGTTTTAGATAAAAAGTACAGTTGGGTATGTCGGTCGTTTTAGAACTCATATGCTAATGAAATTCAAACAAATAAAAAGAGTACCTTCCTAGAACAGTTATCACAATATAAAAAAAGAAAAAAAAATCCTGTCAACAGAATAATTTAGTCATTAGTAAGCACTATGAAATTAAAAGTATGTGATATTACTAATTACATATAAGTAACAAACATCTTTAAAATTCACAGTTATGTGATGGAAAATATGCATGCATTTAACATCACTTTGATGAGACTGGTTTAAATTGGAGATAAAGTACACTGAAAACAGACAAAAGGATACTCTTCATACTGCCCGAGTGATTCAAAAAGTAATTTATTGGCCAACAATATTAATTAGTCTGAGCATCTACTTCTGTCGTATGTAGTATACTTTGCACATACAAAATACATTAACAGTCTTGTTGGTCACTATCTTTTTCTCTATCTCTACCATTTAAGGATCTTGTTCATTTTTCATTGTAGTGATGAGAGTCTTCATACTGAGTGCGAGGTGTTCTGTAACAGTTCAGTAAAAATAAAGACACATTTGGTTTGGGAATCAGCTAAGTTTGGTACATAATATGCATATAATCTGTACATATGTATAGTAGACCTGATAATACAGCCACTGTAAACATTGGAACGACTTCTATTAATTCAATGGCTTTTGATCTAGCATTTTAAGTATACAGTATCAGAAAACATACCAAATTCAGATGTTCCAAATTCTGCTCTTTCTCATACTTGAAAAGTTCTTTGTGTATACTCCCGTGCACTGCATAGTGAAACAGGCTCTTATTACAATTTTGCCTCTATCATATACACACAATAAATACTATGCATGGTCTTAAGAAGGCTGACAGTGAATCTTGGTATTTGTAACTTTGACAATAGAGGTACACTCCTCATTCTCCACAGGAGAATCCCACTCTCACACATCTAGCACTTATGTCAAATTACACAGGGTAAATTCTGTGAATGTAACCTGTCAGTACGGAGACATTTGTACCTGAAATAAAAAAAATATACTTTCTTCTACTTAAGTAGTCTAACCTATACAATATACTGAGGAGAAGATATTATACAAAGCAAAATCAGATGAAGAAACAAAATTTGAGCTTATCTATTAGCCCTCTTTTTATTCTTGGAAGTGTCAGGTGGAACTTTCAACCCTTACATTTCAAAGAGGTGCACAATTTTTTTTTGTTTCCTGACATTAAAGAAAATGTTTTTGCAAAGCCTTCACAAATACCTTTGAAAAAACATGTCAATAATGTCAATATTTAGGGTGTTTCTTAATGAAACATCCTTTCTGATTATTAATGAAATTTGTGTGTTGTGTTGGTGTTTTGGAATAGAAACAATAATAATAATAATTTTTAAAAACCACACACACCTTTGACATCGTTATGGAAACTCAGTCTCCAAGAAATTAGGAAAAAAATACATTATTTAAACATTCAGTCTTTCTGTTGAAACAGGACGTCAGACAACTTCTTAGCACTGGATTTTGTTTGCAGTTTTTCGAAGCTGGCAAAGATGCCCCTCAGCCCTGGCTCTGCAGTATGTTGAACAATGTAGCAGGTAAAGCTATTTCCTGCAGGAACCAATTAATAGTATAATAATTTCTGTGGTGGTAAATTGCAATGAAATCGCACATGGACTTGCACATGTGTTTCTTTTCTCCAACACACTATTGAGCCACATTCTTTTGAGATTGGTCAAGGTCTACTCTCTCTTCCATGTTAAAGAGTTATGGTTCTGCACAGAAAGACAGGTGTCCTCAGCAGACCACTTTATTCTCCTCAAATTTGTAATAATGTAAGAACCTCGGGCACTTTATGGCTTCTCTCTATTCTTTGTTCTCATTTTAACTACAAAAATAAGAGTATGCATGTACAGCTATATAAAAATATCTCACCAAGCTTATGATGTACTTATGATATATTTTAACACTGCTGCTAATCCATTTATGCTGAATATTTGAAAAACACTTTTTTACACATACAGTCTATGTATATTTAGTTAAATCCTACTTTTTCTCCTTTATATCCTCAAACATCAAATTTCATCACATTGTCCTAAAATCTTTGATGTGACTGAGTTGCATTAGGGACAATATTTGTTTCCTAAGAATAATGCAGTGCTCCAAAAATCAAGTACTTAAAATGTTTTAATAAGGTATTACACTGTTTATATACAATATATTCATTTTCATACTCAAGCAACTACATATGTATAAACTATATAACTCCCTGTCCCTGATACTAACAAAGATGTACATATTTGTCATCTTTAATCTTGACTCAAACTTTGATACCTTTATAATATAATCACACTTGTTTTCTTAGGAAGAAGAGTTTTTAGAGAAGGTTGTGTGCTAGAGGACCCCTCATCTTTCTGAAAAGAGGTGAAAACCCATGGAATCCAGATAAAGAAGGACACAAAATAGTTTTTTACCTTATATCTGTTGGGTTCAGTCTTTCAGGCTGGAATTCAGCTTTCAGATCACACAAATTTAGGTTTTACCACGTAGATGGCTACAGATTAAATAGGCGTCTAACATCTTCCAGCCAACAGATATCTAGGTGTGCTTCAGCTACCCACCAGCAGGTATCCCACACCACTGAAAATGCTCTGGCATGTTGGAGTTACCTGCAGGGAGGGCTGACGGGTTCCAGGATCTGCTGGGGGGCCAGCAGACTATCATAGGGAATTTCAGACCTACCTACCTGTGGACAACTGAATGCTTCTGCTTCTTTATCAAGACAATGCGGCTGTTCTTCTCCATATCAAAAAGATAGTCACGCTTCGACCAGAAGACGTTTTTTCTTTTTCTTGGCACAATATGTTACGCAATACAAAACAAAGTGTATCTATCTTAATATTGCTAATCTGCCTAGGGTTTGAAACTAAAATAAACTAGTAGAAACTAAGAAAAAAAAAAAAAAAAAAAAGAAAAACCTAAGAAAATACAAGGACCAGGAGGTCTTAAAGGTGAAATAAGATAAGAAGTAAAGCCTCAGGTGAAACTTGCATAATTACCTAAAATTTATTGGTCAAGACTTTCACCGAAGGTAATTATTTTTGCATAGGTCCCCAGTCAATGAGAATCAATTGCTGGTCACCTATTTACACATTTGAACAGTCAAGAATTTTAAAAATGGGAAGCGAACCCCATTATTTCTGAACTCTTTATAATATTTAATTTTATCAGTGTTTTCCTCAAAACTTGATATTTCTTAGGAACACTTAAGTGATTCCCTTGAGGACACTATTTCAGCTTATTTCTTCTGTTTTATCATACTTTCCCAGTTTTACATATGTCTGCTCACCGAATTCGTGGTTTTGTATCAACTCTATTGTATTAGTAAAAATCAATACTCTAAGACTCAGTGAAAACCCATACATGTTTAGAGGGAGACTGAAGAGAAGTAGAGAAGCTGTAAAAACGTAAAATACTATACAAATAATAACTGTTTCAATTGACAAATTGTGGTTTCACTCCTCACTAGGCCTATCTTGCCTTTTACTGCGTATCTATTTCTCCACCTGAGTGAATGGAATAACTGAGGATTGCGGAATCAAAAAACAAACCTGAAATTTCACAGCCCTTTCCTTCTAACAGTCATGTCTGACCATTTCTCACACTTAATCGAAGTTTATATATTTTTCTGTGTTATAAATAAGGCTTATGGATAAGTGTTGTAAATACATTAACAGTTGGAAATAGTATCATCACTGTCCAGGAAGATGATTAGCTGCTAAAGTGTCATTTTGATGGTATATCTAAAATATGGATTAAAAAATTCATGGAAGAATATGAAACCAAGCCCTAGAAAGGACTCATCAAATTATAAAATCACTCTGAAAGTGAATATAGTACAAGTAAAAAGGGAAACTCACATTTTCCAATAGAGGAAAAAATATATTTTTAATAGGAAGGGGGGGAAAAAAAGTCCTTAATCCATTTATTTTTCTGGAACTTGGCATAATGGAAAAAATGTAAAAGCTTCAGCTAGCTGGAGAAATATGTTATTAGCAGCTACCAATATTTATTAAATGTATTTTAATTATTTCCTCTGAACAAACGTAATTACATTTACGAATAGTATGGCAGTAGAATAACAAATAATGGTATCTGAAAAGATATAAGCTTCAGATGACACCTTCACTTCAAATATATAAACTCTGTAAGTCAGTTATGCCAAATTAAACCTATTCATGCTGAAGTATTAGCAGGTGGTAGTTGCAGAATATTAAAAAAAAAAAAATTCAACTTAGACAAATGCATGAAAAGTAAGTTGTAAGTCATCTAATAAGTTAATAACTCATACCAATTTTTCATGAGGTAAGTGTCCAAGCAGGAGCTATGCTAGGGTAAATGTTCTAAGGTAAGTATTCTTGACTAATATATTGAATACAAAATGATAATTATTTACAATTAGACTTGTTGATTTATCTGTTAAGAAACAGTTATGATGGAAATACATCTGTAAACTTTTTCACTCCAATGTTTTGACGATTTGAAGCTTTGTGGCCAACGCAAGCACAAAATATTAACTATTTGCTACATACTGATAAAGTAGTAAAAAACGTAGAGAGTGAAAAAAAAACCCACAATTTTTTCTCACAATATTTTCATCAAATGATCTCAAAATAGATCCGCCTGTTGAAGTATGTGCATCTGAATTTTCTCATTACTAAAAAAACTGAAAACACACACACACTAAAAACCACAAATGAAGAAGAAAAAACAGCCAACCACACAAAACCTCTATTTTTGACACAGAAAAAAAAAGTTACAGTCCTTGGAAAAAAAAAAAATTACTTGTAAGATATTCTTCTTCTGTGGTAGAAAAATAGTACGTGAATCATTATTTAAATTTCCTCCCAGCAGAGATAATTTTTGACCAAATTAAAAAAAAAAAAAAAAATTGTTCAATTACTTATTAAAGAATTCATATGTAAATATAAAGGAAAATATTAAAAATATTTTAGTGTATTGCAGTTTTCAGATCGAAAGAGATTTTATTACTCTGAGGAAATCAATGTATGGGTTTTCCTGGAAATTACCGTGTGTATAGTACTTAACTGTAATGTTCCCACAGCTTTACCATAGGGCTTTTCGAAAAGGTACATCCAATAGCTAACAAAGCCAGCATCTGCTCACTTCCACCCACAATCACAACCATAGATGCCTTTTTACTTTTTTAAAGCAATAATTATAACAGCAATTTGGCATATATTATTTGGTTCACTTCAGTTCAATTTGGTTCACTTTTCAATTCAGAAAAAAATGTAGTGTGCCAACACAGATGAACATAGGTAATTTATGAAAAATAATTATAAGCAAACTCAATAATAAATAATCGCCCAATATTTGCATTTACTCGTTTTGCAAAGTTTTGAGTTGTATAGCTACCAGGGACATGAAGAAAGCACCAGAAGGAGAGGAGTACTTTTTGCCTACTTTCATAACTTAATTCCTCATTAAAATACTGAGAAAACTCACTTCTTCTTCCGCCTAACAAAAAATAATGATTGCCTGTATCAATCAAGAGTTCATTCATGGCTTTTGGTTTTTTTGGGGTTTTTGGTGGGGTTTTTTGTGGTTTTTTTTTTTTTCTTGTTCCTTTTTTTTTTTTTTTTTTTTTGTTTGTGTTTTTTGTTTTTTTTTTTTTTCTTGTTTCTTTTTTGTTTTGTTTTGTTTTTATTTTGTTTGTTTGTTTGGGTTTTTTTGCTTATTTCTTCAGTGGTAAAGGCAGTCGAGTAAAGCACTTGCCTTAAAATAAGCCCTCATAGATATACGTTTTCATCTGTACTGGGGGATTAAAAACCATGTTCTGCCTGCATGACATTTATTGCAAGATCAAGTTATTAACTTGTAGATAAGTGTAGGAGAATGAACGTAAGCATGCAGAGTCCCTGTGCTAAAAACTCCTGAAATGCTTTTTCAGTGAGGATAAGAAATATATTTCATTTTTTATTAAGATAATAAAAAGGATTAGTCACATTACAGATTAATTACCAGCACAATTTATAATCCTAATTATAAAAAGAAGCTCTTAACTTAGCAGAATTCAGAAATCCATCTGAAAATATAATCTTCCCTCATATTTGCAGGTCTATAAAATAAAAATTAATGTTTTTCTATGTCAAAAATTTTGCTTAGCAGTGAGGCATATGCCGTGCTATTGCCTAGAGAAAAGTTTTCTGGGACAAAATTTTTGAAGTAAAACAAAAAATATGGCTGTTTACTTGAGACAATAGAATTATCATTATTTTGTGGAAATTTTGAAAAGAATGTTAAATGACTATATGGATTAACTTATTCAAGCTCTAACATTATCTCCTTATTTAGAAATTTCTTGCTGGCTCAAATGTACAAACTATGAAATAAAATAAATGTGTCCAATGAAGGTGAAATCCTGAAATCCTGCATTTTCTCTGACTTCCTTGTTTCATTTATTCCTCACTAGACTGGTGCCTTGAGAGAACTGGTTTACAAGTATCAACAAGGATTTTTTTTCCTGATATACCACCATTCCACTCCTTTTGTGTCCATGAAGAAGTGCTAACATCTCTTTCAAGAGCTGACAAGGCATGTTAGAATATACCAGCCCATTGCATTGAGTAATGCCTAGTGAACAAGTGAGTGTGCCAACCCACTGCACATAGTGGTGTCCAACAGATAAAGACAGGTAGACAGGCAGACAGACACTGTTTCTGTAAACTCTCAGTTCTCTGGAATAAGTTTGCAACACTCTGTAGAAACTTTGTGTACATCCATGGTGAATTAACGAGAACTGTTCTCTTCCTTCTGTATGAATACCTTCTGGTTTCTTGTGCTACAAATACTACTTATTTTGTAAAAGCTCTTTCAAAAATCTTTTACCTTGTTTTCATTCTCAGAGCCGACAAGAATTCTCTAAATGAAATGGAATTTTTATTTGTGAAAAGCTAAATAATCCTTTTCAGTTATTTTGTGTGTGTGCGTGCACCTATGGAAATACACAGATTGCCTATACAGGCATCTGTAGCTGCCTGTCTTCCAGTGTCTGATTTCTGTGATTTAATAAGGCATCCTATAGAGTTATAGACAGAATGCATACATGACATTTCTAATTTTTGCTATTTTTGGTTTTGGGATTTCATAATTCATCATCAATTATTGCCAACTAATTAATACACTAATTATTATTTAAATTATTTAATAACCATAGAATCATAGAATAATTTTGTCATTGAGTCCAACCATCAACCTAGCAATGTCAATCCACCTCTAAAGCATGTCCCTAAGAAGCTTTAATTTATAATAATTATATATATATTTTTTTCTAAATGGAATATTAATGATACAACAAAAATATTGCTACAATCTCTCTTTCCTATAAAAAATAGCTATTTCCTTGCCTGATGAAATTTAGGAACTGATCCTGAGCACACAGAATTAAATAAATTTTCTTCCTACTTTCCAAAGTAGAAAGAGAAGAAAGTGTTGAATTCTCAGGAGCAACATTCACAGATGAGTTTACTTCGTTCAAACATCTTAGAAGTAGGTTGAATAGGTAGCTAGGCCTACCTTTTCCCCCTTCTCCCCAGACTCTTACATGGAAAAAGTAACTTCTTTGGGATTGTTTCATGAGCCTACACACACCAGTGTATGCTGTATTTTACCCATATTCCCTCTGGTGGATCTGTTATATTTCATGATGGTCAGGAATAAATAAACGGATGAATGAGAGATTTATGCCAGCTCATCTTTCAACAGTTTCTTTAAAGGAGAATTTTCATTCACCTCTTTTTGAAAAACCTACACTGTACAATCTGAAACACCTCACAGTGTACAACTGAAATGCCTGTGATTGGATTCAGAGTAAACACAGAATCTGGCTTTCAAGATTCGGGCATGAATTGACTGAAGAACTTCACTGATATTTAGATAGATGTTTTTTCTTTTCCTGTCTGAAGTAGTTTCCGCACACTTTGAAAACAAATATTATGAGATTTTATATCTCTGCCGGTCTTATACATACTTTTAAATCTGTCCAAAACCAGACAAATCAGTATAAAAATTATTAAGAACTGTTATGTACATTACAAATACACAGAAAAATATGTAAGACATAAGTTATATTGCACTGAAATATGACAAATCCATCTAATGAATGAAAGGAGTCTGGAAATAAAAGCATAGAAATACTTCAACTGAATATAGAAAATACATCAGCTTGAAAAATTATTTAGTATAACAAATAATTCAGTAAAAATATGAGGCAAGAATTTAATAAAAAGCAAAGAAGTTCCTTCAGTCAGAGAAAAATACAATACATTACAAATTCCACACAGGTAACACTGAAAGTCAAAAGCTTTCAAAGCTAAGTGCTTAATGTTTCACTTTTAGATGTATATTTGTGAGTGGAACCTAATATTCAAAAACATTGAATCCCTACACATATACTTTTCAGTGAGGTTAAAAGAAGCTGGAATTTCCAAAAGAAAGAGGAAAAAAAAGCATTTATAATTACATTATTAAACAGAAAATTCTAAGCTTTTAAAAAACACGTCATAGATTCATTCAAATTGTTAGGCAATTCTACTTGCTTAGGATTTCACCTCTAGTAAAATCAGACTGGCAAGACCTCTCTTGCTCTTGTTGACCACAGAAATACTTATAAGTGGTTTAATTATTAGTTTAGGTATCTCAGATATGTGCCGTAATCTTTTTTATATGAACCCAGCCCAAGTTTTTAAAAAGTTTGGCTACAATCAAAAATGTGTTTCACTTATACTAACGCATCATGATAAATTTAAAAATTGCATACACTTCTAGTATAATTTTCTCTAGTTGACCTATATGTTACATAAAGGAAAAATATGAATATTTTTGAGATCTCCTTTATTTTGCTTGTAGAACCGCAAGCATTTTGCTTTAATTAATGCTGTTTGGCTTTATATGTATCTTTTTTTAAATGCCTTGGTAGGTTAATAGAGGGATTGATACTGTTACTTTTTCCAGTGCTTTCAAAGTAAAGCCCTGTTTTACAACCAGTTATAAGACACAAAAGCAGAAGGTACTTGAAATTCATATATAATTTGCATCACATGAGGTGGAAGGAAAATGTGTGCAGTTTACCTGTAAATAAAACCTTAATTCATGAGTAAGAATAGAAATGTAAAAACATTGACTTTTGAAAACTTTTGAAACTATTGAAAATATTAAGAAAAGTCTTGGGTAAGAATCTTAGAATCATATAGTCATACAATAGAATGGTTTGGTTAGGAGGGACCTGTAAAGATCGTTACTCCAGCTGCCCTGCCATGGTCTGGGGCATCTTTCATGAGATTCACACGAACCCATTCCTCAAGGTCTCTCTGGGTGGCATCCCTTCCCTCAAGAGTATAAACTGCACCACTCAGCTTGATGTCATCTACAAACTTGCTGAGGGTGCACTCAAGCCCACTCTTTATGTCACTGCTGAAGATACTAAATAGTATTTGTTCCTGTATGGACCCTTCAGGGACATAGCTTGTTACTTTTTTCCACTTGGACATTATCTATTGACTTTGGACAATCTATTGTCTTTGGACAAGGACACCCAGCTGATTCCTCATCCATCTAATAGCCCATCTGTCAATCCCACATCTCTCTTTACTGGCAAGGATGTTATGGGGGACCATATTGAAGGCTTTACAGAAGTCCAGGTAGCTGACAACAGTAGCTCTCACATTGTTTGCTGATGCAGTCACTCCATTGCAGAAGGCCACTAGATTAGTCAGGCGTGATTTGCCTTTGATAAAGTCATGTTGGCTATCTCTAATCACCTCCCTGTCTTCCATATGTTTCACTATAGCTTCCGGGAGGATGTGCTCCATAATCCTGGCAGGCACAGAGATCAGTTCCCAGGGTCCTCCTTTAAAAATTGGTGCAATGTTTCCCTTTTTCCAGTCACTGGGAACTTTGCCTGACTGTCATGGCTTTTGAAATTTGAAGGAGCGTAGCTTGGCAACCACACCGGCCAATTCCTTCAGGACTTGCGGTTGCATCTTATTGTGTCCCATGGACTTGTGTGTATTCAGATTCCTTGGGTGTACTCAAACTGGAACTTCTCCTATGATGGGAGGTACTTCTTTCCCCCAACCCCTGTTGTGAGGTTCAAGGATTCAATAGGAATCTTGAACCAACTGATATTAGTGTCAGTGTGTCCTTCTCATTCAAGTGCTTTAACATGTGTGTTGGTAGAGCTCTAGGTGATGATGATATTTGATGATATCCGGTCTCCAGCTTTACTTGCAGGAGGCTGTTAGGTTCTCCTAAGTCCTACGTCACATCTGTCATCACCATACAAATTTCTCAGCTACCCTAAGATATCTTATTAGGACACACTAATGTCCTAATTTACTTCTTTTATTCTATACTTCTGACATCATCATGGACAAGATTCTTTCCCTGCGTATAGTTATTTGTTTCCTAGAACAGGAAGAAGTAACTGGGTTTCTGATTAACACACCTCTTCTCTCCACTAACCAGAATATTAATAACTGTATTGGCTCCAATTCCAAACACACGTTCTAGATATTGCATTAATATAATTCAATACCAGCACTTAACTAAGAGCAGAATCTATTGGTCAATGGCCCACCATTACTGCATTACTTGAACTGAATACATGGTATTTTTAAATGTGCATTGAATACAGGAGCATAGTACTAATACGGCCAAGCAAACAGGTAGTAACTTTGATTAGACCGCATTTATGATGATTTTTTCCATTAATGTAAGATATCATTAATAGGCATAAGTCAATTATAATATTAGAATCTTATACTCCTTGATTTTAGTGACAATTTGCAGAAGTATACACCAAAGTAAAATCAGATTATCATATTTTATATGTGGACGGGTGTGTAATGTACTACAGGCATGTTAATAAGATTCTTATGTAAAGATCAGTAGGAAGAAAGTAGTTATGGAAGAAATTAAATTCTGTTCCATGTATCTGGCAATTTACAAAGTATTCATCTTTTTCAACTTAAGTACAATACCATTTATTTACTTTCCTCCACTCTTTTATTAAATTTACTACTGCATTTGAATTGAAATTCTATATTTATTTGAGTTGATTTTCTATGATATGGTATCAAAATACAGATGTGTAGAAGTGGGAATGCTTTGGAATTAACCTTGCTTATGCATATGGCCTGAAAGCTCAGAAACAGCTCAAGCTTTAAGTACAAAACAAAGATTCCCATTTTGTAAAGCAACTCTCAGGTTTTACACTTTGACTGATGCATTATTATCATATTGTCTGTTGTACTGACAAGTTAAAAGTCTTCCTTCATATTTTTGAAGACCTATCTACATGTTGCAATTGATTTTCTACGTGACTATTCCAAAATACCAGGAAACTGCTAAAAATATAATGCTTGATTCAAAAAGCTCCACCAAGATCTACCCAGTCATTTACAAATGGCTTCTTACACAAATTATATGATAGAATTCAAGCTTGAAACTTTGCTTTGATAGACAGAGAAATAAGAGAAAAGTTAATGAACTGAAACTGTTGTACCATTCTGTAGGGCAATTCAATGAAAATTTTAATAACACACTGAACCTGATGAGCAAGATACTGTGATGAACATAATAGTCATGTAGAATATCTGGTTTGAAGTACTCTATTAACACGAAAAATAATTAAAACTTGCTTACAGAACTATGTTCATATGCATAATTTGCAAGGAAACAGAGTCAATTAAGAATGAAAACTTGAACTGTTTTTGTTTGTCACACACAGGCTGCCTAATGTAGTGAAAAATACGGCATGAAATTCCCCATTCTGCTTCACCCTCCTCAGACTTCTCTTCAAATGAAAATCCTGTTTCAGTGCAGACTTTTGGGGAGCTGATTCTTTTTTTCAAAATCATTTTCTATGAATTATTTATGGTGGTTATGTGGTACAGCCTTGTTCATGAAAAACAGAAGGCAGATGACAACATTTACTTTACTTAAAACCGTTGCTGATAATCTGAAGCTAAGTAACTTAGGCAAACTCATTCTCATTTTAACTCTGTTTCCTATAATATTTAAATCCACCTGAAGATAACAGGCCATATAGTTACTTACTATAAATCCAAAGGTATTTCTAGTAACTTTAGCTTAGAAATGGATTTTAGGATTTTTTTCTGAACCATGCAATCAATTTTTTTAATTAGTTTTGACTCTTTTAAACAATTTGTGGTTTAGTGTGCCAAGAGCTCCACTAATGCTTCTCATAACTTCAATATTATTTTCAGGAGGAATGCTCAAACTTTTCTTCACTATGGACTTTTGCGTAATAGTATGCAATTTTGTGCAATAAATACCACACAGATGCATGAAAGGAAGAAAATAATACTTTCATTATCAGACATCAGCCTGACTTTTTTTTTGGTACTGACATGACATTTCTGCATTTTGAGCTTTTCCTGAGATAGGAAACTGCTTCCATGAGATTTTCATCTGTGTTTTTAATATCCCTGAGATATTCAGAGGTAAAACTTCCATTTTCCTCCCCCTTACTCCCTGCACACTGCCCAGAATCCAGAGCAAAGATGTCTATGCTCAATAAGGCCCTTTCCTCACGGAGTCAGACTCCTTGAAGTGAGAGAGGGTCTCTTTGGGGTCTGAGAGCTCAGACATATTGTGGAGCAAATGTTTTCCAGATGTGCTAGCTTCTGGGTCAAGAGACAAGAGAGAAGAGTGAGAGGCCAGACACCTGAATCCTTGCCTCTCCATTCAGGAAGATAAATGAAACTATACCAGTTTACAGCAAAAGACTATATGGTCCAGGTAAAAGACTCAAAGTGTGGAATTAACTTGAGCTGTTTCTGGTTGTAGATATATATTTAGGCTAGGTGCCCTAAATTCCTGTTAGAGTCAATGGAAAGAAATAAAACTTTTAAAACCTGCTCTTTCTAGATATAGATAAGGCTTATTTGGAGATTAAGACTTCCAGACATAAGCCTCCAAATATGAACTAAGCATCTGTGTTCCAGATACAGGAAATGATAAACTTGGTTTTGGCCAAAACATAAATGACTGATACCATTTGAGATGCCTTAGGATATCTCAGGCTTCCTGGACACTCATATGGTTCACAGGTATGACACAAGACCTATGAAAGAACTACAGCTTTTTATGGTAGCAGTTGGAGACCAGGTAGAACAGCCCGAGAAACTCAAAATAATACTACATTCAAAAGCTGAGTTCCATATTAAATGTCTGTTTAAACTGAGCTGATGCACTTTCTACTCTCTATTGACTGTAGTGACTCAACCTTTGATGACTATAGTAAGAGTTTAGACAGCCAGCTCCCACCCAGATGACAATATTCTGGTCACCTAAATTTGATGTCTTATTCTACAGTTGAACTGTTCTTAGCATTCCAAGATGTCACATGAACCTTAAAAGTTTCCATTTCTCCCCATTGACTGTGCAAAACTCCAAAGGTGACTTGCTCAGCAGGAGACACGTCCACTGAAGGTGTGAGAAATTCAGCAGAATAGGTATACTGAAACTCAGCTTCAGAACTCAATGATGAAAAAAATCTTTATAGCCACATCTATTAATCTGATGCATATAATCTATAATCTTTGTTTTCAGGAAGTTCAGATCTTTTGTCAGAATCAGTTTATCATAGACAGAGAAGGGAAAAAAAAAAAAAAAAAAATTCAGTATCTGGTTTCTTGGCCTCTGCCCTAGTACTGTCAATTTAGCGTGTCAGTTATTGTCATTTGTGGTTATATTGATCTGTGTGCTTTATGGATTCTACCTAGAATTAGACTTTCTCTACAAACTTAGATGCTACAACGAAGTCTATGGCTTCTAACTTTCAGTCACTACTGAATTAAATATTAAGGCTATTTTTCTAAGAGGAAGGAAGTCAGGCTTCATTATTTTATTCTTTGTCTTTTATTTACTGATTATTTTTAATTGGACTGATGTTAATAATATAAGCAAAATTTTACCCTGCTTATTGGAGGAAATATTACATAAATCATTCTTTACTTATTTCATAATTGAGCATACTATGATATTATGAAAGTAAGTTAACTGATATTCTTTGTCTAGGATAATCTTATTCTCATCCCATTTGTGTTGTACTAAATTGAGGATGCTCTCCCAAAGACAACAGAGGGACACTTTGGGGGTGGGGGAGGCGGAAATCACGAAGCCCCTCATTTTTAGTATTTCTGTTGTCATTTTGCTGCAATATTATCCTACTCTCTGACATGAAGTAATGTAACACTGAATATTAATGCAGTGTAAAAACCTTCCAAGAAAATACATGTCTGCTGTGTCCTAATCATAGAATCATAAAAACATTTTGGTGTCACAACAAACATTACCAAAGATAATCAATTGTATCTACCATCTGTAGTATTTTGGTTTTCTTTTAATAAATTGTGATTTGACAGGGAAAAAGAAAACGAAGAATACTCTTTGGCTGCTTTCTTATTATTTGTATTCTTATTGTTAATTGAAGGTTCCATCCTGAGGATGTTATTCATGAGTATGAGATTCATCACACTTTAGTAATACAAAAGTTAAATATTCTAGCTCACACAACCTTAGAAGCTGCAATTCAGTTACAGACTGAGATGTCTCACAATACAGCTGTTACATTTCAGCCAGGGAACACTTAAGATGCCTTAACATAATTATCCATAACACTTAAGGTATGCTAAAATATCCTGCCTGGACTCTAGCTGCCAGTCCAGAAAAGAAAATATTTTAAGCCTGTGCAGGTATCTTAGGTACCCTAGGATGCCTTAAAGACTATCTAAATGTGCACAACTCAAATTATATTGAAACTCCCTTTAAAATCCAGTCCCAAATGTCTACCCTGAGTTCAAAGAGGACAGGATTATATCCAAATGCCGTTGGTCATAACTACAGCAATATAAACTAAGCCTGCTAACCCATTCTCATAGTTTTAATATAAAATATTAGCCCACAAGACAAACAAAAATCATTCCTATTTTTTATTGTTTAAATTAAACAAAAAATATAATTGATATATTATTGTCTGCTTATCCAGTCAGGAAATGTCAGTCAAAGCCGAAGGCAAGGACATCAAAGGTGGTTACAGATACCCAACAGGATTTCTGAGAAGGAATTTTATAATCAAACCCTAGAGAGCAGGAAGGGGGGAGGGAACACAACAACAACAAACCACAACTTTTCAGACCATTGGTGAATTTCTGGGGTAAATGCTGAGCCCACAACAGACACACTGTGCATACTCACACTTCTAAATGAGCAAGAAATAGAATTAAATCCTAGGCCCAAAGTTCAAGTCCAAATTGGCTCATGTTCACATTGCCAAGGGCTAGTCCTCTCTGTAGCAATTTTATCTTGGACAGAGCTAGTGGACAATTCCAAAAAAGAACTATATCATGATATAACAGCGATTCACTAGGGATTTTCAATTATGGATTATATGTTATTGAATATAGCTCTAATGATTGAGTTCACTCAGGTTCTGACTGTTAATTTAGAAGGACAGAGGATCCCATTGCAGCCAAAGAAGTATGGGCCACTCAGTCCAATGCAAAAGGACCTATGTCACACCATTATTTTCCAAATTTTCTCTTTCTTCCAGTATTGTTTGACAGTTTGATCTTGCATGAGAGATTAAGATTGATTCTTCATCAATACAGACACAGCAGGGATTTGCAACTGACTTCCTCTCTCTACAGGAATAATTGTTTTTTAATTTAGTTGACTCTGCCTTTTGAAAAATGTGTTAATTCAGTGCAAACTACAGAAACTCATCTGTGGATGGGATTTAATCTAAAAAAAATATACATATTCTGATGAAACATCTATTTTGATAATTTCCATTTGCTGTCTGTATCATGCTAGATTTAAGGCTGTATTAATACCAGTACTATCAACTCTTCTCTAGCAATTATAATAACTTTAGCATTCTTTACTAAATTTCTTTATCATAAGCTTGTTGCTCCATAATTAGAAATTTATTGCTTTCAAATAACCAACTGCACTGATAAAATCCATGTAAATGAACCGTAGTGAAACATTATCTGACCAGTACTCTGTTAATGATATAACACTAGTAGCCAGAACTGATCCTTTAAAATGTGCAACCCATTTTTAAACCTTATTAGCCTTATTATTTCTTCACTTTTATTTCATTCATAATTTCATCCGTATAACATAATGGACATGCTCATGTACAATATAAAAAGAGGCTAAGAATCCTTTCATTTATTATTTAGATTGGAATTTATGAATACTATGAATTTGTTCAAAGCACAAATGGACCTAATTTAATATACATGTCTGCAACTAAGCTAATAAGTTGGGGCAGACAGCAATTTATGAATCTATAGTAAGACCCACTTCCTTCTCAGCTTAATTTCAATATTGTCTTATTATAAGGTCCAAATCAACAGTCTAATAATTTTCCTAAATATACCTTCTCATTTATTTAGTTCCAGAGGACTATTGTCTTACACTAAAATTTTAGTTAGTTAAGATCGTCTTTCATTAATAGCAACATGGTCATAGAAAGACCTTTCGAAACCTAAGTGCTTTCTGTTCCCATGGGCACCTTTAGCTAATGCCAGTAACATCTTTCACTCTGCCATTCAGACCTGCAGTTCTTCTTCCTGAACAATTTCAGCAAGTCTTCAGGGACCAGCACCTGTATTTAGTGCATTCCTCTTGTTCATTCTTACACTGTCATATTTTGTCTGCGCACCATGTTTTTACACTCAAAAGTATGTATATCTAAATTAAAGTACAACAAAAGACAAGGGAAAATTAAAAAAAAAAAAAAAAAGAGAGAGAAAAAACAGGTTTGGGTGTTTGTCTCCCTATAGGATATATGCATCTTATTTACTATAGGAACTAAGAAAGCAGGAAACCCTTAAACATGAAAGGTAACATTGTTATTACTGCTGTTAATATTATTCTCTGCACAAGCAATGTCGTAGGGAAGAACACAATTTCTGATAGGGATCCAAGATTATTGCAACAGTAAAAATACACCCCAAAATTAGAAAATTGTCTCTATTTCCATGGTTTAGAGGTATCCATTCACTTAGCTTTTTGGAAAATGCTTCTAGCAAAGGATCATCTTTTCATTCACACACTTATTTTTCAACTACCATGATCTTCATCACATACCAGAGAATTAGTACTAAGCTTATATTTTTAGTAGATAGTCTTTATCCGTATTTTCTTACCTGGTTAACTAAAATAAAGAAAATTCCACAACAAAGACACCTGACAAAATAACCTTTATAATCACAGAAACTAATTTTGAAATATTTGCATCCCATATTGTAACAGCGGAAAAAAATCTTATACTGTTTTTATGCTTTCAGACTCTCCATTTGTACCCAATCTAAATTCTAACACTTCTCTCTAAAAGTCCATATTGCTTGCGAAGTGTCCAGTACGCAATACTGACAACTGTGTTGTGCCATATTTATCCTGGGCAATTCGATATATCCACTTACAATATGACTAATAGTCTCTGGGGTCTAGCCATGTACTCTACACCCTGCACTTAAATCTTTCCTACCATCTGTATTCCCTTTAAGATATCTCATGTGAATAGGTTGGTACTGTGTGTCCATAATTCAATTATATTTTTCCCTTTTCAATTCTCCTGTGGAAAACCACTTACAGTTTGGCACTTTCTTTTCATAAGCCAGATTTTTTTCTGAAATACTTTCCACTGTATTTTCTGATCCATAGCTAGCATTTATATCTCACTGTGATCATCTTAATGACTTCAATAATGATGACAAACCTGGAGTATTGTATTCCTCATATTTCAAGCTTGACCCAAGAACCAGTTATTTACTATTATGGTAGCAGCAAGAACTCTGAGGATTTTTGTTGTTGTTGTTACGTTTTTGTTTCCTGAGCCTTCTATTACTTTGTGATGTTTCTATTATAGTTATTATGTACTATAGCAATTTCTAAAGACATCAGCTGAAATAGGAGTCCCATCCAAAAACAACTATTAGGATGCAATCCCCAAGTCAAAGAGCTAACGATTCGAAAAGACAAAACTAAAATCCAAGTTAAGAAAACAGATGGGAAAAGTGTGTGGGATACATCTGACATAACTGATATATTAACAGTCATCCTTTAAAAATGAATTGTCGTGTCCCATCTAACTATCTCTGATATAATTTATTTTATAGAATTTCAAGTGTTTGACTTAGTTCTCACATGCATTTAATTATCTGCAGTGCAGGGGTATATAACTGAGCTGCATTTAGGATTCAGCTCCTCTGCCCATTCATAAACATGCAGTGCCGTTTGTCGTATCTTGCCTTGGCACCAGCTGACCGTGTGTCCTACAAGCCTTGAGTCTTTTCTGTCAGCACCATGCAGACAGCTCAGATACCGAGGTAATTCAAATTACGTGGGTCAAGTGAACCAAGAAAGCAGACTTTTCATGTAGATTCAGAGTTCACTTCAGTTGTTCCCAAATACAGATGCCCTAATGTATCCCACTTAGGCTCCAGCTGCCTCTCTGGAAATGTAGGAGTGTGTCCTAGCCCTTATGTTGTGTCTACCAGCCTCATGCACACATCTTGGATGCACTGGGGCACCTCCTAGGGCACTACTGGCTTGTGCTAGGGCATCAAGCCCATCATGCTAGGTGAGACAAATGCCACCTACATTTTAGGCTACATAGCGATCTACAAAATGACTCATATTCCCTGTTATTTTCCACAAGACTGCACTGTTTCTTAATTTCTTTATAGCTGTTCTCCATTACATTTTCCACTGCTCTCCAGAGTTTTCATTGCATGTTCTCAGCCCATGTTTACTATTTGAACTCTCATTTAAAGGAAAAAGAACCATTATCTTCCCATTCTTTTGTTTTCTGCAAGTCAGGTTTGCTAAACTTTTCACTTGCGAAAGAGTTGCAGTTGATTCAGGAATGATAAGGTAGTGCAAACCAAATGTGAAAACCTATTCTTAGACATGCTTTGAGACCAAAGCTTGAAGGGTCTGTCTGAACAGTCGTGACATCAATAAAAATCATTCATAGCTAAGAGGATTTGTTCCACTGACTAGGAAACTATCTGAGGGAGATCGGTCTTGCTACCTAACGAAAAAGGAGAAGGCTGGAAGATTTTTGATGGCACTGATATTTCTATGGGGCAAATGTTAGAGCCCTTTCTGCCACTGATATCACTTAAAACAGTTGTTCACTTAAAGTCAACTCAGCATCTTCTACAATGGGCTGTTTCTGTCCATTCTTTCCTCTACTATGAATTTGCAGTCTTAGCCTTCAAGTGCTTGAAGTAGGAGACTGCTGTTTCCTTCAGGAGAATTTCAGCTGACTTTGCTTTTCTCTCACATGACTGGAAAATGCATTTAAGAAATATACACAGAAATTGATTCAGAAACTTTAGCTCTTAAATTAAATAATTCAGCTTGACAATATGTCAATTGACTCGCTAATTAATCTTGGAGAAGTAATACTGATGGATGTAATTTATATTTCTCCACCTATAAGATAATATCATAAAAGTTTCTAAAACTCTCAGACAATTATGTTGCATATTATCTTCTGTTACAAGTTAATCCATTAAGGTACCACTGCTAAACATAATCACAATGAATGCAATGTAATACAACATGAAACTTGCAACATTTTATAATCTATGTTTTTTCTGTCAGGGAAAAGCTGAGGACAATAAACCAGACTCTTTCGATTTTGATTTGCCATGTCCATACTCCTTACACAGTCTAAAGAGATTATATATTACACATTTTAAACAGATTATACAAATATCTGAGTAATCTTAGTTTACCAACAGAAACTGTGACTTCACTTTCTGACTTGTTCCCAAATACCAAAAAAAAAGGTACTTATGCAGTAGCCAGGTCACAAGTCCTGCCCACTGCCCAGACATTTCTGTACCGTAAACCAGAAAGAATTCCCACAAATTTGAACTGAACAAACACATGGAATAAGATTCACCCACAGAAATTGTCCTACTTCAGTTATATACCTATGGAAACTTTTTTAAATACAAAAATATCTACCTGCAGAAGTACATAATCATCTAAGAATGTTCACTTTCAATCATACATGAATAAAATGTAGCCAAACCCTCTGTGACGGATGCAAATAGTATAAACAACTGCACTACACTCCCGAACAAAATCCTGCTTTGTTTTGCAATTGAACAAGCCACTGACAAAAACACGAAGAGAGAGAGAGGTTGCCCTTTTACTAAGAGGTAGTTGTCTTTGGGAGACTTTAATATTCGAGAGACCTACAGAATTTCCCATGGGTCTTGGAGTCTAAAGATTATTCTAGGAGGAGCATTTTGTAGCTTCTTGCTGCCCTCTCACCCCAGTGAGTTTTGCCACCAGCTTAAAAAGTGTGAAATGTTCACCTTTTGTAATTAACATCTATTCTATCCAAGTAAAGACCAGTACACAATTTTTTTTCTAATTCAGATAAATTTCTGACCTCTCCCTTCACACTGATCTTGCTAAACAAACAAAACAAAACAAAACAAAACAAAACAAAACAAAACAAAACAGTTTATATCACCTTTGTTTTCAAGCAGATCTGAAACTTTTTAAATGTAACTGTGCTAAAGTTATCAAACCACTTGGTACAACAAATATGTCTAGTAAAGCAATATAATAACACGTTCCTGTGCAGTTCCAACAGTACACTTCTGCTCAAAATGACACATATCATCTATAGATATTAATTTAAAACTTTAGCAGGTTGTTCCTGGCGTTCCATTCAATCTTCTGCAATGGCACGCAAGAGGCTATCATGCGTACAGGCAGATATTTCTATGGCAACAGTTTAAATTCTAGGCTATTCTTAGTCAATGTGTTTGCAGGAGAAAATAAAACTTTTTTTAATTAAAGAAAAACCAAAACACACAAAAAAAATCCTAAACGAGATGCCTGTTCCTTTCCTGCCTGTCCTTTTTGAAACAACAGAAGTCTCTTTACTGCGATGATTAAGAAGACATAAGAAATAACTTAATGTAATATATGCTATGCCTGAAGTTATGAGATTCTCATTAAGTTAGCAGAAAAAAAAGCACATTTTGACACAACATAGATACTATATAAGCTTCCAATTATCACAACAGTTAGGCTTTATCAAAATGAATAAAAGGTTTAATTTTTTTGTTGTTGTTAATGCCTTACAGCTAAACATATTTAACATATTTGCACATCACTCTCCTTCAATACATCCTCAATCATCCCTTTCTCTTCTTTTCGTTTTTGGTTGGGTGTTTTGTCTTGATAAAAAGGACCTTACATGTGCTAAACGTGCAAATAAGAGAAACTCTGAAACGGGAAGCTTGGTAATTATTATATAAGCTCAGAGAGTTGGGTGATCTATGTGTCTTTAGGGCAAGTGTCTGCAAGATGGAAGAAAGAATCATGTGAGTGTTAAAATCAGAAAATGACATAGAAAGAGAAAGGGTCATTTTGTTATTTCCCCCCAAACCCAAACTAGAAAAAAAGTGATAAATGGATATCTTCAACACTTTAACTGAACTGACATTTCTATTTAACTGTGCCAATGAACTATCACTTTAGGGAAAGTAAATGAGCCAAGTTACAAATTTATGCTACTTCTCAATTATGACAAATTAAAATGGCATATTTAGCATTGTATTCTCTGGAATGCATGCATGTCTGATCTCAGTTGCTGATTGGACATATTTAATTTGCTATATCTTTTATCTTAACTTCCATAACAGTTTTTGCAATGTAACTGTGACTTTTTAGCATAGGAAGTATGCTTAATGCTCTCAGCCCTTCAATTTTGTCACCACAATATCATGGAGAAGGCAGCAAGACTTAGGTAGTCATCTAGGAGTGCATTGGCTTATTCCTAAATGAGAGGATTTTTTTGCACTATGCCTAAGCTAAAGTTGATGGCCTCCTGAGGACAGAAATACTGGCTCATATGTAAATACATTTTATTTTTCTTCTCAATTTGGTAGATTGCACAATGCACAATGGCAAACTAGTGTCTCTGCTGCCATCACTTTGTCTGACACAGAATGTCCTGGCAGGACAATCAGTCTAACAAAAAAGCAACGAGGAATAAAGAAGGGCTCTTGAAATGGCAATGGTTTATATGATTAAGCAGGACACCCTGTTCTCAGAGCTATACAACCACACTTCAAGATATTTTCTAGGAGACTGCAGATCTCTCCACAGTGATAAAAGATTCTGGAGGAATGATCTATTCCCCACGTTTAATACTTCATGAACACTCGGGATCAGACTTCTGTCTCGTTTTCAAGAATGTATCTATTGCAATGGGTATGTTATGTATGCCTGTTTTCTCCTCGCATATCCCAAAGGTGGGCATTTTCTATAAAGCAAACTGAATCAGTATTTGAAGTTTAGCAAGTCCCTTACGGTGTTTTACTCTTTAAAAGGATTCTCTGCCTGGAGAAAGCCAGGAGCAACGTGACTGAAATTCTCCATATCTCCACTGGGACTTGAGCTGTGAGTTACAAGTGATTTGCAGGGGCTTTTGCCTTTAGAGGTTTTACTGAGTTTAGGGGCACTTTCTCGGTACAGGAACGCGATCAAATACAAGCTGCCTGAAGTCTGCAGCACTGAGCCATGGTGGTTTTTGGTTGTTGTTGTTTGTTTGTTTGTTTCCAACATTCAAGATCAAAGGGTGCAGCTACCCAGAGCAGGGATGAGAAAGTCCTTTCGCTAGTTAGTTTTCCCACTTGCGGCAGCTGCTGGAGCCCAACCGCCTGCAGCAGCCCCGCCTCGCCAACAAGCTGCCTACGGGCCTGAAGTGCTGACCGGTGAAATCCGGCTCCGGCTTAATGAGACCGAGCTAGGCAGAGTCAATTAAATCAAATTCCCACTAACATCCCTAATATATCTGCAGTGTGTGCAGCAGAGGCGGCGGCAGCAGCGGCAGCAGCGAGAGATTCACAGTATTAATAAAGGGATTCTCTGCCGCATTATTACAAAAAAAAAAAAAAAGGCGAGGGAAAGGAGAGGGGGCAGGAAACTTCTGTGTGTTATTTAGATTGGGGAAGGGGTGAGGGAAGCCTGTTTGTGTCTCTGCTTGTGATTGAATGAGAAAGGAAGGGAGGGAAGGAGAGAGAGGGAGAGAAAGGGAAAGAAATACACACACAGCGCACTGAAAGGAGGCTCTGTCCCCTAAACCCAAGTAACCCGCTTGCAAGAATTGATGCTGGAAAAATGGTAAGGACCCAGAGTTGAAAACATTTTCACTTTAATACTGAAAAAATATGCCATTATAAAATCCTCGAATAGAATTAGTAAGTTTCACTTGCTTCCTCAGTTCTGGTTTCCTCAAGTTATAATAAGATTTACAACAGCACAGAATTTTCTACCATTAAACTTTGCAGCCTAAGCACTAGAGTGACATTAATTGGTCATGCTTAACTGCTTTGTATTTTTTTCTTCGAATGTTTACACTGTTACCATAATAGAAATCAAGGGTACTAATTTTTACATTCAGATGGAAAGGCAATACTGAATATGTATACTGGAAAAGGAGATAAAGGAGATAAAACAAAACCAAATCCTGCCCTCCTTCCCTACCCCCACCCCCCCAAAAAAACGAAATACAACCCATCATCAACAAACCAAATCTCTCCCAGCAAGTTCCGCCTCAAAATAAAAAATAAAATAAAATTAAAAAAAAAAAAATCCAATGATAATACTCATGCAACTATGTCATAAATAAAACCTTTACAATTTTTCCACGGTAAAAGTACGATCTCTACTGCCTATTGATCACACAAAAATGGCGAAATGGCACTTTTTATTATTATACTGTATTTTGTATATAGAAGGTTTGATACGAAGGGACTTATCAGGTAAGAGGGATGATGCTGTGAACTAGACGCTGCGTCCAGTTGGGGGCTGGAGCGTCCCTGGGGTGCGTTGTATCCATGCGAGCCATGCAGCACTTTTTTTTTTTTTTCTTTTTTGTCCATTTGTCTGTTTATTTCAGAGTCGGAGTTATTTATTTACATTACATTCATGCCTTCGTGCAACTTTTCACTCCTGCCTTGCTGTCAGGAGGAGGCCGACACCAGCCTTTCCTCCGCCCCCCTCCTCTTCCCGGCCTCTTGGGGAGGGGTTGGTCCACAAGGGAAGGAGGTAAAAAAGCAAACCAAACCCCAACACAACAGAACAAAAGCCCACCAAAACCAGGAGTCGTCATTCGCCCTGCTGGAACCGAAGGAAGCGGGTCCTCGCTTGTCCATTGCTGCCCCAGCAGCGCATGGGCGGGGGATGTGCCCACCGTGCCGGGCTGCACGGAGCTGGGGGGATGAGCCTCGGCGCCGGGATCCCCCCCCCAACAGTGCACCGGGCTTCAGTGCTTGCTGTGAGGGTCGTGAGGGGGGCGTGCGGGCGTGTGTGTGTGTTTTGTTTCTCACAAAAGGTGGCCGAGGTGCAGAGCCGTCCCTGGCCGGCGTTTGCCGCCCCACAGGCCGGAGCACGAAGGGCAGGTCCAGGTGGTGGCCCATCCCGGGTGGCGACCGCCCTCGCCCAGCCCGCTGCCTCAGTCCGACAGGGAGTGGGAGCCGCAGTCATAAACCCTGTGGGCCCCGTCGGCGGTATAGGGCCCATTGTGCCAGTAGGACGAGTCGCAGACCGTCTGCAAGGAGTTGATTTCAGATGCAGAGGAGTTGGCGTCCCTCCTCTTGGACCGCTTTCTGTTCCTCAGGATGAACACCAGCATGCCAACCACCGTGAAGGCAGAGGTCACAAAAACCAGCAGGAGCCCTGGCACCAGCACCGAAATAGAGACTCGACTGGTCTCCAAGTATGAGTTGGAGTGAGTACCTGTCTCTGTCAACCCAGTGCTGTTTTTATTAGTAGAAGTTAATGTGGGCAAGATTTTTAACTGAGGACAAATCACATCATTGGAAAGAGACTCAAAATCCTCCTTGAAGAAATCTTCAGGGGACTCGCACCTTAGGTCGCTCATAATCACCTTGGGGCGCAGCATCTCCGCCCACTGTTTGAAAGGCACGATAGGGCATGTACAGTCCCATGGGTTGCCGTGCAGGTCGATCTGGGTGATGGAGGTGAGCTGGTCCAGCACCCCTGCCACCGGGAGGTACATGAAGTAATTGTTGTGTATACTCAGCTTGGAAAGCGAGACGCCAGCAAACACGTCTACTGGGAGAGACCTCAGCAGGTTGTTGTTGAGGATGAGGACTCTCAGTTTGGGCATTGCGTTGAAGGTGCCGGGCATGATCAGCTGAATCCCATTAAACTCCACGTTCAGATACTCCAGGTTTTGCAGCCCAGCAAATTTCTCCCGCGACAGGGTGTCTAAGTAGTTGCTATCCATGTAGAGCCATCGAAGATCAAAGAGGTTTTTGAATGTGTTGTTCTCAACTGTGGCAATGTTGTTGTTGCCCAGGTCAAGTAAATTAAGTTTTCGGTAATCCAGAAAGTGGGATTTCCTGATGGTGTGTATTTTGTTGTCTCTCAGAAACAGCTCCTGCACATTGGATGGCTTGGGCTTCAAATCCACCAAGCTGCTCACATTCCTGTCATTGCAATTAACCTTTAAACCCGAGCCAGGGATCTGGTCGCAGCTGCAGATCTGTGGGCAGGACACGGTAGCCTGTAGCTTGCTCTTCGCACTAACAGTCGACACAGCAGCAGTGGGTCTGGTCTTGATTTGCCAGTTGACAGGAATCTTTGTACCTCCGTTTGGACCAGATCCTGGCGTGGCAGGGTCTTCTTTGCCATTTATTTTAAAGGGGGTTGGAATGGGACCAGGATCACAGGTTTCTTCTTCGGCAGGGGGAGCAGCTAGGCTAGAATCCACTCTGTTCTTTTTGCACAGCTCTTGCTCTGTGGTCTCATTTAAATCTTTGCCCTGCAACCTAGTGGGAGCCTCACAAATCACTCTGCCGATCAAAGCATTTTTGGGTATGTTTTCCAGCCATTCCTTCAACGACAGCAGATCGCAAGTGCAGTCCCACGGGTTATCCTCTAGAAGGATTTCAGCAATGCCTGGGATCTGCTCCAGGACCTCCTCATAAGGCAAGGTTTTAAGACGGTTTCCCCGGAGGTCGAGGTGGGTGATCGGCACATACTGAAACACGTTGGGGGGCAAGGTGCTGATGAGATTGTCATTTAAAATCAGCACCTCTAGCTTGTTTAAGTCCCTAAATGCTCCCGGGTCAATATCCCGCAATAGATTAAAATCTGCCTGGAGGTATTCCAGATCGTCCAGCCCCAGGAAAGTCTGCTTCCTGAACGATTTGATCTTGTTGTTGTTTATGTGCAAGCGCTTCACCAGCTGCAGCCCAAGGAAAGCCCCAGGAACAATCTCATGCAAACCGTTGTTTTCCATGTGCAAACTGACTGCATTGTAAAAGTTAGCAAACTCATTAGGGAAAAGTCGAGTCAGGGAATTTCCATGCAGGAATAAATGGTAAAACTGGGAAGTTGGGGCGGTGAAATGTTGCAGGCTGGTAAATCCCTTTTTCTCACAGTCTACGTGCAAATCCCCTTCTATCTCGTTGCAGGCACAGATCTTCTCTTTGCAAACGTCCCCTGTAACATTTCCAGCAGCAAAACAAAGAGACGTCTCCAGCAACAGAATCCAAAGCAGCATTTTTAAACCCAGCAATTCATTCCCGATCTCATCACAAAGTAACAGCAACCATCCTCCTCCCACGGAAAGGAATTCCAGTTCATTCAATACATGAAATGTCCGAACCGCCACCAAAGGGGGAGAAAAAAAAAATGTGGGGAGGGGNGGGGGGGGGGGGGGGGTGCTCTTTCTTTTCTCCTTTCTCCCTCTCTCCCCCCCCACGCACAACTGCAACAGCCCAGATTCCAGTCAATAATTATATCCACAAACTCTCCAGGCACGTACTGCAAGCCACGCGGAAAAAAAAAAAAAAAGTAGAAGGAAAAAAAAAGAAAAATTCCTCCTCCTCGATCCCCTTCCCTGACGCCTCCCGGGCAGCTAAGTGGAGGTCTGCCGGCCGGACTGGCTCACCGGCACAGGAACGGTGCTGCTGGCCGCCGGCCGCCGCTGCATGTTCGATAGGCGCAGGAGGGGAGGGCGGCAGTGGCCGCGGCGGCTGCCGCTGTGCGCGGCTCCGCGCCGGACTGACCGACCTTGCCGCGCNCGCCGCGCCGCGCCTCGCCTCTCCCTGCCGGCCGCGCTGCCTCCCCTCCTCGCTCGCCTGCTCTTCTTCTCTTTTTTCTTCCGCTGCTGCCGAGTCGCACGCTCGCACACACACTCACACGCACGCAGAGGGAGAGTTGCTAAGAGGCTCTGCTCGTTTCAACCTGGTGCACTCTGAAAGATCTGACACCCTCTGCTGAGCTGCAGTGGCAAAAATCCATCTGCTGAGGGAATGCTGGAGAAAAAAAAAAATCAATCCACGTACAGGGCAAGCGTTAGAAACGTTGGCATTAAAAGCTGCCGATCTATTTAGATGCTTTCTCCTAAACGGATTATTTAATTTTTTTATTTTCTTTTAAGACGGAAACTTTAGCATTCCTCCCCGACCAGTTCCCTATTGCCCGCATTCACACACACACCTGCACAAGCAGACGAGCAAGGTGCGTCTGCCTTACTGTATTGCCCAATGGCTTGAACAGAATTAGTGTCAGGATGTCAAGCGAATAGCAATTTCAGGTAATTATTCTGCACGCCATTTTTATCGTTGCTTTAAACGCGTTTTTTCCTCCCCTGCAGTCTATAGTGTTTCGTGCTGGATTTGGTATCTTGCTGGCATTCTCTATGCAGTGTTGAACCGTGGATTATTGCATTATATATATCTTTTTTATTATTACTTAGGTGATCACAGAGAAGAAGGGGAGCAGGGAGTGAGGGTTGCTGCACTGTTAACAATTCATTCTACCTGTTCCCCCAGAGTACAGTGTATCCCTTCAGGAGACGAGGAGAGGGCTGAAACGGACAGTTGTGTAGCTTCACATTCCTGTCTATATGTAAAAATCTAGAGACGCTTATGTGTACATACATAGATATTTCTCTAGGGATACTCCTAATATTCTCTCTGTGGAAGTAAAACGCCTGCTTCCTCCACCCCTCCTCTCTCCTCCCCCTCCCCCCCGCCGCCTGCCTCCCTTTCCAGCTCCCACCCTTTTGACAAAAGAGATTACACAGTGGAAAAATCGGTGCCTGGCCTTAAAGAAAGGAGCCAAACATACGAAAGTTTCTGCATCATTTGGACGGGTTTCAGATGCCTACGAGCGAAGAACCAGTTGCACCTCTGGTGGTGCAAATGGAAACCCGCGTTTTCCTCTGCCTTGTCAAATCGCGCTGCGGAGGAGGAGGAGGAGGAAGAGGAGGAGGAGAAGGAGGAGGAGAAGGAGGCGGGGGCAGGAGAGGCGGCCCGGTCTCCGGGTGCCTCCTGCAGCCCGGGGCTGTACCTCTCTCACCCGGCGCCGCTGGTGAACTTTGCGGCAATACTGGTAGGGGCGGATGTGACCGCGGGGGTGGGCTGGAGGAGGGTTATTTATAGGGAAAGCCAGGGAGCCATATGGAGCCTGCACACCCTGGTCCCGGCGGCATGCTAATTTGGTCAAAGCTTTTCCCTGGCTGCCGCTTGCAAGTAAATTAGACATCCTGCCGACGATGATCTTATCAAATTAATGTAATTAGACCACAGACAAGTTACAACAGTTACCGTGGACATTTCGGGTCCCCAGGATGAAGATTTAGCCTTTAGGTTCGTTAGGGTGGGCAGGGACTACGGAGGGAGGGGGAAGCCGGGGGAAGAAAGGAGACAGGAGAAGGAAACAAAACAGACAAAAAGAGAGAAATCCTGGCCCTGAAAAAGCCTGTCCAATAAATTACAAACGGGCCAGAAGAGATAAAATGCCACTGAGACAGAAAGCACCACAAGAAATATATTAGTGGTTTCATTAGAAAAAAAAAAGACGGAAGGAAACTTGGCGCCACGTTGAGGCGCATTAATTCATTTCTCCTGATGGTTTCTTTGACTTTGTCTCTCGGTGATGTCGCGGGGAGGGGGAGGAGGGCCGAGGAGGGAGGGGAGTATGTGCTAGGCTGGCTAGGAACCTGCTGTGGATCGAAAATTGAAGCCTCGAAGTGCAAGGGGGGCCAGAGGCCGGGAAGCCCCCAGGAAACTCCGTGGAGGGAAGTGGGGAAAGGGAAAGGGTCCGGGTGGTGATCGGGGTATGGGACCCACTCACCCATTGTCAGCAACAGTGACAAGGTCACCGTGCGTAAAGGCTCGGGGGAGGAAAGGCTGAAAATCCGGGGACTGCTGAATGCTCACTGGGATGTGGGGCAGGACGACCAAAGAGCTTGTCCTCCTCCCACCTTAGAATAAAGCTTCTGAGCATCTTTACATTCATGCTATTAAAATTGCTCAGGCACCGTAAAAACAATCAAAATGCAACCAGAGGACCTGAACATTAACAAGATATTAAATAAATAAAACCTAATCAAGTAAGAGGAAGGATACAGTGACCTGTTGTCAAAGCATGAAGGACAAATTGCTCTTTCTTCTAAGGGATCTGCTGAGAGGTGGGAACTAGTGCAAGCCATTAGGGGCTCCAGAATTTTAAAGCAGAAAAAAAAAAGTAAAAAATCTACCTGAAGATGTAAGAGTGTTTATGGGTCATATGTAACTTCCGAAATATTTAGATAAGGAACCTGTTGTGTTTTCAGCCACGTTCCTTGGAAATAGGTAGAGGGATTTATGTCTCAGCTATATGATATATGTATTGAGAGAACATTTGCCATGCAAAGGTCAGCATCTAGAAGACAAGTCAGAGAGGAAGAAAAGAGGTATCATCCATTTTAGATTTGGTATTTGAAGTTCCACGGAAAAGGTGTGTCAGGGCCAGGAAATTAATCTGTCATTACTCAGTGCCATAATCCTAAATTTCTAGATTTCCTTACCATCTTGAATTAAGCTTGGAAACATGTATCTTAGGAAAAGAGGCTTGCCTCTAAATGTCTCAAGGACATACCTACTCCTGGATCAGGTTGATCAGAATCTCTCTGACTGAATTCTTTTACTCTTTTATTTACAGAGTGTGGCAAAGTGAGAGATCATGCAGCACTGAAATGCCAATGAATCTGGCTCTTTAAAATTCATCATATGCATCCCAGTTTACAATACATACATAGGTTGAATAACTAGAGCTCACATTATCCACTCCAAATTTTCCTGTAGATCAGACAGGGGAAGAGCACCCAAGTCTCTTTTCCTTATCTGATGCCTTTTAGCTCCTGTTTGCCTTTGCAACTTCCAGAAGCCTAAGACAATGACTTTCCTACTTATACCTTTCTTCTGGGTGTAATGTCCCATGTTTAACCAAACACAAGCAAATTGTCTCGAGCATCACATTTGCCTTTTGAATAGGAATAGTTTTACTCCTAATACGGAAAATGCTTTGAAATAGGAAAAGGTCCTGGGATACTTTTACATTTTCTCGATTTGTAGTCTCCCATTTCCCCATTGCTATGACTAAGTGAGTAACTCTGGCTAAGGGTGTATTTGTGCTATGTCAGGACCCGTTAAAAGACTAGTTACTTCATCTAACATTGTAGATCTTGCAAAGCAGAACTCAGAGCACCTGCAAAGTTTCTACAGAACAAAAAAATATTACTGTAGATATCTTTCTTGCAATGATTGTGCTATGTGCTGTAAAATCATCTTCATTTTTCTGTGGGAGGTATAATCACACAATAAAGACTTCCTACACTGTAGACATGATGCAATGTGTATATACACACACACATATATATGCCCATATGTATATAAATGTATGTGTGTATGTGAGCTACAAAGTATGATGAACTCAGCAAATATAAAAGTCATTGGATCATTATTTCATTTTAATTTATGTCTTTATTCAGGCTTTGACTACGCTGGGAGTGAAAGTTAACATAGGTGTCTCTATGTGATGATGTAAGTCCTGCAGAAACTATGACTTTAAACCAATTCAGATTATCTGGTTTTATAAGGGTAGGAGGGGTTAAACTAATACAAGGATCTTCTCCCAGAATTTTCTATCTCAGCATGTTTCATAGGCCAGTCTTCACTGAACTACTGGATTTTTACCTAAATTGCATTTAGACCTAACAAGGTTTCTGAAACTAGATATTTTTCTTCTTCATTCTCCTGAGGGCGGTGACGTGTGAGCCTGTTCCTAATCTCCATGTGATACATTCACCAGATGGAGCTTTGCAAAATGATGCAGTGGTGGATGATGATGATTAAAAAAAAAAAAAAAAAGAAAAAAAGAAGAAAGAAAAGAAAGTTAGAGAAGTGGTTTGCCTACTTTTATCTAGTGGGTAGGAGACTGGCTCAGGATGGGAAAAAAAGCTCCCTATCTTTTGCAGTGTAAGAGCCAGCCCACATGTTCCTCTTTCTTGGCTCACACTCTCAACCACCAGGCTACCAGCCCTCTTGCTGCAGCTGTTCTACTTTACAAGAAAAATAATTTTGAGATGCCTTGAACCAGAGAAAGGCAATGGGGGAGCATGAGTGTATAGGCAATTTCTTACAGCACCCACCAGGGTGTGCAGAGCCCTGGGAGGACTTGCTTGCACTGTACTTCCTTGTGAGACTCAGCTTGATCCGTAGACTTCACACATCAGGTGTTTAGACTGTGGAGCCAGTATTAAAATCACCAGATATTCTTTCTCCAGTATACATATTCATCAGACGTTGCAATAATTTTATGTTGGAAACATCGGCTCAAATATGTCACAGTGTTAGTCTTAAAAGCTTTAAACACTAGGTGTAAGAAAAGTGAACAGGAGCCAAAAAGGTGGACAGACTTTGCATCCAGCCTGGTTGTAGTCTGCCATAAAAACCATGTAGTCATTTCACTTTGAAATTCCACTGATTTGGAAGCAAGAGGTGTATGTAGTGAGTAGGCCAGGCCAAGGTCCAGACCAGTGTTTCTTATTCAAACTATTTATATTGATCTGAGTTTCTGACCCAGCTTCCACTGTAACTAGTTGCTTTAAAATACCTGAGCAGTTCTTAGGACAGGACTAAACCCCAGAACTACTGTCCTTGCTGGTGAGAGTATCCAGAATAGCTGTTTGGTGAAGGACTGTATTCACAGAGACATTTATATTTTATTTTCCTCTCCCTATTCCTTTTTTTAAAATTATTTTTTAATTTTTTTTTCCCCTGCGGCCCATGCATAGTCTGCTGAACTGGCGTGTTTTCAAATGAAAAGAGTACTGTAGGGAGGTCAAGGAACAGAGTTGAGCCCCTTCCAACTTGTCAGTGAACTGACCCTGTGTCTCCACTGGGAAAGTATATTCTGCCCACTATGCTGTTGGTTAGAAGGAGAGAGATGGGGAGCTGAGTCACCGACCTTCTTTTATTCCTCACATCCCAAAACTCACTCACTTGCTCACTCACTCTCACACACACTTACTTAAAAAGTTTGATACAACAGAAGTGGGTTAGCAGTTTTCAGGAGAGAATTTCAAGTTGTGGAGCCCAGATGGAGTGAGATGGTTTTGCTGCAGCCCTGACCCCAGAATGTGAACTGAAATTTCACTGCAGCGTTTCACTGAAATGTCCTCCAAGTTGAACCTTTGATTTTTCTATTCTGATGTGAAGGCCTGGTACTGTCTTTCCCAGTGCAGTGTGTGAGATGATTGGTTGCTTGATTTGGTGACTGGGATTTCACTCCAGGCTTCTGCTTCTTAAGTTTGGCATTGCAGTGTTCAGCATTGCGGCACTGAAGTACACAGATTTTTTAAATTTTTGCTCTTTATGATAAAAGACATATATTTAAGTTGGGAACAAATATTGCAGTGAAATTAACTGGAGCTGTGAGAAATATTCATTCTTTTGGACAGCTATAGCAGGGAAAATACTAGTATAAAGTTATAGCTCTTAATAAGAAGTGATAATATTTGCACCATATTCTAACCTCAGCACATTTTTTTTGAACACATTCCAGTGTTATTGTTTTAAGCACTTGTTACCACAATTCTTAACATCTTGCAAGACTTGACTCCCATGTAGTGTGATCAATACACAATATAGTACTTCGCTTTTACTAATGTGACCTTTTTGTAGCTTGATTGCTTGCTTATTTCATTCTTTCCTGAAACATCAGAAATTGCAAACAAGCAAAAGGTTGAAATAGCTGGTCGGTCTGCAACATGTTTAACTGAGTGAGGTAGTTTAGTAAAGTGCATTAATGCAATTTAAAGTTAGTTAAAAATTACTTTCATCGTTTTATGAAATCTCGTATGTTGAGACAGGAAGAGCATGAATTAAGCTATGAGGCACAAATCACAGTGTCATTTAGACCTATACAAGGCATTGAAAAGCAACTTTATCAAGAAAAAAAAGAAAAAAAATGGAAAAAAAGTGTCCAAACTTTCAATCTATTGCTTACACAAGTAATGACACTGAATCACATTAGCTTGAATAATAGATCTATAACGTATTTTCAATAATTAATTATTTTCTAATCCATTTTCATGGCTTGGTCTCAGCAACATAAGGCTTATTTAAACGGACAAAAGTAGATAAGAGGTTACATCTTTGCTATAGCTATAACATATTTCGATTCTTTGATAATGGAGAGGGAAATGATTCTTAGAGTGCAGAACATGCCACTGAGGCAAAGACCTGCCCTATTCCTGGCTCCACCAATAGCTTGCTGGTATGACTCTGAGGAACTCATCTTTCTCATGCCTCAGTTTCCCAGTCTGAGGAAATGAAAGGAATTATGCAGCCCAAAGGTGCTTTGAGATCTGGGATGAACAAACATGGTGACTGAGGTAATTACCATAATTACTCAGGGGTGCCATGTGAAAAGTCAAATCTTATGTAAGAGTAATACCCCATTCTTCCTCTTTTTAGAAACCCATCTCAGAGGCTTTTGCAATGGAATACAGTATAATTTTATTTGCTCAACAGATCAGAAAGCAGAAGCACTGACCTTGGGAAGGTGACATGTCAAGCCGTTGATAGTGCTAGAAATAGACCCAAGTCTCAGAAGGCCCAGTCCTTCCTTCTACCTCAGTATTTTAGAGATACAGAACCACTGATTTATATATATAAGCCTGTTCCAAAACAAAAGCTAAAGGCTTCTTGACTCCTTCTCCTCCTCTCTCAGACTTGATTTTATGCATCAAAGCCTTCATATGCCAGTCATTTTCTTTCTGGAGGCCTAATGTAGTTAAGTGGTGTGACAGTAATACCAAGCCTTGGTTTTCTTATTAATTCACATCTTAATTCACTGTAATTGAATTATTTTAACTGAGGAAAAATAATGTTTTCTTTCCTCATTTTTTTTTCTGACTTACACTTCAGACTTCAAAAAACACACAGATTTCAGAGACAAATAATAAGCTATTTCAAACACAAAGTACTTCTCACTTAAGAAACATTTCAGAAAAAAAAAAAAATCCTTGTTTAAGTATGAGAACTGTGAAGAAATGGTTTTGTTTTCAGAATTTTTTTTTTTTTTTTTTGCTACAAAACAAATTGAAAGCAAACCCAACCAATCAGGTAAAGATGCAAACCAAATTAATGAGTTTCAGTGTAGTTCAAAACAGAAAACTGAGACAAAACATTTGAGTTGATTAAAATGTGAAATGTTTTGTATTTTTGTTTTCTAATATGAAACAAAGTACATTTTGAAAAAAAATCAGAATAGAGAAACAGAAAATCAGAACGGAATACCAGGAAATCAGAATTTGATATCTTTCATTATCTTCCATTTTTTTTAAATCATGTTTTGTGAATATTATTTTTCCTTTGCTTTGATTAACTTGAATTGGAATTTCTTGATAGAAAACTTCTGAAACTCTTTCTGAAACAATCCCTTAGGAGTGGACCCAGTGCTGTCTGAACATTTAAAAGAGGGTGGCTGGGCATCAGCAAACTCTGAGAAGACTGAATAGATGAAACATTATTAACAATAAAATAATACCTTCTTCCTATTTATGTAGTGCCTAGAAACCATATCCTGGGACCAATCCCATGTGGCATTTTAGTTTTAATTAAATAACATTTCAGAGACATAAGGGAGAAGAGGTTGGTGACCTGATTAATCATTGTACTACTCTATTTTATACCATAGCATCCCAAATGATTTCAAATTTATTACTCTGTTGTAAAGCCAGAGGGTTGCAGTGGTGACTCAAGATGTTTTTTTCTCCATTGGCAAAGCTGATTTGAGAAATCCCTTACTGCCTTCACTTGCCTCCAGCCACTAATTTTAACTTCTTGAGGCTTTTTATTTAAGCAGGATCATTTTATTGATCCAGTTCATATTGTGGTCCACAAATGATTCTGTCCTTCCTGAGTTGATGAGACGATCAAATCAGTGTTGCTGCTGAGGCGATAAGGCAGGATCTCTATTTCTAAAGGGAGTGGAGACATACTGAAGTCCAGGATTCAGCCCCCACAAAACCCTAGCTTGGATGAATGTGGATTTTATTATCTTTAAATTATTATGTAAAATATACAGAATCTAAAGTGCAATTTCACAAGATTCTTACATCCAAGTGTATGTATGTACAGATATAGATCTATGTATATGTATATATAGATGAGTTAGACAAGACTGTGATGCCAGAAATGTGGCCAGCATCAAAGTAGTGCTTTACTAGACTGGCATTCATTAACAACACACATTTTCCAGTAATAAGTTCTTACACACTTTAGTTATAATTACCGTGTATTCAAATAGTCCTTAATAACCATTTATTGCATTAGCTGTGTGCATTCAATAACACGGAGCTGATGCCATGCAGTGAGCCGTGATGGCTGCAGTCAGGTTTATGGATCAATTTTGAGACCTCTTTGATGAGGGAAGCTGGGGCCAAAGCCAAGAGTCATCCTTCTTCCTCTCTCCTTTTTTTTTTTCCTCGCACGTCCATGGTATTTGTATGATCCTTAAAACCTCTGCAAAAGAAAGAATGGATCTCATTTACTCCCAACATAGATTATCTTGTATCCAGGAGCATGACTTGTTAATTTTTCCAGGCATGTTTCCTGACTATTTTAGTCCACTGTACATACCTTGCAGAGTTTATGCCTTGTACATGAGTTTCATTGTACCCTATTTGTGCAATTACACCACAAAAGTCCCCTTTTCCCCCTTGCAGTTACCCGTCACCATATGTACATTTACCATGTCCAAGTGCTCAGACATACTGCCATTAGCAGCATCACAAAAGATGCAATCTCACAAATGGTTATAGTGGTGGTATTCAGTAATTTTTGAGTACTCATTATTTAGATTCCAGGCAAGCAAATACCAAATATGTTTTCCTCAATCTGTTTATATCTTATGGGTGCAACAAGCTTCTGCTTTGTCAGCAAAACTTCTATTTAAGCAGCATAAATATTTACTCCATAAGCTACACAGATATTTAAAATTCATAAATGTGTCATAACTTCACTAGAACTTACTTGAAAATAGTTTACTTCAGATTTGCTTTTAATATTTGGCATGAGAATTGGACCACTGCTTATCAAGTAGTCTAGTACTCTCTCCTTCGGATGGAAGTTCCTTGCTTACTGTCATGTACAAGGGCCTCTTTGGCATATTTTCAGTTGGAAAGACTAAGAAAAATCAGGACAGTTTTCCATTATTCAAATAATATTCACTTTTACTGTTTTACCTGCTTTGACATGAATATTTCTTTATATTCTAGAGTTTCAACATTTACAACTAGAAAAAAAAAATTATAAGCTGTAGACCAGGTTTGCATCGTATGGTCTGGTAGGATGCATGTGCTCTGGCATTCACGTGCTTGGCTCTTGAACAGATAATTTTTTTGGTGCAGAGGGTGCAGCATTTGTCCTACAGAACCCCACGTGTGAGCCTTAGACAAATCAACAGACATCACAGACACGCTATGCTGCACATATGTAGAATGATTCATGGTACCAGCAGCCTGATGAACCTGTACAAGAGCATACTCCTTTCAGCCTTGGCCAAAGAGAATTCAAGCGGCCTAACCCTTCCGTGATGGCAACACAGACCTACCATAGTCCAAATATACCCTTGCAGCAGCAGGGAAGCTGTAATTTTTTATTGTATCTAGTTGTGAATAGCATCACTAAAATGTAGTAGCTCTGCCCTCTGTATGAGCGTGTAACAAATTGCCAGAGGACTCCAGGGCCATAAGTGGGAAATATCTGTAAGAGGGCAGGTGGGGTTGCTGCTGAAGGACCCACTTCACTTCTCTCTGACACTCTTCTTCATTTTCCTTCCCCATAACACTCAGCATGAAAGTTCAAATTATTGAGGACTGACTCAACAACTTGTGTACTTTCACTCTAACCATGGAAGGTCAGCTAAAGGTAAAGCAAAATCAAAACAAAGCAAAAAAGAGATCAGCTGAAAATACAAGGCTCTTAGTCTGAGGACTCAGTGTAACAGCTCTCTTTTTTGGTGGATTTCTCAAAATCTAAAGAGATTAAAGGGTAGAGCTACATTTCTCTGAACAATTGATTTTTCTTTTTAGGTCATGGCTGGAATATGAAAAAAACATTGATTTTTGGATTAAATCATTTTCTTGTTTTTTCTTAATTAACAAGTTTCTGGCTTTTTTTTTTTAAGAAGAAAATGAGAAGAGATTACAAAATATTTTGGTTTTAATTAAATATTTAAATCATTTAAATAAAATATTCTGCTGTTTTTAAACTCAACTCTTAAAAGTGAAACTGAAGCAAATCTACGGTAGAACACTTCAGCAGTCTGTTGATGGCTTTAGCTTTTAGTATTGTCATGGAAGCACCCCAATAATTTATTTAGGTACGTGATAAGCTCCAAACAGACTTTATTCTAACTAGAGCTGTTTAGTGGAGAACCAACTAGAAATGAGGTTTATCCAAAATCATTCAGCACTCCAACAACATTATACAACACAGATTCAGATACTGGTTAGGAGTTCAATTAATACACAGTTTATTCAGACTCATGGAATCAAAAAACTTTAGGAATGATGATTCAAAATTCACATCTACCCACTCACAAAAAGTGAGGACTCTCAAGGGTACCCAGAAGATATAGTCACTCATGAATAAGGCAAAGTGTCTCACTTCTTAATTTCCTTAGATGGCATTCCAGTCTAAGGAGGAGGGTCTTTGACTGCAGACCTGCTGCTCTGAGGAAAACAAACTCAATGGGGGTCTCTGTTGGGCTCCATTTATACCCTAGATGAATCTGAGCTGTGGTTATTTATGGTAGTGGTCTAGAAACTACTCTAAGCCAAGGTGTTTCATTCATCAAGGGCCCTGTCAACTAAGGGGCATATACATGACCACAGTGGTCCATAAGCCTAGAAGTTTCTGGTGCTCTCTAGAGGGGAGGGAGGGTGTGCGGTGCACCTGCCATGAGCATCTAGTCTGAGATATCTATGTAGGCATCCTTACAGTCAGTGGAGAGAAATTAGCCATTCAGCTTGTACTAAAATATGTACAAACCAAGTAGAATATATTGTGTTGTAAAATCATTATTTGTGACACTTTATTACAAAGATTGTTACAGTCTACATTTGTGTACAGTAAAGCTAACTTTTAGATTACTAATCCTGATGTGGCTAATCCCGTTCAAGGGATTAACTCCGACATCTAGGCAAGTTTTCAAGAAATAATATTTTATTGAAAAAAACGTGGACACAATTTTATTTTTTTTTTAGATTCTGTTTTTTCACTTCTTTTTTTTGATAGAATGAACAGTTTGAAATAAATGTTTTACTTGTGTATTTCCAGACTTGCTGAACAGAAAGTTTTCATATAGGTGTAGTCAGATATGCAATATAAAAATAGGAAATTAGTTTTCAAAGCAGAATGAGCAGAACAAAAGTCATTAAGCTGTGTCTTTGAAAAGATAAACATAGAAGAGGAATGTTATGTTATTTTTTACCTTTCAATATTACAGTGAGCTGTTCACTTATTTTCTCTTTTACATCTCTGCCAACATATCAGAGAGAAATGGGAGGTGAAGCAAGAGTGCTATGCTGATGACTGTCATAAAAGCTGGATTTTATTGATTATATTATGTGTATCAGTAGCTTTATTGATCTGAGCCTTGGCTCATAAAAAAATTATTATTGGGAAGCAATTTTCCTAATTATCACAAAAACTCAGTGAATCTATGATTTTCTGTGAATACTAAGGTATGTTTTTCTTCCATACACTATTTATCACAAACATTTTTAATATGATCTATTTTATAAGTTAGCAATATTTTGTTAATATCAAGGTAATCAACCCCTTTTAAGATCTCAGCCTTATGACAAAGTGCAATTTAAATTCAGGTACTCAGAAGAATCAAGGAAATTTAAAATAGTAATGATTAAAGAAAAAAAAAAGAAAAGAAGAAATTACATCTTAATGTTGTTGTTGCTAGGAGATTCCAGCTACTGTTTATGAGATGAATGTGCTCTTTGGTTTTTTTTAATTACATATTTGATTAACGAATAGACAGCTAAAATGCCAGCCTTTTAGTAAATTCGTGTAGAAGCTTCCATCTGATTAAGCAGCAGCAACAACAAAAAACCTTGAAAGCAAATTGATCACACAAAGGACAGGGGACAAAAAGTAGGCCACGCTTTCAATTGTTCTTTTAACCTGTCAAGCTACACCTTTCTGGTGCTGCAAACAACCACCTTAATTAATATTGGTCACTGTGAGAAATGGGACATAGGGTTAGATGGACAATTCGTCTAATGTAGTACAATGTTTATTATGCTCTTCTGCTCAGCCTGTGTATAATTCAAAATCATAATTAATTTAACTATCACCACCTAGCTTGGTACATGTAATGGGATTTTCTTATAGCTTACAAGCTGTCAAGGTTTCACAAAGAAGCTAAAATGCAAAACATTGCTCAGGAAGACCTCCTTGGCAAGTTTCAAGTTTTTCTGCATCAGACTAGAAATTATCAACTTTTTTTTTTTCATGTGTTCTTAAATATAATTTAACAAAATATCACAGTGAAGTAAACAGCTAAAGTGTTTTAACTTAAATCTTTATTTTCCAAATATCCTGTCCAACTTAGTGCTGAAGAATATTAGCCTAGTAGTTTCAGTTTGACAACAGTGTAAAAAACTGAAAACAGGGATCTACTACAAAACCATGTTAAATCATCATAGTTGTAGTCACCTCCACTACTAATGTGAAAGTTCTAGATCTGGGACAATCTTAAAAATAACCCCCCCTTTTTATTTTTTTAAATTTTTTTTTAAATAAAAATTGTTATTGGCTGGTGCCCTTGCTCCAAGCTTTGCCACTTGCATGTGTTAGAATGAAAAACATGTTGGTGTTTGGTTTTGTTTCTTTGTTTGGTTTTGGTTTTTGTTGTTGTTGTTGTGGTTTTGGTTTGGTTTGGTTTGCTTGGTTGGTTTTGAGTGGAGTGAGGTTGGTTTTGTAGCATTATCAATATGGAAGCTGATCGCAAAAGACATGTAGTGTCCACAATTCTCATGAATTCTTGGTGAAATGGAGGTGCTCAGTACTTTGCAGGGTCAAACTAATAAATGAATACAGAACTACACGTGGTTCTTTGTTTTGTGTTCTGTTTTTGTTTTTTGTTTGCTTGTGGTAGTTTTGTTTTTGTTTAGAATTTCTGAACAATGTGAAGAAAGGCCTTAGGACTTCTTTGGTTTGGTGATAACATCTGCAGTTCAGGTAGGAGTTTGAAAATTAAAGGCAGAATAATTTTTAAATCAGCACTTTCATGTCAGAAATTCACAATATGTTTTGACCTTTATGTGTTTGTTTCATAAATTGTTAATTTGATATTTATTTTTTTAACATCTGGTACTGCATTTAAGAACCTGCTGTTGGCCTACACTCTGTTTTCTTTTCAGATTTCAGATGTAAAGATAATACATTCTAATATTGTTTAGACATATGCCTTCTCCTATAATCCAAAGATAAACAAGTTAAATCAAAGATGCAAAATGCTGCAAAGCAGCTCCTTTTAAACTTTTTTATTATGCATTTAAAATAACTGAATGCTAAAATAATACTGATAATACGAAAAATGAAACAAAAATTAAAGCACAGGTGAGAGACATTGTTTGCGGGGGTGGGGGTGTTATTTTGGTACTTTTCCCCTTGCTATGACCTTCTGTTAAGGAGAGAAAGTGAGGTGTGAGAGGAGGGAAGGNGGGGGGGGGGGGAGGGGGGGGGGGGGGGGGGGGGGGGAGGGGGGGGGGGGGGGAGGGAAGGAAGGAAGGAAGGAAGGAAGGAAGGAAGGAAGGAAGGAAGGAAGGAAGGAAGGAAGGAAGGAAGGAAGTCAAAAATAATATGTTTTGGGATAGGAATATTAATGTAATGAGATTTTAAATAAAAGAACGCTGTCGCTCATCCATATGGAAAGCCACTGAGGTATAGCTTAGGCAGCAGTGTCTTTAGGTCAAAAATTAGATTGACTACTGGAATAATACTAGAAATAACTGAACTGTTGTCTACTAAAGCTTTTTCATCTTTCTTTTTTTTTTCCACAGACATAAAAAATATATTAACTGCCTTGGACAGTTAATGTATTTTTTTTAAAGTTGAAATATGTAAAAGGAATGTATCTTGAAATAATTTCTTAGTACCAAACTTGCTTGGGAATAATACACATGTAAGTAATAACAACACATATTTGCTAGCAGTGTAAGAATACTGTTTGTTGATCTATATAGAAGAAAGCCTGTCTTCCTCTCAGTTTGACAACAGATGTAGAATAACTTTGATGCCTGTGGTTAAAATAAATACACAAACAACAAAGCTAAACAACATTATCCCATCAGATGTAATCAAAACAACTTGGCAATTGTCAATAAACAACTTAACAAAGGTTTATCACTTGTGAGAAAAAAGCTGTATACCACATTTCAACTTTATCAAGCTAGAATTTAAAATTACTTTGAATTAGATTTAACATTTTGCAGCCCAGTGACACCCTAGTGCCTTTTAAACTTTTTTCTTATGCATTTAGCATAACTGAATGCTAAAACAATACCTACAATACGAAAAATGAACCGAAGATTAAATCACATCCTTATGCGGAGAACAACCTTGGTATCAGGAGATCTCTTTCCCATTAACAGCAGTGGATATCCCTGTACAAATAAGAAGCATAAATTGGTCCATATCAGGAAGATAACAAATGAAAGAAAAAAAAAAAAAGGACTCAGGATGGATGTGCCTTGATAGCCATGACCTAACCTAAGAAGCCTAAAAAGACAAAAATTACTGACCCTAAAAAGACAAAAATTACTGACCTCAAACAGAAGAGTGGAGGAGTGTATTCAGCCTGAAAGAACATGGAAATAAAGGAAAGATTTGTTTTCCTTTCTATTTATTTATTTTTTTTAATTAAACTCGTCTGAACTAGCAGACCTGCTTGATAATATTGTGTTTAGAAGGGACCTTGCTTTAAACTGTAATGAAATCCACCCTAAGACATCAGAGGTGCTTCGACTTTTCTTATGTACACTGTAGAAGAAGAATTAAGTTGTGTTTTTAGGCCTCAGAAGATTAAATATCTCATTGCAAAAGTGTTAACTAATTTTGATACACTAAATATAGGATGTGCACTAAAGATGTTTAGGAACCATTCAAGCGGAACAATTTTAAAAAAGGACATTAATCCATGAAGGCTGTTTTTATCCACAGGAGAGTTGTGTTTTCTTTTTTTGGTGGTCTAAATCTCTAGTCTACGTTATTTCCAATAAAATATTCTGTACATCGTATTGGATTTAAGATATAAATACAGGTGGATAAGTGATTGAGGGAAGGACCTCGGCACAGCAGAACAAAGTGAAACTCTGCTGTTTCAGGAAAAGGGCAACCAAAAATATTTATTAGAAGGCCTCACAGCAACTCACCAGATTGTCTTTTTTATTAATGCATACATATAGCACATGGGTCACAACAAACCCATGCAATGCTATAGGAAGACTGGCTGGAGGGCTGCTTGGCAGAGAAGGATCTGGGAGTATTGATCGACAGCCAGATGAATATGAGCCAGCAGTGTGCCCAGTTTGGCCAAAAAGTTGGCCAAAAAGGCCAACAGCATCCTAGCTTGGATCAAGAATACTGTGGCCAGCAAGACTAGGGAAGTGATTGTGCCGCTATTTGGCACTGGTGAGGCTGCACCTTGAATACTGTGTTCAGTTTTGGGCCCCTCACTACAAGAAAGACATTGAGATGCTGGAGAGAGTTCAGAGAAGGGCAACAAAGCTGGTGAGGGGCCTGGAGCACAAGTCTGATGAGGAGTGGCTGAGGGAGATGGGGCTTTTTAGCCTGGAGAAAAGGAGACTGCGGGAAGACCTTATAACTCTCTACAACTATCTGAAAGCAGGTTGTAGCTTGGAGTGCGTCGGTCTCGTCTTCCAAATAAAAAGCGATAGGATGAGAGAAAATGGCTTCCAGTTGCACTGGGGAGGTTCAGACTGGATATTAGAAAAAATTTCTTCACAGAAAGGGTTGTGAAGCACCAGAATAGGCTGCCCAGGGAAGTGGTTGAGTCACTATCCCTGGAGGTGTTTAAAAGACATGTAGATGGGGTTCTTAGGGACATGGGTTTGTGCCAGAGTTAGGTTGTGGTTAGACTCAATGGTCTTGAGGGTGTCTTCCAACCAAAATGATTCTATGTATCTATGCATAGTTTGCATTTATTTATTTACATATATATATATTCAAGCAGCTTATAAATGCAAATTCACAGGAATGAAAAATGTGACGCATATATGTGTAAGTTAATAAAATAAAATAGCATAAATAGTCTCCCTCAACTCTACCTCAGGCTAAAACCTAACTGCCCTAAACCACTATTTTCTATAGGGAGACAAAAATGGCCATCAATTCCACCACCATCGAATTTTAGTGGAGGCAGGTCTGCTGCTTTACTAGAAGTAAATACACGAGGTTAATTCCTGGCATATGAGTAGGGGCTTAGGGCTATCTCACTTTTTAAATCGTATAGCTTAATTCAGTTGCAAAAGTTTAAAAGACAAAAGTTTAATAGACAACCATATGCATGATCCTCTAACAGCTAAACCAGTCCAAAATAAACATATTTTTCAGTGATTCCTTAACATCACTACCTCTACTACTGGTAAGTCCAACAAACTGCAGCAACATTAAATCTGTACTAATGAAGAGACAGGATATATGATGGTCATGCTTGATGTTCTACCATCATGGCAACTCATATTCATTGGGTGCTCACACACTGGATGTTTCAGATCTTAATCTACAAAATACTTTCTGTTTGGATATGATCCATCTTACCTAAAATAGCATACCTCTGCCAAGCAAGTTACATGAAAACAAGAAACAGCCAGGGCTGGTTCAGGTTAATGATGATCATTCCATAGTTCATATGTAGACTACACATTCCCACATCCTCTGCCCTTTAGAGTATTGTCATAGAGGTACATAAAAAATCTACTCAGGCAGGTGGCAAACTCAGTAGGGAGAATTTATTTTTCCTCTTCCAACCAAAACTGTTTAACTGGCCACAAATCAAGTATAAAATGTGCTCTTACTCGAAAGTGCCTTACACTCCAACAAACACTCAGCAAACCACAGTTTTGAAATACCAAGAGTGATCCAAGTACTACACAGCTGACTCAGGAAGTTCACAAAACTTTAGAATGATGATTCAAAATGTACAATTATTCACCTATTTAAGATGAGGGCTCTCAGCCTTCAGGATTTTGCTTAAATAGCATCCTGTCCTAATGGGAGAGTCTCCATCTGCAGATCTGCTACTGTGAGGAGGACCAACTCAAAATGGGGTCTCCAGTGGTTTCCATTTATACTGTCATTGAATCCGACCTGTGGTCATATATGGCCAGTGGTCTAGAAAATTCTCTCAACTAAGGTGTTTCATCGGCCAAGGGCCCTGTCTTTTGATAAAGGGCTGTATAGATGACTGTACTGGTCTGTTGGTCTACAAGTTTCTGGTGTTTTCAAGGAGAGGGGTAGTGCACCTGACACAAGTATAAAGGAAACTACATAGAGGAGAGTATTCACTTCTCTTCAGATCTTATTATTTTCAGCACAAACCCGACCAGATTGTTTTGTTCAGGCTTCAAGTCATGAGAGGGGAGAATGCCTCTGTTTTTCTCTGTGTTGCGTTAGCATTCAAGTGCTATCTCTTTGTTGTGTTAACATTCCAGTGCAAATAAAGCTATTTCAAGTCAATGGACTTGATTCAGCAACGAAGTGCTCTAGTTTTAGGTGGCTCCAAGGAATGTAGCTGGATTGATTTCAATGTACTGCAGTGGTTAGCCGAGATCAATATTGGTAACAGTAGTTGTAAAAAGGCAATATCCACAAAAGATTTTCTTCACTGACTAGGGCTGAAAATGGACTCATCTACTCCTAACTTCTACCAACCACGTGCATAGGCAATACTGATTTTTTTTTTTTTGCAGGACTGTAGCAAATATTGCTCAGTAAAACTGTACAATTAAAAAAAAGTTTGCAAGTTGATCTTTATCTGAAACATTGAAACAATAATTCATCACTATATTGTAAGAATTGACTGCATTACTGTAACTGAGGGTAATGCTGAGTGCAGTTTCTCCAAAACAATGAGAGCCTATTTTCTCTTTTAATTTTGTGATTCCTGAGAAGTAAATACAATTTTCAATTATTTTTAGTGAAAAGTCCGCTCCACATAATAGCCTCTTTGCAAAATAATTGAGAAGAAAATGACCTTCCAAAAGGTTTTATCCTTCTAATGTAGTGAGAAGTTACAAAACTGTTTAGCTGAAAAAATTAAAAATATAGCAGAACAGCTGATGAAAATTTAGGCCTACTACAGCGATACAGATACTCGTCATTGTTGTCTTTTATTGCCATCTTCTCTAATTGCCTCTATGGATTCTTAAGTGTCTTTGTTTTGAGTTCTTTTCCCCTGTACTTCCTGGATTATAGGAATTTTGATTGCCTTTGCTAAACTGCTTCTTACAGTTCCTTATGGGCTGCTGATTAGTAGCACTCTACAGAAGGCATTTTTGCAGCTGTAATTCAGAACGCCTCAGAAAAAGGAGACAGAATTAATAAAATACTGTTATTAATTTAAAAAACATATTTAAAGGATCAAATGTAGCAAAGCAAAACTTTGCAATACTAGAAAATAATGTGTCATATCTTACATACTGTGGAACTGTTTCTTTTTAATTGTTTTTATTAACACAAAATGATGCCAGGGAGCTCGATCCTTGGGGCCGATAAACTCCACTGCAGGCAGGAAAGATCAAAGCATCTGTGCTTGGCCTTATGTTTTCACTCATAAATTGCCTGGATTGCAGGCACTGGTGGGGCTGAAGAGGTGTAGTGAAGCGAGATCTTATTGACACCGTTTCTCAAGCCCGCCTGACTGAAAACTTGCTTGTCAGAAAATGAGCTGCACAACTGCAGCTACATCAACACCTGACTCTCCAAAGTACGCAGGACCTCGGTGTCACTTCAGCAGCCTTTCATAAGATTTGCCATGTGATCTCATTCTCTTCGATTTAATACGAATCAAAGGCATTCAGTACCTGGCAGGATTAGCTCCCTTGTTTTCTGCACTGATGAGGGAGGTAAGGTGTTATAACAAGAAAGGAAGAAAAGGAGTAGGGAAGGCTTTACTGTTAAAACATAAAGCAGTGAAGGCCTATGATGCATGTAATAGCTATTTTGACTAACTTCATTCATTTTTGCTTAATGTTGAGTACTTCGGCTTTGCACTCACAAGAAAGCAGCAGTGATGGAAGTCAAATAACATTGCTTCTGGAAGTCTCCTGGAAATGGTATGCCACAGCCATATACTCAGTGTCTCATAACTAGATCTGGTTGGGAAATAAAATGTCTAAGAGCCTTCCATGGGAAAATGTCAATTTAACAACAAAAATAATCAATCATTTTGATTCAGGCAGTCTTTCATTTAGAGGAAATACAAAGTTGTGTGAGAAGGAGACTTCTGAACCTTAGAATGCTAGTTTGACATTTCACAACGAAAAGTTTAGATTTCCATTTAAAAATTATTTTACTTTAAATTGTAGGTAGAAACACATACATGAATTAAAAGAAAACGAAATATTACAAATGCAGAAGAGCATTCTGAAGTGTTTTGGAAAGAAATATTCGAAATTGTGGCTTTTTAACCTGAATTGATATTATTTAAAGACACATATACTTTATTTTCATGAGGTAGGTAACCAGTTTTGGCTATTACTTGGACAGGTTCGATGCTTTTACAGGTCACAAGAATATCCCCTTTTCTCTTAGTGTGCAGCATCATGTACTAACGTGTCAAAGCTGCTCTGATATCCTATTTCAGTTTCTGTAAACATTTGGTGTTGTGTTGCCCTTTCTCAGGATTGAGTAGTGAATTATTCCTCAAGTAGTCCTGACATTCAGTGAGCCCAGTGTTTTCTGCAGCACATGGACCTAATAACGTACCTCAATCTTCAAATTAGCTTGTTGCACTCATTGTACACAAGGCCACACAATACACCAGTGATTATTGTAGTACCTTTTGGAGGATTAACAGACCCTCTAATAGCCCAGTGCAGGCATTAACTTCTAACCCTTTTACTAATTAAACATGGCTGAGTCAGGACACAAAAAAAGAGACATAAATCGGTAATCTGTGCTACACGATATCTGAGGAACAGCCGGGTGACCCTTTAGACTATTCTGTTTAGTAGCAGAAATAAAAACAAGAGTTCTAAACAGAAGAGTTATGTGGATGGCAGATCAGGTCCTAAACACACATACACACCCATACACATACAAAGTCATTGGGATTGCTCTATTAATGGCAGATTCTACAGTTAGTCAGGAGTCTTCGTCTGTGGAGAGTTTTCCAGTTTGTGAAGGATTAAAGAGTTTCCAAGATTCTCTGAAAACCTGCAAAACCACATTAGCATCTTTGGGAGCCCCAGTATAACAAAATGATTCCTCCTCTTTTTCACCACGAAAAAAAAAAACGTAATGTTGAGAAGGTACTCACAGACACAGACACATGGGCATGCATAAATCAGGAATTCCTGAAATTGCATACCAAGTCTACCCTAGTCAACTATCAGAAAAGGTTATATTTTAAAAAGTTTTGGATCATAACCACATGGTACTCTCTTACTGGTTAGCCATTGATGTTCAGCTAGAAAGAAAACTGCAGTGTAAGAGCTGCGGACAAAAAAATAGATATCTGTATCTATGAAGGAAAAAATGTAGGCGTATTTGCCTTTTGTGCCTAATTGTAACTGTTATGATTCTCCTTCAAATTTCCTAACCCTTTTATGTAAAAAACCCCCCTCTGAGCTGATAAACATTCAGGCACATTAACAGCTTTTCTTACAAGTGCATTCGCTATGACACTCATCGTATGTAAGACTGCATAAAGAACAGTATTTTTCCATGCTGTCACATCAGTAGAACCTGAAGTAATTTACTTGCTTTAATTACAGTAGTTGAGGTTGTAAGGTTTGAAATTATTTTTATTTTGGTTTCTGTTTACTTCTTCTTATAATCTTCAACAACTAACATATTTGTGATTCCTGTGAAATACTAGCGAATAACGGGGACTGGTGCTTGCCATATTCAGGGACATAAGCCTTTCATAATATTTATCCACAACCACATATACAAATATACATTTTCCATTTCTTTCTGGACCTGCTGAACCAGACGTTAAGGACTTGTTACACCTAATGTGTGTCATTTTTCTTCCATGTACTATAGTAAGACTGGAGAAATGGAGTAAATAACAGATCAGGCCCTATGTTGCTAGGTAACATAACATCTATGCATATGTCTGTTTCCTGGAGGATTATGATCTAGCCCTCTTCTCCCTTCTGATTTTGTAAAAAAATATATAACCAATATAACTTTGATGCTTTGCAGGTGATTTTCAGAGGGGATATTTTTATTATTAAATCCAAAGTTCTTTTACTTAGAACTCAACACTAATTGTTTAGTTACACTGTTTTCTATATACCTTTTTTACTTGCTAGAGTGTGTATTCACTTGCTCTATCTTGTATGCATAACAATACATAGTTGTACGGCAAAATAAATAAAGGAAAAGTTAAGAAAATGCAAAGAAGTTATAATTCACAAATTCGGATTTAAAGTTATAAATCCTCATTGTTCTGTGCAAATGATAGCAAGTATACCTGTAAAACATCCACTCATCAATTCAAGCATGGGAAGGTTGGGGAAAGACAGACGTTCATGATTATTAGCAAGTTACTGAAGTGTAAAGTATATAATACAATCAAAATTAAGCTGGGGATTTTTTATTAATATGTAGAATGAGAAGGTAGGTAGAAAACAAGCAGAGATTAATCCAGCGAGTTGGAGGAATATTTACTTTCCCAAGGATACTAATGAAAACCTAAATATAGATATCATACTACCTGGTGAAGCTGAAGTAAAGAATAGTGCAGATGATTTTAATAAAAGGATTTACCTATCTAGTGCATCCCTATGTTTTCATTTTCCTGTGGTGACAACTTCACCATCATGTATTATAGATTTCAAGAAGAACATGTCCCATCGTCGTTAGCAAGGTTAGTTTGCATTACAGAGGCCACAGAAGAGTAATTGCTACTCTCAAGCTTTTAGCTCCAGTTCTGTCTAACAGAGGATGCTTGGCTTAACCTTGGCAAGAGGGAAATAGAGAAAAAGTAAAATCCCAACATGAATTATAGAGTTTGGGCTTTTGACTACTATCACTGTACATATAATCCACAAATCCCAGCCTGAGGCAGTTCCAAAAATCTTGAAAAAAATTTGCATTCTGGAAGAAGAAATAGGATACCAATACATGTAATTCTTATGGCAGTAAATATATTTCTTATGTTTAGCCATATAAGATTATATGTAATAACATATTAGCTTGACGTGCCTAAGCTCCTTCTGGAATAAGAAGAAATAGATGCTGGAAGGGAGGGAGGAGGGAAGGAGGGAAGGAGGGAGGCAGGGAAGGAAGGAAGGAAGGAAGGAAGGAAGGAAGGAAGGAAGGAAGGAAGAAACTTTGTTTCCTTTCAGGATTTGAGAGACTTTTTTTGGCTATTTATACTTTTCCCTCCCCCCGTTAGGTTGGATATGAATAATCAAATTCTTTTTTTCTCAGGTTCTATGATGACTAATTTTCTTTTACCTTTCTCCTTTTGTTTAATCTCCCTCAAAAAAATCCCCTCAAACCCAGAAAGTTAGTTTGCAGTCTTGACTGCTGACCTTCATGGGGGAAAAAAAAAAAAAAGGCGCACTGAAAAGTGAAAGATTTATTACTTCTTATGAATAGAAACATTGCTTTCAGAAGAGGTTTTCGTTCTTTCCATTTCTCTTTTTCTTTCCCTGTTTCCTCACACTGTTCTCCTTGGGCTGAATACCGCAAAAATCATAGAGGAAATAAGGCCTCTTAAACAAAAATTCTGTCCCCTCTTAACACATCTTAATCCCTTTAGTATCCTCCACCGAAGACTGCATAAAAGCACCACAACAAAAAATCGTCTGCTAGGTGTTTGTCTTCTTTTTCACAGAGCAATTTTAATGTATAAGTTATCCTGAAATCCATCTATCCATTTGCTCTTCACTTTATGAGAGTTAAAGGATATCCAACAGTGTGGGTTTTTTTTTCACGTATTTAAAGAAAAACAAACAAACAAAAACCTAAACCATCACCAACAAATCAAAAACAAACAAGCAGCATAAGTTTTAGGTTAGTCAGATTTCAGAATTTCATAACCACTTTTTTTTTTCCCCCCTGAAAACCCTATAATTCGAGATTTCAGAAAGATCATTACATGATTAGAAAAACAGTCAGAAAAATATCACTTTTTTTAATATCATGAGGAGCAACTAATCTGTAGCAGTTTACCTGACACGTATTTTGAAAGCCAGCAGGTTGGCCCAGATGAATAACAAAGTCAAAACTTGATCTTTTTTATATCAGGTTATTCATTTCTGACTATGTATAATGTGAATATCTTAGTTCTTCAAATAAATGAATGTCCTGCTTTAAGAAGTATGTTGTGTAGTGCTTCAAAGTAAATTTGATAGAACTTAGGTTGTATCAAGATTTATTTCACACCTATGCACCTTTCAAAATATGTTTTGGTTATTCATCTCCACACCTACATAAAATAACCTCAAGAGAGTTATGTAATAACACTTAAGTTTTACAGTGTTAGATGAACCAAGAAAAGGAGAGAGAAGTAACCTTGCAAAAGAGATTCAAATAACCCTCTACACAGTGAGATTTTGAGAACTGAATAACCATGTATCATTTTAAATTACCTATTACTTTGTGTAATTTGTGAAACCTAAGCATCACAACAGTGTCTTTAAAAACAACCTTTTTAAAATCTGAGCTGCTTTCCTTTCCTTCTAAATAGAGCACACATCATACAAAATGAAAACATTTAAATCATACAGAGCAATAGACAGATTTGAAATATAAATTGCAATTCATATTCAAGGTTAGTTTGAAACTCTTGGAAATAATGGCAAACATAAATCTAACAAATATGCTTAAAAATAATTGCAGTCCACCTTTCCTCTAAAAATGTTCTCTGCTTTTTTCTCAACATGAAACATAACATTATTTTTCCATTTGGCAAAAACATATAACGAAAACCACTTTTCCATCATACGTATTTCAGATTCTGACATAAATCAGGCAAAAAGTAAGCCCAAGTCAGCAGCATATGGGCAAAATGAATAGAGATTTTGGCAAAGTTTTTTGGTTTTTGTTTTTTTGGTGGGTTTTTTTGGTTTGTTTTTTTTAATCAAGATAAAAAGAGCAACCCTTCATTTTGATCTTGCATAAGAAGACTAAATATTTGTCATTTTGGTAACTGTCTTCCATTTTGGATAGTTGTTTCTACCACAAATAAAAAGACATGCATTGAGATTGTTAAAAGAATCACTAAAAAAGAAAATCTTATTCCTGGAGGGAAGATGAGTAAATTTCTCTTTACTTATTTCCAGCTACTTAGCTATTGAGATTTATGTTTTATACTCTTCCTCATTTTATCTTTTCCAGCAATTTCAGGCAGAGTTATTTTTCAAAGAATTATTTTAGCAGCTAGTCTAAATCATCAAAAGGTAGTATGTTTTTTTGTACAAGATAGCCAACCCTAGCTCCATCTATTTATTTGTTTATTTATTTATTTAATAGCACATGTCAAGTCATACAAAGGAAAAATAATCAGGTTTCTTCCACCTTTTTCACTGTCCTTTGAGATTAATTCTGTAAATGTCTTCTAGTTTAAAATTTTGTTTTCATCTACAGACCCATTCTAATTTGGAATCTAAGTTGGAAAAAAAATTTCCAAGAATAAGGGTTGTTATTATTATTATTATTATAAAACTCTATCAGACAGTGATGGACGAAATGCAAAAAAAATCAGTTTCCTAGCATCTGTTCCCAAATCAAAAATCATACTTTCCCGTCATTTGCAATTTCAGGATTAGTTTGCATAGAAAAGCAACTAGCTTATTAAAAGCATTTATGTTGTATGTTTTGCTGCCCTCAACAGGACACCATGAAATTTTGCATTTTATTTGTCAGACTCCTAGTTAAATGGACTGACAGTCATATTCTTTGCAATAAATCAGCCATAATGGTTTGTGATGCTGTTCAGTAATTTGTGTCACATGATATATGTTCAACTGCTATCAGCTGAAATTTTTAAAGACAAATTAAGAGAGCTTCAGTTGATTAAAGACCTACAAAAATATGGACTAAAATCAAACTTCCTGAAAATCTCTAAGGCAGATATTTTAAAATCTACTGACACAGAATCAGAAAAAAAGTGATCATTCATTCATGAACTAAAAATAAATAGGCTTTCCTTGTGCAGATACTTCTACCTGCAGAAGAGCTGGGATGCAAAACTCACTGTTTTATCCTCAATGTTTACATCTCTGACCATGCACTAAACAGAAGTGAAAAACATCAGCTTGTTAGCAAAAAAAAAAAAAAAGTTCAGCTCGTGGCAGAAGTATATTCCTAATCAAAACAGAGGTGAAATTTCACTCCTATTAAGACAATATTTTAGCAAATTCACAACTATAGTACTATAACACTTCCCTGTGGCAGTGAATTATACAGACATCAGCACAGAAAAGACTCTTTGTGGTTGATTGTTACCTGTCGACTTTTTTTCAAGTCCACATACTTCGCAAATTTCAGTGACTGGAAACACATTGCTTCTAGGTTAAGATGGCTAGTGAATCCCTGTAGTATTCCTTGATCACTGAATTGTCTTGTTTTTAACGTGATAGAAAATTTAGCATTAAGCCAAACAGAAATATTAGCTATAAACCTATTTTTTAAAAAGTCTTCACTGAAATTCAGATTATTTCTGTAACAATTCTTCTCTTATTTCTGAAGGTTATCAGGCAATAATCTTAAAAATACACTGTTTTAGGAATACATTTTTTTTAGCCTCAGTTTTAGAAATCCAAAAGAGATAAAAGCAGATACATTTATCCAGGCAGGTTGTTGATCATTAATGGAAAACATGAAGTTCAACAGTGAATGATAAACATTCTCTCTCCTTGCCTTTTTTTCTACAGAAATAAAATCCCCACATGAGAATTGGCAGATTATCCAACAAATTCTCTAGTCTGAGAAACTGGGAACAAGCCTTCAAGGTACACCAGGAATCATATTTGCCCCACAGTAGACAGCACCTAAGATAAATGTCCTAATATCAGATGGATCAGCCTCCAAAATTTTTCATCATATTTAGTCTCTATGGTAGTAGTAAAATTAGAAGAAAAAGTAAAATGCTTTGTAATTATTTTCCTGTAACTGCGTAGCTTGAAGAAAACAAAACAAAACAAAATCCTCAGACATCTTTGAACAGCTAATTGCTTAAAGATGTAATGTCTTTTACATCTAAATCTATGTCCAAGAAGATTATATAGCTGAAACACTAACCTTGGTATTGTTCCTTCCTGACTTCATGCCCCAGTAATGTTTCACCATCTATAAATGTCTGTTTTCAGTCTAGGACAACAAAAAAAGTCATTGTCTTTAAAAGTGCTGCAAAGAGACTCCAGAATGGAGAGCCCCAGGTTCTGTCAATCTCTGGATCTAGTTCAGACTTTTAAAAAGTCACAAGCATTGTACACAGTAACTTTGGGCTTGCTGCTTGTAAAGTATAAGAGAAGTAAAAATCATGACACAGGACCTCTAACTCAGCATAAATGATTCCTTTACTTTAATCTTTCTACCTTGTGCAGAGGGACATCTAGAAGAAAGTGGAACAGCCCATGTGTGAAGAATGCTGTTTAATCCTTTTAATCCTTGAAAGGAGAGGTTAGAATTATTTTTTTTTTCATTCTCCTAATTTGCATTAGGACTAGCCCCAAAAGATACATTGGATGACTTGTGTTTTTCTCTCTCCTGGTCTGCTCTCGGTGACTCTGTGGGGAAGCAGAACAAACTTTTATTAGTCCTTACCCTAAGCTGAGCTATGGTTTCCACAGGTTGACTTGTAAAAAAAACCACTAGAATAACCAGAATTAATTTTTATTTTTCCTTACTTTCCCTCTTCCAGTGCACTTGCCAGCAGTGCTGCAATAACAGAGAACTCTCATTACAACATAGGTACTTCTGGAAATCCAACAGGGGTATTGAAAAACATCTGGAGAAGTCCAAGTCCCTCCCCACCACCCCATCTCATTCCTGAGCAGCTGGATAGAATAAAATATTTTGATTAACAATTGCAAAGGAATCTTTTAAATTCTGAATTAGTGTGCTCAAATTAGGCATGTTTATCTTTTGTGGTTTAACAAGATTGACTTCAAGGGCCACAAATAGAAGCTGGGCTACAGATTGGGAACTTCACTACCATATATATTTAAAAAGAAGCGTAAAAACATGCTGCTTTTTCTTTTTCTTCTTCTTTTTTCACCTTGTCTACTTCTTTTCACTTACCCATCACAGGATTTGCATGTCTGCCTCTGGAAGATATTCTTCTAGCAATAACATCTGAGACTTATGGTGAGTTCCACAGGCATTTGTACAACTTTTCTTCACTTGCCTCTGGCTCTGCTATCCACTGTCTAAACTGCTTTTTGTTTCCGTTCTTCAGTTCTTTTCTTTAAAGTTTTAAGTTGAATACAGTGACAAGTGCACTTTCTAGCCAAATACATCATAAAAATTGTTCTGGAACAGTTTTTTTTTTCTGATTTTGGTATTTTCACTTGGGTTTGATAGCTCTTTGGCTTAGTTTCATTTATTTGTTTGTTCCATGCACTCCCTGCCCACCCTGCCCATCCCACCCCATCCCAAATATCTGCAACTTTATGTCACTATATCACTTCCAAAAGGTACCAGAATTCTGTATACTGTTATCTTCTACTGGCCTGCCTGGATTAACATAACATTTAGCAGCATGGACTTCCTCCCACTGTCTTTTCCTCAGCCTACAGCAGCCACTTTAAAAGGTAATTAGAAATACAGCATCACTAATTCGAACACTTATATTGTCCATAACTTTATTGCTGGCAGTGAAACAAGAGTGACAGTTGGTGTTAATGTCCAGTAAACTTGAAAGCTGTGCAGCAAAAATAGACACCTGACATTTCAGATTGGGCAGAAAGGCATCAGATGATCCTATAAGCATCAGAAGAAAAATGTCCTTGTTACCACTATTCTCTTATTGATCATGTAGACATGAAAAAAAATTACTTATTTTTTAGTTACCTTTGATAAATATCCCTGAAATGTTTCTTACGATTCATGATTAAACTATTGAGCTCTCATGATCCTGCTAAGCAACATAATGATGAAATTTCTTGAGCATATAACAGCATAACAAGTGTATTTGACTATAAAAGATAAATACACATCGCAGGACAATTTCCCCCCATATAATTATCATAACATTATGTAGGAGTATCAATTTGGTACTTTCTCCACAACGTGTTTGTGTTTCTTTTTGCATTGTCATTTTTCACTTTAAAAAAGTAAAAAGCATTAAATGGAATATATCTGACCGTATTCTGTTAGCTGAACTAAAAAAACAAACAACACCAAAACCAAACCATCTTGCCTATTATTAAATTATATTAATTGTACTATATAGATTTTTTGCTGCATTAATGTCGCACTTGGATATGTGAAAGCATATCTGGAAATTCTACCAGCATTTCTAAGAGAAGTTGTGCTTGTGAATGGGTCCCATTTCTTACCCATTGGAAAAAAAAAAGAGCCAAATGTAGTTTAGGTATCGAAATTTAGTTGATGCCACACCTAGTGGTTAAATACCCAGCCACCAAAGTCAGAGCCAGAGCCATGAGTAAGGTATCTACATGCTTCATAATGTATTACAGAGAGTCAGTCAGAGTGGTGAGTTTCAGAAAGAGATTTTAGACAATATAGTACTATGTATGTTTTAAATAAAATAAATAAGTGGAAATATTCCTGAAATTAGGACGCTTGATGTAAAGATGTAGAAAAACTCATGAGGAGAGGATGTTGGAAGATTTTCTTCATTCTTCCTTCAAAGTTTAGCTTATTCCTTTAGGGTAGGTATATTCTATTTATTTATTTATTTATTTGGATGGATGGAGTGTTTTAGTAGGGAGCAGAAAAAGAATAACATGGGTCTGCTCTTTTTAGGTATATGTTAGGACACTGATGCAGGCAGTTGGAGACTCAGCGATCTGTTCTGCACTTTGTAGAAAAGAGTGTAAACCAGCACACATCTGTCACATTGAAAAGTTCACAGGCTTAAGATGAATACACATTATACATTGCACAATGCAAAATCTGAGTTCTTTTCTCTGCTCCCAGAATGGTTTGGATATTTTTTCATGAAATGGAGATGGAGTTAAAAACATGACAGCATCTTTGGCACAGTGACTGCTTTTCAAGACTCCTACTTCCAGACTACTGAAACCTGCTCAAATGTCTGTATTCTGCTCAACCCAAGGACTACATACAGGAAAGCATAAAATTATATGGCACGTTAATATGGGGTTTCAGAGTAGAGTTTTGGATTTAGCACCTTGATTTTTCTGAAACCTGTGTTCTTGTTCTTGTTCTTATTTTCTGTGCACTGATTTAAGTTTTATCTTTTCCTTTTTTTATTTCTTTTTAGTAATAAAGTACTGCCTCCAAACCGAATCTTGTCAAACAATTCAACTTCCTCTTGTTTTTATGGGAAACTGTTTCTTTCTTTTTTCTTTGAAGGTAAAATATCACTTGGGAATTAGTGTACAGATGAAAGGAAAGACAGACAGTAGAGAATAAAATCAAATGGTAGAAAACATAATAGAAGACAATACAATACAATGTAATAAAATAGAAATGAAAGCTTTTTCTTGTGTAGGAACCTGCACAAACAATCAAAGGAACATCATGTTTTCTCATCAGCATGTTTCCAGTCCCCTAGACACCAACATGGTCCTCCTTCTCAAGCATATTAGTCAGTGTCCCTATTATCTGCTGCTAGCCTTTTATGCCCAGCCTTTTGTGCCTGAACAAGTGTCAGGATTCAATTTCCTGACCATGTGCCATTTCAGTTGCCCTAGTTGTGAAGGACATTGGCAGTTTTGATACAATCTCCATGGAGGCCTGAAAACATCAAGCACCGGCAAACAGACCACTGCAAGAGCTTGTGTCGCTTGTGCATGGGCCGTGCTTGGACTGGCCCACTCACACAGACCACACATCACCAATGGTATCACATACCGGAAAAGGATAACTTGGGGTCTTCAGCTATTTTCAGATACCTTTAGCTCTTGCTTAATATAGAGACATTTTTGTGGCTAAAGCAATTCTTTGCCAAGACTATTTTTCGTTTTACTACTTTATTATCTTATAAGGAATTAAACCAGAATGCTGCTATGCTCAAAGCCTAGGTGGTGATGGGAAGTGCATGTGTAAATAGCTAATAAATAGGAGGTGCAGATGGTAAATACAGGCACATATGCCAAACTGTGATTCAGACAAAAGGGACTAAATTGTATTCTGTGTACCCAGACATAGAAAGAAAAACTGAAATTTTGATAGTGAATGGGACTGAGTTATTTGGTTCAACTGATTACAGACAATATGATTAGTGATTTTAAAAATTGTGATATGTGGACTTATAAGGACTTATGAAGTGTACAAAAGGATGCTGTGAAAGGAAAGTAAGAATATCAACCCACTAATCTAACAACTGACAGTTGGTTTAACATTTTTATGAAGGGTCCAGTCAAAATTCTGTAGAGATCTGTAGACTGAAGGAGTCTGAAAGCCACCATCGCAGAGGAACACTGACATTATAAATGTTAACATCAGTTAGGAGAAATTGACCTAAAAGTAAAACTCAATACATAAATTATAACTGTTTTTAAGATTTAAACAGAGTTGTCATCAATTAGTATTCTTTATTATACTTTTTTATATATTAGAAGAGCTAAGGATCATTTTTTGACTTTTGATGCACCTGAAGTGATGATACTGCATTTACCTCAAAATGACCAGCAGTTTTTAATAACTTAATCAAGAAGTATAATCCAAGGCTAACAGATATTCATATTTTACAGTTCATTTCCTCCTTTAAAACTTCTTAAAGCATCCTGATGACAAACATTAAATCTTTCTTTAGCATAGCTAATTATGTCCATTAAACTGAAATTATAACCACCTTCACTTAAAGTATTGGAATCACAAGTAACATTGGTACATATTTTTATCCATCAAAAGAAAACTCAATCCTTCAAAAGCAAGACATCAGTGATTTTTACCAAATACTTCAGCAAAACAGATATTCAGATTGAGAAAGTTGCATACTATTAAAAATAATCAGAATTAGATGCCTAACATCCAGTGTGGATCTGGACTGTAAATCTTGAAGCTTCACAGAAATGCATTATTTTAATGAGGTAAAAATCAACACAAAAAGCACTTAATGGAAGTTATCCTAGAGCAGCAGAATATGAAGTTAACAAAGAACAACAGAATATTTAGTACTGGCTCCAATGATAATTTCTTATCAAAACTCAACCTGAATGGAAGACTGTAGTGATAGATTCTCTAACAACTTCCTAAAGATCACTAAAGATAATTTTTCCAATATGTTTCAGAACTGAGGTTTTCTTATCAGTAAGATAAGTAAGCTCTACTGGCATCATACTCACTTTTAAATTAAGGCTCTGCTGAGCCACATGTGAGAAAGTTTTCTGTGACTCAGAATGCATAGGAAGATATATTCTGAGTACCTCTGCCAGCCAAAGCTGTGAGAGTATCCCAGAAGAAAAAATGTAACCACTCTGGTAGTGGTTGATGATCAGATTGAGGATTTTAAATATTCTCTGGAAAAGTAACCAACAATGCATAACCAATGAATAAATCTAAAATAGACATATGCAACAAACAAAAAATCCAAAACATGTTTAAATTATATTCTGAAAGCAACACAGATCCTGGAGCAGTACTGATAAAGGCTATCACTGAGATGTACCAGTTAATAAATACATTATCTATTTTGAGTTGCAGTAAGTTTTCTCAGAAATGCCTCCACAATGACAGGAAGCAAAATGGCACACTTTGGTATACCGAAGAAGCATACCTGAAAGAAACATTTTAAAATCTGTAGGAAGGCATGGTGTGATTTCAATGCACAGAAAGAATTGATTCTTCAGTCAATAAACAGTAATCCTGCGTATTTCTTGAGAAAAATTCCTTGTGGATGCAAAAAATTATGTAGGCTCAAAAAAACCTTCATGAAACAAAAAAAATGCAGCAGTGTGGGGACAAAATGTGCAAACCGAAATCCAGCTCAAGAAATCGTCTTAGCTGAAAAAGACAGGAAAATTGAAGAATATTTGGTGAGAATGTTTTTGCTGTTCTTAATTTTCCCTAAGCGTCTTTCTATGGCCACTGCTCTGCAACCTGTATACTGGTAACCTCTGATTTGATTCTCTACCCTGCTCTTATAGCTTGTGTGGCAATGTAACCAACCAGTAATTACAGAAAATCAAATACAACCCTTTCAAAAAGATGCAACTTACAACTACTACATCTATAACCTCCCTTGAAGGAGTCCTCTTCATCATTTTTTCCAAATATACCTGCTAATGTAAAGAATCATCAGACTCTTGACGTGAATTGAGCTGTAGACAGTAATACCTTGGCTGCACCTTACTGTCATAAAGCAGAATATCTTTGTAGCCTTGATACGTAGCAATTTATTTTTCAATTGAAACATATATTTCGTGGCACAAGATGACAATGTATTTACTCAAGTGCTGCATGTGTCTGTCATTCTGAAGTCGTTTCTCACTTGTTCTGTACATTAGAAGTATGTTGTTCTCTTAATGCTGTCAGTGTAACATCAAAAAAGGTGACTAGCTATCAAAAATGAAAATAAATAATTTTAAAAGTCCTACTTATAAAAATCTGTCCTGTCACAGGATAGGGGAGATAGCTGAAGGAGAAAGAAGAGAAAAAAACTCTGCAGATTTCGGAGGTTTAGGTTGGGTATTAGGAAAAACCTCTTCATAGAAAAGTTTGTCAGGCATTGGAACAGGCTCTCCAGGAAAGTTGTTGGGTCACCATCCCTGGTGGTATTTAAAACATGCAGAAATTGGGTTCTTAGGGACATGGTTTAGAGGTGGGCTTGGCAGTGCTAGGTTAACCATTGGATTTGATGATCTTAAAGGTCTTTTCCAGTCAAAACAATTCCATGAGTCTATGATGTGGTTAACACTGATACATTAGATTGAAAAAGGATTCCAGAATTTCAAAATGAACTGAAGTTTAACACCGGGGAAAGATATTACTATTAATGGTATTTTGCTGTTAATGGTATTTCACTGTCAAGTGTGTTTTTCAAAATAATCTCCTTCATCATTGTGCTGGTACAGGAGTTAATTAAATTTTTGCATTTTATTTTTAACATGAGTAAGAAGCAAAGAATTTAGTTACAGATCTTGCAGAATTTGTGCATGTACTTTTTGTTAAAACAAACAAAACAAGTTATTTTGTCAAGAAGCAATTTAATCTGTATGAGCATCCATAGTATAAGAAGAGGTCTAAACTGAGCATTTAATGCTGCTACCAGGACCACCACAATTCACATGCAAACAACATACTACCAACTCACAATGGCTTTGACAAAAATGGTGATACTAGACACAGATTTTCTGTAAATGTTGAGATAAGAAGATAATAAACTAGGTAGGGCAAGCCAATTTCTAGTGAGATTCTAGAATCTCCAGATCAATCCGTAGAGACTTTAAAGCAATCTTGTGGGTTGGTGTAAGAGTCGGTCCGAAGAACAGTATTTGCCTGAACATCACCATCAGGGACTTAAAGAACAGAATGCTCTAGTAGAAGGAATTGGACAATGACTTGGGGAGAGGCCTGAAGAAAGGAATTGTGTTGCACAGGACTTTCCGATCTGGGGCCTGCAAGAAACAATAGCTGGAGGTGGATTTTGCTGCTGCCTCAGCCAAACTCGCCCCCCACCCCCTAAAAGGAATTGTGTTACGAAGGCCTCTCCAACGTGGGGACAATAACTGCTGTCCAGAAGATGGATTTTCACCTGTTGCCTGAGCCAGATTGCCCACCAACCTCCTCCCTGCAACAAAGGCCTACAAAGAAGAACATACGCAGGGGCTCGCCAAGGGTCTTGAGGTCACCCAACAGACTGGTAAGAGACCCCTGAAAAGTGGTGGCGCAGGTGCAGACAGGTTCTGGCAAGCAAAGCGGGGACTTTTTGGGCCTGTGTGGTTAAGCCTGGATTGTGCAACAAAGGCAGGGATTGGCCTCTATGTATGGGAGTGGGGGGGTGTGAAGAAGCATAAAAGATAACCCCTAAGTGGACATCACGGAGATATCCCCACTGAAAGATCCTGGACTATGACAGAGGACCAGCAGGACTCTTCTCACGGATCCTGAGACCAGAGGGACGCCTTTGGGACTCATTCGGTGGTAACCAACCCTCTTTCCCCCTTTTTCTTTTACCTTTCCTTTTTCCTCCACTCTCTCTTTTGCGTGCCGCTTTACAGGCAAATTAATAAAGTAACACTGTTTGATTGAATTATAACCCCTCACCTTAATTTTGTGCTTCGAGATCAAGGTAAACGAACCATCACGAGTCCATCACTGAATGAACCGTGACAGTTGGCTTGTGCAAAAATAATCATAAAAGCCCTACAGATGACTGTTTAAGCCCAAAAAAGCGTAGCAAGTTTCAAGTGTCAAATTAATATATTTTATTCTTAACTTTGTAAGAAATTAATGGCAGAGTGGTTAAAGCTAGACATGGCTCCTTTGTGTCTAGATTCCTATAAAAGTATGGTCTGCATTTTAATACCTAGTGTCTTTAAAGTGCTCCTTATAATGCCATCACAATATCTAGAAGTTACAGTCTCTTAGAGAACTTAACCTACTTATAGTGACTCTACGGGAAACCTAGGGGCCTGCTTAGGCAGGTCAGTTATACAGAAACCAGGGAGAGCTTTTGTCATATCAAAGATCTCAGGTAAAGCCAAGAGATATGCTGAATCTCAGCTGTGGCAGATGTGTTTGCCAAAACCTGAGAGTAGCACGCATGGCACAAAGCCCAAGTAAAGTTAATCTGACATTGCTCTTTTTGTTAAAATACATTTCAAAAGCGAGATGCATAATTACAGATAGATGCATACACATACACACACACTTCACAGACTGGTGGAAGCAAAGATTTCTGTTTCATTCCTACTTCTTATTACTGTCCTGTTCCTGATAAGTTAATGGTTGCTGTCAATATTTCTTACAAGAAAAATAAATAGCAAGCCCATGCACTGTGAGGAAATATTCTGTGACTTCAAAGTAAAAGAGGTCAGTCAATACATTTTACCAAGGTCTTTGTGTTATTTGCAAAGGATGTAATAGTTGTTTAGGATGTTTTGGTCGATACGTTTGACACACTGAGCATTTCAAAATCATATCAGCAGTCTACAAGTCTCCAAAAGGATTTCTGGGCCTTTTCCTTTACATAAGCTTAGGCCTCAGTGTCCTTTCTGAATGTGACAAAGGATTTCAGTATTTCAGTATAGAGATAGCTGTCTTGTATCCACATTCCTTTGAGAATTTCATACTCAGCAATATGACCAATTTTTGCTGAAGTCCATGAGGGCTGTTATTAGCTTTATATTACCCATGGGTATGATTAGTACTTTGCAGACACATGGATACTACACCAAAGAAATTATATATTAAATGAGTTCAAATGTAGCAGGAAAAAAAAGAGGGAAAATAAGTGTGACAGTAATGCCTCATTTAAATTTGAGCTGCAGTGTTCTTTTTTCTCCTTTTTCTTCATATATGCTTCATATTTTTTTGTATCTTTTCACTCATACAGTAACATCTACTCACATGGACACGGTTTTAGATTTTTTTTTTCTGTCTTTTTTAACCCTAAAATGTTCCTGCTTATTCACACAATATTTTTAGAATATTCTGAGAATTTGCCCACAAGTGTGAATGTATATACAAACATATACACATGCATACATATACATGTACATATACATTAATAGCTTAATCAAATGATACGCAATTTCAGTGACATTTCAGGTATCCTAGATTATCCTGACACTTCAGAGGGTGTAGCTTTCTCTTAAAGCCTGTGTCAGCAAGATGTCATCCAAGTCAACAGGTATCTTTCGTATACTATTGTAGAACATCTAAAAAGGTGCTAAGTGCTTACGGGTGATTTCTTCTGTTAACCTCTGTTGAGCATAAATGGAAGCTCAAGCAACTACAGGGTGTTTCAAAAAGATGGACCCAGTTTGAAATTACTTTGTTTTGAAATTTTGTCCATCTCTTGAAACACGCTGTAGTTCACATAAAGGTACCCTCATAAAGTTGCATAAAGTTATGGCAAGCTGAATCCCACCCAGATGTGTAATCATAGATGTTTAATGTCATTTTACAGGCACAAAGTTGTTCTACCTTCGTCTAGTTGTCATTTCAGAAGGGGATGGATCTCCTTTGGGTCCTGTGTTATATCTACTAATTCTGAAGAGGTATTTTGGGTAGTCAATAATATCTCAAACAGTACAGGATGTGAATAGTTTTAAATTTGAATCTCACCCCTGAAGTCTCCCTTCATTTAGTAAAAATGATATCAATAAAAAAGAAAAAGGATGAGCTGTATAGATAGCCTTGCTGTTCTGGAGTTTCCTTGTTCCTTCTATGCTTTTACAATTCCATGAACCTTCTGGCAGTGGAACAGCTGTGATTACATTTTAAAAAATCCTATTCTTCATTTCATTTTATGAGTTTAAGCACCTCAGAATTAGATGTCTGAATCTTAGCTAGGCACTTCAGGATTCCTCATAGGCAAAAAAGAAAGCAGGCATCTTCTGGGAGACTCTCTTAATCTATCATAGATAGAATGAGATGAGCTGTGTTCTGAAAGCGTCTATTTCTATTGGATATACAGAGAACTCAAGATAACTAGCTCAGACTTAAATAGCTAATTTTATACATCTAAATTTGACAGGCTACGTTTTCTATTTGCTTACTTTCTTATTTTCCCAGATAAAAGTTTCCACTTCAGGGATGCAGAACTATCATGGCTACCTAAGCTTTCTTCACTACGAATAAGAGCTGGCAGCTCCAAAAGAGTAAAAGATACTGAGGTACAGTTTAGAATATCCAGAACTTGCAAGATTTCTTTCCCATATTGCTTCTGCAGAGAAAAATTCAGGCTGAAATAAAATTTATAAAAAATTAAAAAGTTGTGATTTTAATAAATATGTAAAGGTTGGATTGTCTTTCAATTGCTTCTTCAGTCCCAGTCAAATCTCCGCAATACTAAAAAGTCAAGCTTGCTTGAGAAGAAACAGTACAGAATTTTCCTTTTGCTTATTTTACTTTCAGTCCTAGTCTGTTTGTTTTTAATAAAGTGGAAAGTACATACATGCTGTACACAGAAATTAGTAAAACTACAAAGACAATCAAACAAAACAAAACAAACCTGTTATAACTTCCATACTTTTCTTCATGAATAACTACAGTGTTAACTTGTTCATCTCTTCTGCTTGTCTGATGCATAGGAGATACTGCTACAGTAATAATAAAAAAGAGAGAAACTCTTCTGCTAGTGGCAAAAGGAAACTATTGCCACAGAAGTCTCCTTTAAAATCCTGTGCATCAAAATTAACTTTAGTGAAAGACAGTTGCTTGCTCATGTGCAAAGAAAAGAGGTACTGGAGCAAATTTAGAAGAATTTATGTAAATCAAAAAGTACCTCCAATAGGACATGAGGTAATTAAAAATCCACAAAAAGATTAGAAAGAGGGCAGTGATGGACACAGAAAGAGTTGTATAATTCTGAGAGCTTACCTCACTCCATGCACAGACCAGCAAAGAGCAAAGAGAGTAATTACTTCAGAACTCAATGAAAAATCACCTGAGATCACTGTTACAAATACATTTTATTGGGCCTTCCTTCCTCATGACCAGAAAATCAAGTAAGTATCTAGCAGTTTGCTATTTTTTTTTTCTTTTCCTTTTTCTACCCACCCTCTGCAATGGACAGAAACTTTTCTGATATGATCAATCACGGCAGCTCACATACTGGTAAAACAGGTGTTCTCCCATTGGGGTTTACTTTAAAAGCTGTAATTGGCTCAGGAAATGTCTTTACAGGACTTTTTTCTTCTAATGAAAAAATTGTCAGATAGACTTCATAATAAAACAAACATGTGAGTCTTCATGACAGGTAGAAAGAATGAACAAAACTATCTAAAACTATCTAACTACAGAGGAAATTTATCTCTGTTAGATGAAATGGACTGAAAGAGTCGCAATCAATTATTCCTTATATCAATGAGGGCTCCACAACATAGCACAACAAATTATATACCTTTCAAAGTAATTAATAAAATTAGAATGGCAGGGCATTTGTTGGAGGGAACTACTACTTCATGTGCTTAAAGATATTACAATGACTTAATGAAAAGATTGCGGGAGTATCTGTAACTAGGGCACGGATGGATGGATGGATGGATGGATGGATGGATGGATGGATGGATTAAAAATCAAAAGGCTGAAATAAAATATGCTTTTTATATCTATACATAGATATTTATAAAATGAAACTTTTTAACCGTAAGCATAAAAACTGAACAGCCTATTTTTTTCTCTATTCCCAAGTTTATCTACACATAAAATTTGTTGATTTTTTTAATGAAAAAAAGGTAAGTAAACCGCATTGTGTGATCCAATGTAAGCAGCCTAAAGGTAAAACTGACGCAATGCAGCATGAGATAAGGCTTTTATTTTCTGTACTTCTGTAAGTAGTGACAAATAACATATATTAGCTTAAAACAGAGTCAAGGCTATGAGAGATTTTCTTTTTGGTCAAATAGCTGAAATGAAAGCTGCATTCTGTTTCACATATATAAATGTGCAATGAAACAGTCCTTTAGACTAATCGGTCTAAATAAAATATCTATTTAATGCATAAACAACTGTATTTGTTGCTTGTAAAAAAGTGTTGAACCCTTTGTGCCAGAATAAAACCAAAGTAAAACCTCTCTTTCAATGATCAACCACAATAATTTTGAAACAAAGAGATGCAGATTTAATCAGGTCCTTTATGACTGTTGGTGAATACTGTAAATAGTTGTGAGACAATGTAAAATGAGGACACGAGTGATAAGGCAAATAAACAAGAGGCAAGAAATCACAGATTCAGAATTTAGCCAGGAAAGTAACAACTAAGCAAACAGAAGTCCTTTTTAACTGCATTTGTCCATAAGAAAGGTATTCAAATGTAGCTGGTGGGGCACTAATAATATTGCAATTTAGGAGCCAAGATTAGTAAAAAGAACAACCTGAGCACAGGCAAATGGATACTAAACACTCTGCAAATTGCAGGAATTCTGAAGACTAAAGGTTTGTGTCCTATGACTCCCACTAGTTTGGGCTGCAGTTCTGGACAAGCAGCTACTTAAATCACATCTTTCCCATTTTGTTTTGTTAATCTGTTTCATTCAAGCTGGAAATAAATCAGTGTATCTCATATAACTGAAATTATATTGGACCTTACTTATCATTATTGCTTTCTTATTGGTTTTGGTTTAATGTTTGAGATTGGTTATGATTTTTATACTTTGACTCAAGATTTGAATCATGTAAGGTAGGAATTGTAATTCCTAAAAAAAACCCACCAAAACAACCAAACCCAAACTACTGAAACCAAAGAATTTTTGTTAGTTAATTTTAGGTAGCTAAAAAGGGAAAGAGTTTTTACAAAGGCTGATTTCTCTGAGTTATTTTGGATACAGATTTTAGGATGGAATTCTTTTTCCTTTTGAAACATTAATTATATCTTTTGCTCAAAAGGATAAGTAGCCTTGGCTTAACATTTGAGCATGTGAGATGCATGACACCTTGTAAGCTGCATGCATCTGGGTTCCCTTGATAGTCCATTAAGTTAGACTAAGCCAAAGCATAAGCCAAAAAGTCTGTGTGCTCAATGAAACACTGCCTAGAGCTAGCCAAAAGAAATGTGTGATGTTGTTCAGTGTCCTTCAGCAGGCACTGAACTGAACTTATGCATTTATCAAAGATAGCCAGCAGCAACAGTTAAATAACAGAAAGTTGCTAGGGTCCTATACTCAGAAGTGTGAAACCTAGGTTCTGTTTATCTCCAAAATCTAAGGAAAATTCAACTTCCTTCAACTCCAGGAAATGCCTTAATCGTTAGACTATAAGGCATTGTGGGAAAAAGTGCTACCATATCCTCTATTTGAAGCTGGGTCACTATACAGTCAGGAGCGTAGGAGTCATATAAAAAGAATGGATTGCACCATTGACTAATGATTAGGCGATTTGCTTGGGAGCAGAGAGCTGTAGAGTCAATACAACATCTCCTCATATATTTTGAAATAGTTACTACATAAAGAAACAGACGAAGGTAGATTTAGTGTGTTACTTTTAATTGATCCACCCAACTGGAATGTCTTACAAAATAAAATATGGAAGTTTTTTTGAGGGTGGAGGCCAAATAAAAGGCTGTTAAAAAGTAGCAAGTGTTTGGAAGATAGTATAAACAGCCTTACATAACAACCACTGCATGAATCATAAAGTGAGTCATAACACTGGATAGTTCACATTAAGAACAAGCTGATGTTTTTCATGTCTGTATTCTTAAAAATATACTACGGTGCATTTGCTCCCATTTGTATTTCTACACACTTTAATTAGGATAATTATCCAGCAATGGGAAATTATTCTCCTTCACATATATAGAAACTTGTAGAAGCCAGATAATATAAACATAGATTTTTCTTTCTCACAGGAATATTTGCTTTCTGGAATGTACTGTTTCTTCTGGTGCAAGATTCCTCAGCAGTATCATTCATAAGGTGGAGGATTTAATGGCCGTTATTCAGTCTTCTGAGAAATTAAATCAGTTTTTCCAACTCTTTGTTGCATGTTAACTGTGGATCACGCATCTTCTATGGCAGTCCTGGTCCCTAATCCTCCGTATGAGGAGAGCTGTTACTACACATCGCAGTTCCCACATGCACATACTTTTGATTTCACTTCCAGTTGTATCTAAGGAGGGTGTAAGATGATGTACACTTGAGTCTCACACTAAAAGACCAGCATCTGAAAATCAGTCCCAGATCCCCCAGTTTAGCCTCTATGACTCACTTATGTTTTCTTCTGCTTCTCTAGAAACAATACTGTGGGGAACGGCTTGGCAATGGGCATTCAGAATACAGTATGGAATACCTCCTTCACTATAACGAGACGCAGAGACATGTTACGGAGAATATCCTTCTTATTGCTTTTTTTTTCCATTTCCTGAAGCAATATAGGAGCTTCTGCAAAAAGAAGTAATCTTGTGAGATTATTAAAAAAATGTTGATACACTCTGCCATTCTGTTTTCATTGTTTTCTTTCTGGGTGTCACAACAGAGATATGTGTAGGACAAATATATGGTTATTTAGAATGGATTTTGGGAAGTGAAAGAGGTTATACCACAATAAGTAGCTGTCCATACCCCAGTAAGCAGAGGTAATACATGGCTGGTAAAAGAGAAAATATTTGAGCAGCCTCAAATTAGTTTCCAGAAGTTATGTTCCGTCTTCCTAGTGTTCTGATGAAAGCTGGAAAATATATTTCATTTCCTCCCACTTTATCATGAGTAACTTATGATGCTTTGCAGCATCTTGCGTTTTGTCCCTTTCACTCTGCATTCATATTCTCTTCATTTTTTTTCCTCTGCCTTTCTGTCTGGAAGTAATTCTAACATACATCACTGTGACAGGCTGCATGAAGATTAGCCCTACTAACCTTAATTAGCTTCTATGTTTTATATTTTATTAAACCAAGAATCCAAATATGGAAAATGTTTAAATTGTTAGAAATTACTTAGCTCTCTATTGATGGCTTGACTGGTTTTCCTGTTTTATTATTTGTATGTCTGTCTGTCTGTCTATCTATCTATCTATTTTTAATTAAAAAAACCCTGCAATAATTCGGAATTCTAACCATCCATACCTTTTCTTCATATTATACATTTTAGAGAGAAGTAAAATTCCACTTCACAGGAGCAACACTTATTCTATAGGTTTTTAACAGAACCAGAATACTTATTTTCTGGAATAGCTGGACAAGATGATGACTAGTGCTGTATGAAGTGCTAACAAACAGCAAACATAAAAAGGAAATTGTCAGCTGAAATTACAAAAAGCCTATTTATGAAATGTAGCCATGATGTTGTCCTAAGATTTTTGGAGTTTGTCTAAAGTCTACAGCTCTAGTGACATTATTATTCCAAGTTCTTTCTCTTCATTCACATTTTGCTTCCTAATTGTAATTCAATGTACCTATGCAGTTCTCTCTTTCCACCTGCCACAGAAAAGAATGGTACCTTAACAAATAGTTTGCTCAAACAGATCACAGACAAATAGACTAGGGCATTGGGGTTTATGTCCCTAAATATCGCAGCAGGCTAGGACACCAGACATCCATCAAACCCGTTTCATGAGATTCAGAATAGATATTTGAGAATAAATCTAGAAAAAAAAATAAACTTCAACATTCTAGATAGATGGATAGATAGATAGATAAATAGATAGATAGACTGATTGATAGATTGATAGATTGATAGATAGCTGATACAGATATTTTATAGAGTACCTTAAGGGCCAGACTATGCATGATATAGCCTCACAAGCAAAAATCCAACAGAATATAGTATAAGACAAAGAACATGTGGAAATGTGACTCTACCAGAGATATAAGAACAACTGCAGCAGCAAGTTTAAAATTGTCATGTATTCCACAAGATACGGTGTAGCTCTAACACGTGAACCAAGACAATTCAGTCAGAAGATAAAGCCAGTGACATAAAAGCAGAATTGTTAAAGCACTTCTACAATATTTTTTTAATTTTCATATTACTTTATAGTATTTTATTTTACATTATTGAAATAGTATTTTTGTTATTATTTGTTTATTTTGTATTGTTCTTGCCTTCTTTTAGGAAAATTCAAGTCAATAAATAACACCTCTAAATCCAGTTACCTTACAGAAATTGTTGGATTGCTCGGAGAGGTACGTACATCTCAAAGATTATTACAGAAACTGACCTTAATGGATGTATCTCTCTCTATTCAAGCTGACTTAAGCTGCAATGATTAAAAGTTAGTGGTGAAAGTATAATCATAAGCAAAAACTGTGGACATTTGGTTAAAGCAGAGCTGAGAAAATGAAGAACCAATGGATTCTTAAGTTCTTCCATAGCCCATTATAACAGGATTTGCATTCAGTAATGAATCTCATGGTCTATAGGAAGCCTCCTGTACATTGACAAACGCAGTTGTCCATGGTGTTTTTAGGATACACAGTAAAGAAAATAGTAAAAACACACACAAAAACTTACCCTCTATTGAAGGTATTCAAGGGATACATTATTAATTAATTGACAGAGAAACAAAATTACAGTTCTGTAGGAGGAAAACAGATAATTTATTGAAAAAAATGAAAAAAACCCATTCAGTAATTAAAAAAAAGGACATTAGTTATTTTGTAATAATAATACAGACAAAAGAGGCATCAATTTAAGAACGTATTAGAATAAGATTGTAATTTGCTATGTATAACATACAGTAAAATTAGACATATGGTCTTAAAGCAGTTATTATTTTGTATGAGGAATCAACTTTGTACAAAGATTACTACATCCTGCAACAGAAAACAAGTCAATGTAATTTTACAATGTCATGGATGTGCTCTGTATACCAATGGATACAGATCCACTTCTGTATATGAACAATCACAAAGTTCATAATTTTGTAAGAATGTTCAACAATTAAAATGAAGCTGTTCAATGTGCATCATGGGTTAAATTGTTCTGAAAAAAAAAACTTTTTAGAAATATCAGGATTGCTTTTTCACTGAAATATTTCAAGTTTATCAAAACTTTTTCAATAACAGACCGAGGATCAAAATCAAGGTCTATTTCCTTCACATTTATTTATAATATAGAGGGAGAGAAGAACTAGAGGAAACTATTTCTTTCTCTTAGCAGATTTTGTGATTAAAAATACTCACTTGGCCTTGCAAAGCAAATTAGCTTGTATCTTATAAGTCAAAGCTGTCTTTTAGCTCAAATACAATACTTTAAAAAATGGTACAAGTTCCATCTGTGGTTTTGATTTGCTGTCTTCTAAAAAAATCTGTTATCACTTCAGTTTAGAATGTTGCCTTGTAATTTTATCACAAAATATTCACACGAAGCAGTCATCTAAGTCAGTTAATTCATGCATACACATGTGTGTGCATGCACACACACACACACACGCACACACACACACACACAGAGGCACACATTTTATATACTTTATCACATCTACAAGATAGAAGCAAGAATTAATTTTGGCAATTATTTATCCTAAAGTTTAGGATCAGAAGTTGGCACATATATGATTTTGCATATCTTCTTGATTAGCATCTTTCACAACCAAGGCATTAACTTCCCATTCAATGTTCAGCAATCACCAGGTTAGGGGAAGTTTATAGATAATGTTGTGAAAGATGATTTTTTTCTCTTGTGTCTTGAAGCCAAGCTATTTTTATTGAAATTTCTAGTTACAAGAAAATCAAAATCTTTGAAGCACAGAACACGTAAAAGTTTTCCCAGAACATATTTTCTGGAAAATAAAAAATAGTAAATAGTTGATGTTAAAATTATATTACAAATTTGAAATGTTGACAATTTATCATCGACAACATGAGTCCTACTAATTTTTATATTGTGTTTTCTTTATTTTCATTTTTATTCCCTGTAAAATACGTTTTCCATAACATCAGAACTCCACCTGGCCTTTGAAATGTAATATTAGTTCTTCTTATCCAATGCGCTACAATAAGAAAACCAAAATGATTTTTGACTAAATTATGCATAGAACTGTATCTTTTCGTATGTTATTTCAGACACAATTTAGAGAAAAATCAGTTGCAGAAGTGTATAGGAGGTTATACTTTGGTGTGGGAAACTTCTAGTGCTGACTTTTATTTACAAAACTTAAACCAGCCAAATACATAAAGACATTTAACCTGTGTGTTAGGTCCCTGGTTGAATTTGCAAGAGTGTCTGCTAGAAAAAGAGTTAAAAACCTAATTCTGCTTCACTTAATGTACAGTTTGTCCATCACATTAGCAAGGAATTTCAGCCACTATCTTTTAAGTTCATGTTTGGGTATGGGAAGAGGAGGAACCAGAAACAGCAGAATATGGGAATTAATGAGATACAATATAAGGCATTACAACTTCTTCACCTTTCTTAGAATAGATTTCAAATTTATGTGGATTTATTACATTTCTAGGCATGCTAAACTTGGGTTGCAAATCAGTCAGATGCTTGGTTGAATGGACAGGCTGTGACGATAAAAATAGTGTCCCTTTCCTGCACCCATAGGCGAGATGATTTGTGTATAGCCTGATTACGTGTTTTTGAAGCAGGCTTCTTTGCATGCCTGTCCTGTAATTGAGACTGCTTACCTTTGTTGGTTTATGTTAATCCAGTATAGCCTCAGGAGCTATTGTAGGAGTATATCCAAAGATAACTTGGAAACTGGAGTACTAAAATCTGTTCTTTTTTTCTGGTATTCCTAGAATGTAGTTCATATCAAGGCATCAAATTGGACAGTTAACTTACAAGCATTAACTTCATATTATCCATAACATGTTCCTTGTCATGGGGTTAACTACTCAAATCATAAACACCTATTTCGGTGGCATTCCAACAATTTTATAGGATGGATTTCTTACAAAGCAATCATACAGCATGTGGAAGACCTAGGTGTTACGTCTTCTGCAGTTTAACAACAGATTAACAATCTCTTTTTAGGGCCAAAGGGTACTTTCAGCAAAGTGACATAGTATCACTGTGAGAAAATGGAATATTCACATCATTATTCAGTGTCATTCACTGAAGTGAACCTTTTTGGGTTGAAGAAGAGCATAAAACACAGGTCACTTCTTTCATGTATAAAAGCTTATATCTCTTAAAATGCAAGATACCATGATGCAAGATACTGTCCTGTAATGCAAGCTAAAATGGAAAAATTGGTAGATATAAAATTAAGAATATAACTTAAATCCAGACAAAACAATGCATTTCACAGAACATACTTAAGTAGTAGAACTCAATGCTAGGTATTTGTGATAACAAATATTTGCATTGATTCAAAATTCAGCTGTGGAAGTTAAAGAAGTAATCCAAATCTGAGATAATGACCTCAGTCTCTCTGGTTTCTTTAACCAGCCCACAGGATTTCTGTTTCTCCCCGTGGACTACTGAGGTTGAATAAGGACACTAGCTTAGATGTAGAGCTGTGTCTATAGATTGCAGACACCTAAAATTAGGCAATATGTGCTGTAGTAAGATACTGCTTCTTTACTAAGAAGTCTAAGTTACTTCTTTCTGGAAGCAGTTGGTGGATAGCAAAGTAGTAAACATCTACATATTTACTCTTGTTTAGGCTTCTGTATTGGTTAGTTTCAGAGATGGGATAAAGTTCTAGATGAATCTTCACTGCAATTGAAAATGTCTCTTATTTTTGGAACAGGTATTGACCTTCCTAGCCCACAACGAAAACTGATCTGGCTGTGAGGCACAATAGATTTCAGGCATAATAGGAAATATAGAACCTGTGTATCTGTATGTTTTAATCTGAATGTCCAAACTTGTCAAGGTTCCCAGGATCCTTCTCAAGTATTCTACCTGTGCATTGCATCTAGACCTGTCTTTTCTGGATATGCCTTTATTTTAAAGTTGGAGGGCGTATCTGTAATGTACCATCTTGCCAGGGCTAGTTATGTCTGCATTACCTGTAAGAGGAAGGCTGAACCCCGAAAGTATCTCTTTATAGATTTAAGGTATAGTGGCAGGAGACAATGTGCTTGGAGAATAAATCCTGAAGACAATATGAGGCCTTCAAGCGTGATGACACTGGGCACATACCTTTGGAAGATACGTCATTAGGAACAGATGTACCAACTTCCATATTATAGATCGGCCAGGCTACGAAAGTAAAATAATCTATTCTCATGCATATTATTATGGAGGTCCTTTTATGCAGGATAACATATCCTAAGCCAGTAAAAATTAAGACGATTACCTTAACTTCCATGTAACATTCTATTTCTGTATTCTTTGTTTAGAAATTCCTCAATTCAATTATTCAATTTCTTTTCACATTCCTCTGATTTCTTCTTCTGTACTTATTCAAGGGATTTTAGTTTTATTTTACTCAGGTGTCATTTTAAAAGAGGGAGCCAGTGTGGCTTTGGTATCCTAACTATTAAACATGCGTCTGGGATTTCTGAGTCTTATCTGTAGTATTCTACAGGGAAATAATAGTTGTTCTGACTGGGCTGTGTAACAGCTGGAAACTTGAAAAAATGGCTGTTGTTTATATCCACATTCAGTTTAACAGCATAGCACAAATTCAATGAGTTCAATGTGTTGATGCATCGGGGATGCACTTAGTGTACTATAGATTCCCAGTGAATTTGGTTTGCTCAGGCATAGTAACTGATGCCCTTTTGATGTATTGCATGACCTGCAGAATTGATTTGCAGTTCTCTGGAATGTTTTACAATTATAGCATATCCTCTATTTCAGGCTTACTCTTCAGGGAGTTGTACCACACATGTATGGATGACATGGGCACCTATTTTTCACGGAGTTTTCAAGATAGAAATATCGAAGCTTCATGTATGACTCGTGTGACTCACGTACAACCACCCATAACCCTTTCCCACCTTGCGGTTCCTGGTTGTTTCTGCCCTTCATTTCACCTCTCATGAGGTTAGATTCTGGTTTAATCACTCTAGTTCATTCTTAATACACTAGATGTTCACTGCTTTTAATTACTGTTATGGCAACACATCCATTCTTTTTCTTTTCAGCAGTAATTGGTCTCTATTACATTATAATTTGTCACTGCCTAAATCCACCTGTTTTATTAGAATACAGCAAACCAATTTAACATCCTTTCAGTGGAACAGATTTAATATCAAGAAAAAAAATCTTCAGTGCTGGAAGCCCAAGTTTAAGATTTAGACGTAAAAATACTACATCTGGGCACTTACCTCACCCACTGAAATGATAAAGCTGCATTTAAATTAAGAAACTGTATATACGACAGATTGTTGCTATGGTAGTAGTGCTGTTCTTTCTCATCAAATCTTTCCCTTGTGTGCTAGGTTGCATTTTGTTTGCGGTTTCTTCTACTCCTTTGTCATTTCTTGGGGTTATGTAATGGTAAAAAAGAATTTTAATCAAGATTTCCAGCTGAATTAAATAGAGATATATGGTTATTGTATACTTGTATTAGCAATTCTATTGACAGTGAGAATTTCTACATGTTTGTTCCTAGTCACATACAACTAGTTCTGTACAGATTAATTCCATTATACATTAAGGAATTTCCCAGTCCTCCCACTCTACTTTGTTTTCCTATGAAGACTAAAACAAAAAATAATTTTTTCTAGTTCCCAGATCAATCCCAAACTGGTAACAGAAGCCCCTTCCTAAGGCATTGCCCATGTACTGTTTGAGTCTGTTTTAAATCGGGGTATATTTTTTAATTGTCTACATTCACTAGATGCTTTCTAGGATGAACATGAATCTTCATGATGGGTAATCACACAGGTGCAACAGACCACAACTGCCTTACCTATACAGGTGTGTGCCTTTGAGGCACAAGACAGGATTACAGTCCAACCATATCATGTCATGAATTCTCCATTTCTAAGAGCTGATCACTATGATCTTTAGCAATCCAAGTCAAGGAATCTGAGACAAGTCATATTTACTGCTTAATTTTAGCTGATCAGCATAGGATAGAATAAGCATTCACAATATGTAATAACTACTTCTAAATTACTCTGAAGAGTACCTTAAAGATACATTCCCTTGAACTACCTTTCCTACAATAAATAGTTTATTAAGAAAAAAAAATTTAAAATATAAATGCATCAAAGTTATATAATGACATTTTTGACATGTTTTCTAACAAAAATGTCTCAGACTATGTGTGTATAATAATCTACAGGTCTTTTTAAAACTTAATAGCCATGAACCACCATCTAAAAAACCTGACACTGCTAAATGTGTGTATGAATACCCAGTCTGAAGTCCAGTCTCCACTGGACGATAGATAGATCTTTTCCATTACAGAACTGAACAACAAGCAAAACAAACATGTTTATTTGAAAAGAACTACCTTAACATGATTTGTGAAATCAGTATCACTGCTATCAGGTGGCAGCATGATCATTCGTTCTGGTATATTTGCCTCCTGAGGCTCAGCTGACACAACCTGCTTGGCTACTGCCTTTGAAGAAATTCTACAAAAAACTGATTTTCAGCAGACATCTTCTCATGCTCTGCCATTTTTGGAGAAGTCATTCTTTCTCTATAGTCCTCTCTAAAATATTTTTCCCATGTTCTAATAAAAACCTGCTGTCTTGATAGGGATTCAAAATTGAAGCCTCATTTTTTTTATACTTATATCAGTCAGATTGTTCTATGCTTTCACCTTCATTTATGCTTTCAATTCTTTGTTCATTGTTTGTTTAAAATGTCTCTTTCTTCCAAGTTCCATTTTATTTATGTTCAGTATCCTTATATTGTCAAAGGCTATAACAGGAGCTTCATAGAGCATCATGTTGATGCTCTCAGTTAACTGAAAAGCTCTAAAACATCTAAATTGTACAATTTTTCTGTAATTGCTGCTTCTGATTTTCTTTTTTTGCAGATGTTGCTGTATTTGTGATGAACTGCTTTTAAAATGTTCTTTATCCAGATCTCCAGATTTCATCCAGCATGAAGCTGCTTCTTTCTTTCATATTTTCTTGGTGTCCAGTTACTCAGAGCCGAGGAAATCTGAGGAGAGCTAAGGAAATGTGACAAAACTCTATTTCTTTCACCTCTCAGGATTTAGACCCATATCCAACCACCTGGGAACACTAACTTCATGTTTTCCAGTTAGTACAAAGAATAATATGAGCTAGTAAATTAACGTAAAAAAAATCATTAGCTGCCTATAAGTCTTACTGAGCAGCACTATGTAGTTTGAGAACTGCATGTCATTATTACTGTCTTTAACTAACTTCTTCTCAAAAGATATAATGTTTTAGGAAAGCCATCCCCTACATATCTGACCAAACTTTTATCCTACTGAAATTGCATGAAAAATAAAATATTTACATATATTTTCACCTAGATTAATAGACTGATTTGTAGTATTGTTAGTTTTTTATAGATTTCAATGACCTGACTTTTCTACTTAGGATATTTGCTGTAACTTTCCTGGAAGCAAACAATGAACCAAGTCTCATGACTATAGTTGAAGATAATAGTTTTTCCTATCTTTTCCAGATACAAAATGTAGAATGCATGAAAAAATATCTCTTCATTCATATCATACTTTTAGTTTGTTTCCATTCATTTTTCATGCCAACACATTTATTTCAATTAAAGACATTTTATAAGATAGCTGTCTGCTACTTCTAACTTAGGACAAGGAAATGTCAAAAATTCTTTTAGTTCGTAATTCTGTGACAATGCTAGGACATCTTTTTATGAATTAATTATTACCCTAAAGACACTTAAAATGGGTACCACTTATACTGTTCTATTCTTCTTTACACAGTTTTCTTGCGTGTTTGAGTCATACCATATTATTCAGATGACAGAAAAGGCAGTTTTTGCCATTTCTTCCTTCTAAATTATTGGGGGTTTATATAAGTATTTTTAAACATGTAGAATGTTAGTGCTCTTGGGTGTATTTAACCATTTTTTGTATGGCAAGTGCAGGATTTTTTGTACCTCTGTCATTGCTATGAAAGCATTAGTGCAAGCAAAACAGCAGGTTGGATTATCGATTTATATAGGTCAACAAACATCATCAATTATAAAACCAAGCTTGCATTTGAACAGACAGTGAAGGGATATTATGTTTAAAATAGCATTACTTTCAGCTTAGATAATTTTAGACAGGCTGCTACTTTTTTTCCCTAGGATGAAAATACAAAACACTGAAATATCTTGCAAAGTTTTTGTTGATTTCAGTGACTACATAAACTGCCAACAACAGTAACTTCCATGTGACTTTTTTTTCTTTCTGCTCCCTAGCATTTTGAGACAAACGATTTTTTAAAAAAAGACCAATCCTCAAGTTTGTTGTCTTTGTCATTTTTACTTAAACAATTTTTTTAAAATGCTGAATGCTTCAACATCGTGACAGAATGTGTACACATTTACAGAGCCTTTATTAATTTCTCTGGTCAATGACTCACTTTCTTGTCGTCCATCTGCAAGGATGTCTAAGAATGATATTGAGGACTTCTGCTTTTCGATGAAGCATTTAAATATATTAAAAAAACCCACTAATTTGATTATTTTTACTCATTTCTAGATAAAAATTACAAGCTTCCTGTTAAAATAAATACTAAAGTACCTTTTAAATTTCTGAAACACTTCTTCTTTTGTACATAATTTAATATGCAGCTCTGATTCAGACACATTTCATGTTACGTAACAAAATGTATTCACTTCCCACATGATTCTACAGTCACTTCATTTTCCCTTGAACAAATCCAATGATGGGGCACCAACAACTTCCCAGCGAAACCTGTTCCAGTGTCTCACCACCCTCATTGCAAAAAATTTCTTCCATATAACCAATCTAAATCTAACTTCTTTCAGCTTAAAACCCCTTGTCATAACACTATAAGCCTTGGCAAAACTCTTTCTTATTCTAATAAGCCCCCTTTAAGTAATGAAAGGCTCTAATAGGGTATTCCTGGATCATTTTCCAGGTTGAACAACCTCAACTCTCTAAGCCTTTCTCTATAGGAGAGGTGTTCCAGCTCACTGACCATTTTCATGGCCCTCCTGTGGACCTGATCTAACAGGTCCATGTGTTTCTTGTGCTAGGGACCCTGGAGCTAGATGTAGTACTTCAGGTAGTGTCTCACAAGAGCAGAATAGAGGAGTAGAATCACCTCCCTTGACCTGCTGGCCATGTTTCTTTTTATGCAGCCCAGGATAAGGTTTGCTTTCTGTGCTGTAAGAACACTTTGCCAGTCGAAGTCAAATTTTTAATCCACCAGTATCTCAAAGTCTTTGTCCACAGGGTGCTTCCCATCCACTCATCCCCCAATCCATACTAATACTGGTGACCACCCTTACCCAGGTGCAGGATGTTGCACTAGGCCTTGTTGAAGTTCATAAGGTTTGCATAGGCCCATTCCTCAAGCCTGTTAAGTTTCCTTCATGAAAGAACCCTTCTATCCACTTATTTTCATGACGGGTCTGGATGTGGTTATACCGCCACCTTGCTTGAAATGGTCTGTGAGTAGTAACTGAGAAAGTTTCTTCCTGCTCTCTCCTAGTTTCTGCAGTAAGCTCAGATGGAACAAGTTTTCTTGTATTTATACCTCAGCCTCAGCCACAGACCTCAGGAAATCTAACACACTATAAAATCGTATTCTGACAGGTATAAAGGAAATAGTGCCTTTTAACATCATTGTGTGAGTCATCATGCAAAGTTTTTATGTCTCCTTCATCTCCATTGATTCTTCCACGCCTCCTGCTTCCAGATGTAAGTCATGACTAGCACAAAGCCTCCTTCTCTGCTGTCACAGGTCTGGTGCTATCCTTAATCAAGGCCACGTCTCTCCTTCACTCACCCCATCACCCGTTGGCTGCCCCAGGGGCCGTGTGAGGGGAGGTGGATGGTGTTTCCCCACCTGGTGGCAGAAAGGGTTGTTGTTCCTCTTACCCTCAGAGTCTGTCAGGCTGTTGCCCCTGAGTGAGCAGTGGCTCCCTCTGGTTGGCAACAGTCATATTGTTGCAGGTACCAGCTCCAGCCAGCTCCAAACAGGTCCAACCAGCTCCAACTAGCTCCAACCAGGTCCAACTACCAAAGCCACCCCATCACCTTGACAGAGACCTGACCTGCCCCTGCCAGGCCTGTTCTGGTGCTGGGGACTACCAGGGGCTGGAGACAGTATAAAATAAGTATATACATGTGAATATTCATGTAGTATGTTTCAAGGTAGAAGAAGAAGGAAGGTAGGCCAACTTAATACCATAGTGATTTAATTAGGAGCTACACAAAGAGTGAACATCTGAGGTTGGGATCAGCATGAGGACTTGTCAGCTTAAGATTTTTAAGCACCTCTAGCAGAAAGACAGTAATGCTGCTACTTTGGAGTGCGTTACATATGGTGTATTGTAATCCCACTTTAGACTGCCAAAAGCTTGTCACTTTTTCTATTAATAAATTTCAGGTATAATGTTCTTATGTACAGTGTCGAGGCATGGTATTGAGGCCACCACACCATATCACTATATATCACTATAGTTAAAGCATATAATTTATTTCAGCATATGGCACTGTACAAAGACTCATGACTTGCTTTCTGCTTAATTTTCTTGAGCAAAGGGAGGGAAAGGATTTTGAACCACAAGGAAAATACCATTTTAATTTTTGAATGCTCATCCTGAGTTTCTCAAGATGGGGGCAGGGCCCTGTCCGTCAGTTTCCGAGCAAACTGTGGAGTTTCTTTCCTTTAGTTCTGCCTTTAAAAAAATCACAGGCCTAGAGGGTTGAATACTGGAAAAGAATTTTCAGAAAACAACAGTAATTGTAGGAAATTACATCATTAGTCTACATTCATCAGCATAATATTTGACAAGGAAATAATTACTTTTATGTAGAGATTATAGGTAATATTATTGACTTAATTATGTCAGAACATCCTTGTGAACAGTGTTTTAGAAAATAAAGTAAATCACTTTTCCGAAAAGCCACGTTATAATCACATCAGAAAGTGAGCTTTGAATATAGCATCTGAGGTTACAGAACTTGCATTAATACTAATAGATCTAGTGCAGGTAGAAAACCACCAACAGAATGTGAAATACTCAAAAGTGCTCCTAAATTTTTGAGAGGAAAGAAGACTTTTATCCAGTGTTTCTTACACACTTTGCAGATGTTAAACTATTCAGTGTACATGCTTATTTGCCCTCTATTTTTGTTTCATTCAATTTTCTTTTTGTGGAAAAAGAAATATTTCAAAATCTACTTATTCTGCAGCAGACAACTTCTATAGTAAGTTAGAGTTCACTTCAGCATATATATTTTCATATTTGTGTGCTCTATCAAACTGAAAGACTAAAATGTTTTAAGTAAAAAGTAATCAAAACATTTTTTATTATTTGATTGTTTTTCATTTCTAATGATTTTTTGAACATTTTCACTCAAGGAAGGTAGTATACTAAGTAGCAGCCCCCTATAGTTGGTATCCAGAACCAGAAACCTTTTTCTTCATACAACCTTTGCAGGTGTTTACAGTGATATTTAGAGTATACTCTTCCTTAAAGATATCTACAGAAAAGTAATCCGGTCAGAGCTTTACCAACATTGTGTTAATAACATCCTACTAAAGAAATCTGTTGAATGAAAAATGGAGTACTGTGGTTCAATTGCAAAGAAAACCTGTAAAAGAATAGCCACGCTATAGTTAGTTTAGGGGAAAAGGACTGGAAGTCCTACATGCTTTCTACTAAAACTAAATTACTGTAAAACAAAATCATAAAGAATAGACAAAAGGCATAATCTAGAGGTTATAGTACTCAGCTGCAGTGGGAGAGGGAAGACTTAAGCTTCTCCACCAGATTTCCTAGGATTTCTTTCNCCTTTCCTTTCCTTTCCTTCCCTTGCTCTTTCTTTTTTTTAATTGTTAATTTTAATCCAGTTATTGTGTGATGTAGAATGAATTAATAGTCTGAACAATGTGAACCTTGTATCTGAAAACCAGTTTTCATGCTTATTATAACATAATGAGCCTAGTGCCTACATAGATCACATAGGTATAGTCCACAACTGTCCCTCAAACATGAGGCCCAAGTGGATGTGTGTAGCTCACAAATCCACTCAAAAGCTAGGAAGTCTAATGCCCTGGTGTTTCTATACTGACACAGAACATCTCAGATAAGAGAATCTTCAGATAAATCAGTTTTTAAAATAATGGGGGGAAAAAAAGGTGAAAATGAAATGAACAAAAAAACAGAGCAAAACATCTTCCCTCCTGCCCCCTGCCAGATACTTCAACAGTGCAACATGCTGACAGCAAATTACTTAAAAAGATTAAATTAAGTGTACTGTCATCATTTAACTAGAATTTTATTAGTATTAGTTTTATATTCAAAGAAAGACAATGTTATATGAAACCAAATGTTGCTTAAATTATTTCAATAATTTATAAATTATCTAGAAATTCAACATTGAGTTAACTGGTATAAGGAAGCTGAAATCTAATTCAATATGCATCATATTGTATGAAACTAAAGACACTAAATATTAATGAATATCCATGTATGTAAAAAGATCTCAGAGGTATGGTTCATCTCAAAAAGAGAGAGGGAAGGAAAAAGGTCAAAAATCAGTATTTCTGCTTCATAAAACTGTAGGTTTTATAAAAGGGTTATAAAGGGTTTCAAAATAAGAAATATGTGTTTCAAAATAAGAAAAAAAATCATAAAATGGAAAATAAGACCTAAATTTTTTCAAGGAAAAGTCTAACAGAAAATGAAGAAGCACCATTTGAATTTTTAGCGTTGCGCATACTTGGCATAGGAAGGTCCCTAGAAAAATCACTGTTTTTCATCTGTTAGTTTTGACAAAAGGTTTGATGAGTTTGGAAGAAGTGCTAGAGCCTGTTAAAGTAGGATCTTAAGCTGGAAAAGTGAAAAGTTGTTATAATTTTTCTACTATCTAACTTTATTAAGTGTATATGACAAGGTTTGGGTGGCAGGGGGCTGCAGAGGTGGCCTCTGTGGAAAAGACTGGGGTTTCCCTGTGCCAGTGATGGTTGATTCCAGCTAGCTCCACAATGGACCTATTGCAGGACACAGCTCAGACCACAAGTGGAGGTTGTGATGCCTCCGTGAAAATACGTTTAAGAAACGACAGAAAATGCTAGTCAGGCAGAAAAAGAAGGAAAATAGGATGAGAAACAGCAAAGGAAACACCAAGGTCAAAGGCAGAGGAGAAGGAAGAGAAGGCTCAGGGTGGAATAGGTGGATATTTCCTGAAGAAAATTGTAGCCTGTGGGAGATCTCACTCCAGAGCAGATTTTTTTTTTTTTTTTTTTTTCCTGAAGGACTACAGCCCATAGGAGAGACTACACCAGAGCAAGCGAAAACTGTGAGAAGGCAGGAGCGGTGGAGAGGAGCCATCCATACCTGTTTCCCCCCTTACCCCACCCTGCTGCTCAAGGGAGATGTAATATAGTGTGGATTTAAGATGTAAAATTAAGCTTGGGAGATGTGGGGATAAAGGTGTTGTTTTAATGTTTGTCTTTATTTTCGCCACCAAAATTGATTTTAAATGACAATAAATTAAATTAATTTTCCCCAGTACTTCGTAAACAATCTCCCTGTCTTTACCTTAGCCCACAAGCTTTTTCATCCTATTTTCTGCCCCTGTCTGGCTGAGGCAGGGGGAGTGAGTGGTTTCATTGGCATTTGGCTGTTAGCCAAGCCTAACCCACCAAAACAATAAAAATATTCTATTACAATAATCTTACTAGACAGGCTTAAACTACTGCAGAATCAGGTACTACTGAAGTAAGCGCTGTTGAACTAAAAGGTGGAAGTATATGGCTCAGAATTCCTAAGAATAAGAAAATGTTTTACTTTTTCCACTGTGATGGTCCTGGCTTTGATATATAATCCCAGTTTTGGAAACAGCAGCACCCAAAATATTAGCAATGAATTATCATCAATGACTGGCTTATTTCCAAAGAATGCATTACTGCTCAAATGATTTACAGATGCCTTTCACAACATATTACAACTATCTATCATTCTTTCTTGCATCTGCAGCTGAAGATAGTCATCAATGCCTCCTCCATATAGGTAAAAAGACACTCAGAAACACACATGTTATTGTAGCCTCCTTCTCTGGTTGCTTGATTGGATTGTTTATTTCTTGTGTTATATATTAATATATTGATGGCATTCTCATCTACAATTTAAATATTAACTGGAATAGTATTACGATGCATTTACCTACAAAGAATCTGTTTTAACAACTAAGAAATTATTTATTTTTCAAGACAATATAATGATATACAGACTTTCCATTTATGTACAAATAAAGAAAACTCAGAAGTCCTTACAGTGAATATATTTGAATCCAGGATAAAAGCTGTACATACCGGCACTTGGGGAAGGATTTGTTTAAGCATAGGTGGTATGTCTCATCTAAAATGTTCAGTGGCATCCAAGGATTCTTCACAAGGGTTGAAAATGTGATGAAGAATTTAGGATTCTGTCACCCAGTTTTGGCAACCTCAGAGAGTCCAGGATGATGATCATATTCTTTGCACATGCAGTTAAATTTCCTAGTGGTATTTCGTCTTACTCAGAGAAAGTAAGTATAACTTCACTGTCTTATATTACTGGGTTTCCATTAAGGTTAAACTTTACCAGTAAGAGGGTGTTTTTGTTGTTGGTGGTGTTTTTTTCTTCCACCACTCTAAATTGAAGAAATAAGGGTTAGTTCTTGGAAAATGGTGTCTCTTTGGTGGAGACACAAAAGAATAATCTAAACACTTGTATCTCCACCTCACATCAAGCTGTCCTCATATTTCCAAAACTCCAAAAAGAGAGACAAGCAAGAGAACGCCAGGAGAGACTGAAGAATTTAAATCCTTGTATTTGGAGGTGAGGAGTACTATTATAAGCCAACCCGCCCTCTTTATTTGCTGTTCAAGACCTTTTATTCCGATACTCCCTTAAATCCTTAGGTTTCACTCTACTATAGGGAGAACTGGGAGTGGTGATTTGCTATGAATTCACTCTTCAACAATTTTTAACAAAAGAAACGGAAAAGCTGCAGTTTTTAAACCTTTAGAACTGTGAAAATTACTTTAGTTCGTACTACGCACACACCAAAAGGAACAGTTGGATTTGTCAGTGGGTAAATATTGACTTTTACTACTATTATATTAATGACTTCAATTAATATGAAGACAGCTGTAATTCAGAAACATTTTATACATATCAATTCTCCATTTCTTTAGCATCAAACTAGGTTAACTTCATTAAATTTCATGTTAGCGCTTTCTTGAATAAAAAGACTGCCAGTCTGGGCCAAAAGGCAAATTATACACTGAACAGCTTATGAATAAACCCTCATTTGTGATTAAATTTGAAAGTTTCTGGTGTATTAGCCTGTGCAATTTGAACAAGCTAGAGAGGTGATGCACATTGCTATTCATTAAGTCCTACTGACAGGTTCACAGTTATTCACATATACAGGTGTATTGTTTTCAATGCTGACAGCTCACTCTGGCTTTTATTAGTAGAATATTTTTTTACAAGTTAAACACCAGCAGACAAAACACAGATAAGTGGTCATGTAACAGGCAACTGATAGAAAATACCTTAAAAAAAAATATTTACCTGGAAATGTTAAAGCATTTACACATCTGTCACAAAGCTTTAAAAGTGATAAAATAACCTCTTTTGAAGCTTAAATACAGCAGCTATATTCAAGAGCAACTCTGTGAGAGGAGTAATGAGAAAAAGGCATCTGAGGACAATAAAGAACTGTATTTGAAGATAAAACTGCCAAGTCTAAAGGCTTATAAATTCATATTTAGACATCAGATATGAAGAACCGCATCTTTATACTGTTCATCAACAAGAAGCTTCCACACACATACTAAAAGAAAAGTCCAGACTTTCAAAAATTACCATACAATGCAACCCTTCTTGAGATCTCATAGCAATTTCTAGTACAGAGACTGTTGATTTCTTTTTTAAAGTAGGTGTTCTTCTATTTTGACTTTCACCAAACACTACAGAGCTGTCCAAAAGAATTATATTTTAGATATAATCATGTCTATTATGATGATTTAGGAGATGTGTCTCATCTTTGTGTGTCTGGAGAACCACGTGAGCCAATGGCATACAAATCCCTACTTTCTGTCTGGCACAAGAAATACTCATCAGACCAGAACAGACTCAGTGAGAGAGGCAATGGGCATGTCTAAAAAGTGCAATGTAGTTTCATATTTGAGATCTGTCAGCGAACTAGTGTGTCAATGAAGCATGATGCATCATATTGTAGTAAGGTAATCTTGAGAGCATGGCACTGGAGTGGGACTCACGCTTTTCCCTAACTAATAAGTTCAGATACAATATTACACTCACATAGATACGCTGCATTGAATTATGAAGTTATCTCTGTCAACATTACTGAGAACTCTCTGTAAGAAGCTATAACATTTTAAAATGTTTTTAATATCTGATAGTTAAATTAATTATCCTGGTTTAAGAAAGAACTTCAAATTTCTGTAATGTGAATCTGAACATAATTTGAATATATAAAATTCACACTTACAATATCAATCAGGTTCAAATACTTTTGCGGAAGGAAACTGCAAAAAATACCTTGTTTGTGACTGTGGTTGTTTAATAATGCTTGCAGCCAAATGTCCTCCCAGCCTTTCACTTGCCCTCCTCAACAAGACAGGGGGAGAAAATAGGAAGGAAAAGCTCATGAATCAAGATAAAGCTAGGGAGACTGCTTACTATTTACCATCACGGGCAAACCAAACTCAGCTTGGGGAAAACTAATTTGATTTGTTGCCAAGTAAAATATATTCAGATAATAAGAAACAAAGACAAAAAATCAAAAGAACTCTTCTTGCCTGACCCTGCTTCCCCAGACCCAACTTCACTCCTTCTCTCCTGACTCGTCTACACGATCCCCAAGATGGGCAATTAAGTGGTACAAGTCCATACCGACTCCTCTTTGCCTCTCCTTCCCCTTTATATTTTTCTCCTTCTCCAGCATGGGTACTTCGATAGACCATTGTAGTCCACTGGAGAGCCAACTAGAACTACCTGTCCCTGGCACAGGGCAGCCCCAACCTATTGCCAGAGAGGCCACCCCTGTAGTACTCCTGCTACCAAAACCCTGTCGCATATACCTAATACAGTGATAAAGCAGAGTCAGGAGATGCCACCTGAATGTCTGACTAAAGACACATTCTTGTTTCTGAATTTCTACAGAAATGCAAACTGTCTCAATGTCATTCTCATACAAAAAAATAACAGCTTTCAACAAGTTTCACTAAGAACACACATACACACACACACATGTTGTCTGAACAGTCCTAGTTTATTGAAAGATAGACTGGGTCCCTTTTGGCAAGGTAACAGGTTACTTGAAGAGCAAGACAACACATCTTATTGCTTCCAAGAAAGCATTCTTCACTTATTCTGCATATGTTCCAGAGGTCTACACTATGTGACTTTCATCATCTGGATGGGAATTAAGAAATAAGCACGTATAAGTGATAGTATATCTGGCCTTTCTTATCTACCAATCTTAGAATACCATAAAGGACTCTAAAATGGAAGTATAGTTTTTACTTCTCTGACTGCAAAAGTATCATGACTAACTTTGATATTTAAAGAAGGACGGGTTTGTTGCTTGGATAAATTATACAAGCTGCTGAACCAAAGGAACTCAGTTTTTGTGGACCCTCATCAAAAGATTTTAGGTATCCCACAATATCTACTTATGCCTTTGCCAATCTTGTCATTACTGTGAAAGAGTATGCTGCAGTCATACAATATTTAGGAACAAAATGGACTTCAGCTGTTAAAGTAACAAGACACACAAAAAAGTGACCCATCTTAATCTCGGTGCTGGCTTTAGTCCCCAGCTGAGAGCATCACTGAAAACGTATTTATAATTATTTTATCTTTTCCTAACACAACCAGATACTTACTCGCTCTATGGGACTCATAACCCAAATACATCAAAGGGCAGAAACGACATTTTCCTGCTGAGCTGAGGATTCTCACTGTGACACTAGCCAAGAGTTTGGTGGAAAAAAAGATATAAAAGAGTTTGTTTTTTCTTCAGTGTCTAGCTACTTCAGCATGTAAGTGCTATAATTAAATCAATGCAGGGGATAAGATAAAAAAGCAAGAAGGTTAAAAGTAGAAAACTACTAATGTAACTGTTTCCCACACTATGAGGAGCTTGCTTTCCCTGAATGAAAAACTACTTCATACATTAAATTAAAATAGCTATGTTATAAGACTTTTGAGCTGTTTATATGATGAAAAGAACACCAAGGTGAGTGATGCAGTTGATTCATTACAGCAATGTGGCCAGCAAGTTGAGGGAGGTGATTCTGCCCCTCTACTCCACTCTTGCGAGACACCACCTGAAGTACTACATCTAGCTCCAGGGTCCCTGGCACAAAAAAATACATGGACCTTCTTGAGCGAGTCCAAAGGAGGACCATGAAGATGATCAGGGGACTGGAACACCTCTCCTGTGGAGAAAGGCAGAGAGAGTTGGGGCTGTTCAGCCTGGAAAACGATCCAGGGAGACCTGATTGTAGCCTTTCAATACCTACAGTGGGCTTATAAGAAAAAAGGAGGGGCCTTTTACCTTTTACCATGGCCTGTAGTGATATGACAAGGGGTTTTACACTGAAAGAGGTTACATTTAGATTGGTTATATGGAAGAAATGTTTTGCAATGAAGGTGGTGAGACTTTGGAACAGTTTTCACAGAGATTATGTGGATGCCTCATTCCTAGAAGTGTTCACAGGCAGGCTGGATGGAGCTTTGAGCAAGCTGATCTAGTGGAAGGTACCTCTGCCCATGGCAGGGGTTTTGGAACTAGATGATCTTTGAAGGTCCTTTCCAACCAAAACCATTCAGTGCTTCTAAGTTGTTCCCTAACCTGCTCCCATGACACCAAGAATAAGCCTTCTTTGCTCCAGACTTTTCCTCCTGGTCTCCAGTGCCTGGTATTCCTGATGGCCAGTCTTGCTTACCAAGATGTACTTTACTGAGACTGAGGCAAAGACGGCTCTCAGTACCTCAGCCTTTTCCATATCCTCAATAATATGTAAGATTTGAGTAAGGAAATAATGCAGGGGAAGCAAAAATTAAAAAGAAGAGAAAGACAAAATGGAAGAGGGAAGAAAGGAAAAGATATTTGTTACTCTTGGGAATACAGAGGATACAAGACATTATAAGACAAAGGTGACGTCAGAAAAATAATAAAAAGTAGAGGAAGGACTGCTGTAAATGTGCTAAACGAAAGAAAATAGACAAGACATTTCAATTGTTTTACTAGTCAAACTTACTGACAAACTGTGTTTGGAAACTGTTTTAAAATCTTTAACAAGTATAGTTTTATGTGTCTATAAGTTTTGATTTCCAATGTCCACACTTGTATGTGATGATTTTCAGAGCTGAAAAACATCCCAGGATTTTGACAATTGAAGTTGTGCAGATCAGGTATGTCTTTATCTAATAGTACCAGGAACACTTTCACATTTTCAGAAAGTGATAATGACTTATTACAGGTTTCTTTGACATCTACATTACCAGGACCAGCATTATTTTTCTCTGGAAGCTGCAGATCTTTGGCTGTTCCGAAATAATACTTCAACACACCATAGAAGTACCTTCAGAATGTGAAAAATATGGGGAAATTACTGAGGATTTGTTATCTCAAGCATGATTTGAAAGACTAGAACAAAATTTTACCTTACAACTGCAGTTGACACAGTGTAAGCTGTGGCTATCTATTGGCATTTAGAATATATGTTACATTTAGAAATCTTTAGAGAACCCACAGAATGTGAACATGCTTGTTGTTAAAAGTCCAATGAAAAGACCACAGAAAGCTGAAAAAGAGAAAAATGAAGAGTGGTGAAAGTTACACTTTCTTTGTTTCAAGTGACTGTAACTTTATTACAATAGAGATGTTTACCTTTGCCTTGCATTTCCCCCATCTACTCTCGAGTTTGATGAAGTACGGAAAAAAGCATTGCAGATTTGTAATAGGTTGGTTTAGTTTTATTTTGGTTTGATATATATAAAAAAGTATACATGGACATATAACAAATAAATATATATGTTGGAAAAAATAGAAAAAAAGTAGGCTAAGAGTTTAATGCCTTGTTCCCTTTTACTTTCTTTTGCATAATGAAACAGTGAACCATTAGGATGTACAAGGGTTAAGAGCATGTCTGCTGGCCATTTTCACAAATTTGGTTCTTTCACTTCTCTGACAACAGGTCTCCCAATATTGCATTCATCCAAACCTGAACCCAAAACATTTCACCAGAAGACAGGAGAAAATGGCAACTACATATAAAAATTTAACAGATTCAACTTCTAGGGGATCAATTTAATTTCAAAGGCAAAACTGCTCGTGGAGTTTGTAATACCAATAATCTTTCTTTCCATAAAGGAATTATATGACATACTCTGAGGTAATACTGATTTTAATAGCATGGAGTGAAGAATAGTTACAGAGAGGTAAGTAAATCAGTAACATTCAGTGAACTTGTTTTTCAGTGATTGGATATTTCTCAGCTCTGGAAAAAAGAATAATTTCCTCACTGGGCCTCTCAAATTTTCTGATAAAAAAGTGAACAGTGCGTAATGTGACAGAGGTCAAAAGCTGGTACAAGTTACCCAGAGAAGTTATGGGATATCCATCTGTGGCAATACTTGAAACATGACTGCACACACACCTGAACAGTCTGCTTTAACTGGACCTGCTCTGCTCAGGAGATGGAATTAGATGATCTCTGGAGGTCACTTCTAGGCTGCATGGCTCTGTGACCCATTTCTATACTTGTAAACATCCTTTTACGACAGTACAAAGATGACCTAAAGTTATCTAAGTGTTCCCTGACTAGTCCTGGTGTTAGGTGGTGTTGTATGTTGTATTATGTATTTTCAAAACTTACATCTCAGTCCTGATTTTGGCTCTTTTTTCTTTTTTTCTTCCTTCTGTCTTGCTTTTGTTTGGTTACTTGTTGTTATGTCAAATATTCTTATTCTGATTCGTATTAGAAGCTACTAAAAATGAAGGCATCTTGCTGAAAACATATGTTTCGAAAAACATATCCTTGTAGAGTTCAGCTATTACAACTCAGATATCTGAACTTTGTACACCTCTGAAATATTTGGCAGTGTACTAGTTTGATGCTTCCAGGTTTTTCTTAGCATCCTGTGAACATGTGGCTTGTCTTTGTTTGAACTGAATTTTTTTAGTTGTCAGATCACACAAATAAGAGATATAATTTTCTGAGATGTTTATGACAATCTATTTACCAATTCTGGCAAAATACACAATACTTGGTCCTTAAAACCGTAGTAGATAAATAGAATGAAACAGTACACTGTTTTCAAGTTATGACATACCCTGGATTTGGGCAGCACAATGTTTATAAACTTAGATTTCATTAAAAACAAAAAAAAACCCAAAACAAAACAAAACAAAAAACAAACCAAACTCCAAAATCTGTTTTAATTATCACATTTTATTAGCAACCAAGGTGTCTGCAATTTCTCTCTCTTCAGAAAAGGGCTGAAGAATGATTTTCAAATGCAGCAATGACAGGCTTCCTTCCAGTAAATGTTCAGGGAAAACAGGCAATGGAGTGTTACAAGTTCAGAGTGAATAAAAACCAATAATAATTCTATGTGTTAATATATATTACAGTGGCCATACTTTGTAAATTATCTTCAAATGAAAGAGTATAAAAATAAAAATGTGCATGTAATGTGAATTTTAAAATTTGATTTAAGGCATTTAATTAACCATTTCAAAAGGTCTTTTTCTCCATTGCTATTTGAATTCCAGTTTAGACTCACAGCAAGCCACGTACAAGTAAATGAGCAGCCTATTTAATAGCTGCTCTTGTTTTTTAATAAAGTATTTTAAAAGGCAAAAATAATGATAACATTTTTATTAAATTCTCTAGTTGTCAACAGGTACATGAAGTACCTACAAATCTAGCAAAAAGAAGCAGCAAATTCACTGTAAAAGCTTTGTTTAGTTGAATCGTTTAATGATTTCTGATTAATGAAACCAAAGTTTTGTGTAGAAAAAGAACCAAATATCAAGATTGAAATCAAGATTGTTTAAATCATGGTTAAAACTGATTATTTGTATGAATCTTCTACTCATATGTATCCTTTAAAATTTGTTTCTCAGATATTCATTTAGATAATAAAGACAGTGTTTGTGGCTCCAAAGGTTCATTCGTATTCCATGCCAGGTATTTCAGAGGTGAAATTCTCTAAAGTATTTCTAAACACAGTATAAGGTCATTGATGAAAATGGTAGTCAATGAAACAGGGGGATTTTTTCGACTGCCTGAACATCAAACAATGTAATGAACCTATGAGGTGGGATTCAGCTCAGAGGTAACTGTACTTATCTGTCAATATCTAGGTGTCTATATGTCAGCCAGGTGTCTGAGTTTAGGCTACAGTCAATGGAAATCTAATTAGCAGAGTTAGTGTTGCCTAGAGAACAATTCAGCTCATCCTGGTTAGGTACCAGATCTTTGATTCTGTCCCCTACACATAGGCATCTAATATTGTTTGAGATGCTGCAGAATATTCCATCTGCCAGCAGTCAGCGTAGGTCTTCTGTAGGTCCTGTATCATCTCATACCTCCTTGGAAGTCTCAGGGACCTCAGAGGCTCTCAACTGCTGTTAGATGGACATAGTTTAGTACAGTTGTCTGCATTTTGGCTTTTGTATCAAATTGTTCAGTTTTTGAATTAGGCCTGGTTTTATAGCAAGCATCTCTTATTCTATAAAATCCTACTGCTTGTCTAAAATACTTTTAAAAAGGGAATTTTTTTAAATTTTATTTTCCATTTAAAAAGATTTCTTCATGACTTTTGCATATATTATATCATATTTTTTTCCAGACATTATTGTACATTCTCAGAAATCACTTTGATGAACACACATCAGAAAGCAGATGACACTTTTAGGAGTCATTCTTGGAAGTTCATTATAGCAGCTTGATTCTTGATGGGAAAATTTATTGTCATTGTGGGATAAAAAGAATGATGAGCTGTTTTTTTGTTTGTTTGTTTTTATCAGTCTATATGGACTTTGAGGATCAGAGCACAGAGGTAATGTTTTGCTCATAATCTTTTTATTTTTAAGATTTGCTTTAACTAACCAGACACAATAGTCAAAAATGAATTTTGAACAGATCTACATAATCTGTGTGTATATCTATCTACCTAACAGCGCCAGTCAGGAAAAACTCTAGAAACAATGTTAAGCATTGACAAGGTTCATAAAGCTAAGGATGACTTTGTAGAATATTATTGTTACACACATTGGTCTACTAGAACTTCTCTATAAGCATGGGATAAGGAGTTTCTGATGAGGAACTGAATCCTGGTTGCTTTTTACATGTTCATGGCAGTCTCTGATATGCACGAGGGATTATAAAAGTGCTGGCTCAGTGTTTTGTAAAATTAAAAAAAGGTAAGTTTTGGAACTTAGGAGTGGGTTCAGCTGACTCTGTAGATAAAACCTCTGCGCTTTTGACTGAGCATGCTACTTAATGTTTGCTCTACTTGCAAACAGTTTCAATGACAGCATGTTTATGACAGGAACTTTAATAAATTTGTATCTGAATTCTCATGGAGATCTTAATTCAGACTGCTATAGGTAGAGGTATAATAATTCCTGTGGGGGAGCCATGACTTTCTGGTGCAGCTGTTCTGCAGATGAAATGTGATAATCTTTGATCACTGCTAATGACATATTGTTAGTGTATATGTAGGCAGCTGCATCAGAAGTTACGGACATGATTTAGCTGTTTTAAAGACATAAGTAGAAGGTTTTTGACACTTGGTCAGATTTGATTGCCTAGATATACTACTATTTTTTGAACACCTTAATGTATTCCAGCTTTGTTTCCAGATGTTCATTTTAGACACCCAAGACGTTTGAGACATCCACATTGAACTGGAAGATATATCAAAGGATGTCACTAAAATGAAATTAGATGCACGTGTTAAGGCATTTGAATCACATTTCTTGAGATGCTTGTCTTCACAGTTTACTGCTAAAGGCCTCTACTTTTCTACCTGTCAATATTCAAATATTATTTTTATCATCTATGTTTTCATAAGCTTCTATTCATGCCAGAACCATGACTGCACTAAGTGAACACCCAGCATAACCCCGAGGGCCTCTAGAACTGAGCCTTCAATAGCAATAGTATGAGCAGAAGGAACAGAAGAAAGCAAGAGACAATATGAATTTTGTGTGAATCCTACAGAATGCCTGCAGAAAGCAAGTAGCTAGGGAACTGGTAGAAGATTATATCACGTAGGAAAAAAATCAGATTCTAGATATGGCTAGAACTCCCACCATAATCTAACAGTCTACTACAGCATATGTTGTTCAGCCAATCCTTTTCTCGAGTGTTCTTACATTATGTTTTATTATTATCACTTGTGGGTTTGGGGGACTTCTGTTGTCTCTTTTTGGCCAAAATGTGTCACTGGAATTATTTTACCTTAATTTTCCTACCATTACCAACATTTTATGTTCACACTGTCAGAAACCAAATAGCTTTTATTATCTTCTTAGCTTTCTCTGTAATAAATCTGCATTTAATTCCAGGTCAGGTCACCTTTTCTATATAGTCCAAGTCTCTCTTCCATTCCACCTCCTTGTATTAAGTCATAGTCTTCTCTAGGTAATCTGAGAGACTCTGCTAGTGACAACTATTTTTTCTTACTCAGGACTATAGTAGTTTATGGGTGAGATTCATCTTATCAAATGAAGACAGCTGAACACTAGATTAATTCTTTAGCCACAGCATTGGTTTGCAAGTTCATGCTGACCTAGAAGCAAGCTGAATAGCTCTTCTTAAAAAAATCTTTAAAAAAAGAAGTTTTTTCCATCTAGTAGAGATGATAAGACCTGTTGTTTCTAGGCCTTAGCTGACTCCATAGCAAACCCCTTGGCTGACTTCACTCAGATTCACAACTGCAGCTATTTGACTACCATATGCTAAGAGTCACCGTCTCTCACATTGTAAAAGTTGGGCACCCATGGTCACTGGATAGAATCATTTGCCATTCTCCAACTTCAGGCAAATGTATTCATTATATTTGTTCATTCCAATTTCATTCCAATTTGTTGATTTCAAATTCTTTATTCCAATATTATCCTTTACCTTACATAGTCTGTACCATTTCCAAATTTATAGAAAGCAACCTTATCCGTTTTAAACCTTTGTGTCACTAGCCTAACCAAGCCCAGTGCTTCTAGTCTCTTCTCATATAATAGACTTACAGTTTCCCGTGTTATGACAGCAGCTCTTCTCTCCCTCTGTCAGTTTGAATTAATCTTCTTTCAATATCAATGACCAGAGCACGTATTTCAGAGGAGATCTCAACAGAATTTAATATAATGGAACTCAGCTGACAAATCCAGGGACAAATTTGCATTTTTCACAGCTGTAATATATTGGTACCTCAAAGGGCTGAATATGACACAGCTCTTTCAATGAGCCTGAACTTCTGCCCTCAGGTTTTGTCAGTGATTTTTCTTACTATTTTCCACATTCAGAATACAGAATTCTGTACTATTGAATGTTGTATTACTATGTCTATCTCTTTGGTCCCATAATTCACCCAACCTTTTTTCCTGTGAGTATGAACAGACAGTATTTTAAAAATCAAAGCTGCTGAAGTTACCAGTCAGTCAGCTAGAACTGATTCATCAGTTAGTCACAAGTTAGTGAAATGTACACATCTGTACAAGTCACTATCTTCAACACAAAGAAGAATAAGTTAGCTGAAATTGACATTGAAATTTGAGGTAACCAATCTGATTTTATAGAATGGAAGGGCAAATATGGTCAGAGGAAGATGCTTCCTGCTTTACTTGTATTTTCTTCAACAACTATTCTGATTACTTTTAATTATTTGATCAGAACTTGTATGGAATGGATCTTTATAATGTCTAGTATTGTAATGACTTCCACTTTTGCAACACTGGCGAAATTCATCAAGATATTCCTGATTTGTATGCCGGATCATTAATTTCACATAAGAATATTACCAACCCCTCTTATTTCGCTTTTCTTTCATTGCCTATTTAGTATCATTAATTTCTGCTGTTTTCTCCCCTTTAGTTAGAACCTTGATCATTTTGTAGTTCTACTAATTTTTATCTTTTCTAATCTGACCTGTGATTTTCCATATGGTGCTATATCAAGTGCTTTGCTGAAGTCCAGGCAGATAGATGCTTTGTAATTTATTCCTCTGATAGATTAAACCACATCTATCCTATGTAATATACATATATATATATATGTTATCAAGTAATCAGAAAACGCCTTGATTTTATCTTAAATTTTTTTCTTTTTCAGTTTTTCTTCTACTCACTTTTGTCCTAGGCCTTGTGTACTGGGATCCAGATCCACGTGCCTGGAGCAGAACAAATAATTTTTTCTTTGGTATAAATAATACATGAAATATTTGTTTCTCCTATAGAGGAAATTAATACTTTTTGTTAATTTGAGTCAGGATGGCATACAATCACCCCTTTGAAAACTATCTAAATGCATAATAGTAAATGTTCCCTTTGTATTTCTTGCCCAAAGGCAAGGTTTTTTGGAAGATCCACTGTTAAGAAAACAATGCTGACTGGCATTAATTATGTTGTTATCCTTTAATTAATTTCTAATACAGCCTAACCTTTATTATTTTGTTCATGATTGCTGTAGATTGACACAGAAAGACAGCTAGAGTATTAACACTCCCAAGTAACTTATGGTGCTCAGACAGAGTAAATAATAGTTTCTGCTTCCAATTTCAGAGCTGTCTCTGAGTAAAGCACTATATAAAATTTTCACAAAACAGGCAGATTCTATACAAACCAAGTACTTCTCTACCCAGGTTTGAAAGACCTGAAAGCTGCCCTATAACTTTGCATTAAGATATTACTTATAAAATTACCAGTAAGACGCATTAAAATAAAGATATGCAAAAGTCTACATATTCACATGAAGCTTGGAAAGATTTTGGTATTTCGAGATTCTTTCAAAGGATACGGTGGTCAGTTCTTCATAGACTCTTATTAGGGCAAAATAGGATCCTTAAATTAAGCAGTTCTTAGATAAAAAAAGTGAAAATCTGACATTTTTAGAAACATTTCTCTTTGTTCTATGACTGATATTAGAACAGACATTTTAAAAAGCATTGACAAGCTTTGAGTGAAAGGACCTGGCAGATTCTGGAAGAAGTAGCTTGACAGGAAAAGGTTGAAAGATTTTGATGTGATCTGAGGGACATTCTCTGTCTAAAGCTGATGAATAGGTAAGAGTTGTACATCAAGTCTGTCAGGGCTGTTTCTAGTAGGTGAAATATCTGTGCTTTTGTTTGTATCTGTTCAAAATACACGGAACTTATACATACACATGTACATACAGTTACTAAACCAGAATCTTCTGAAAATTTGACATTATATTTCCCCTCATTTCTTCACAGAAATTAAGCAACTAAAGACTGTGAGTCACTGAGCAGCAGTGAAGAATATAATCTTTCTCTTCTTGGAACAGAATTGTAGTTTTGCTTTTAATGACCTGGGCACAATAACAAAGGGAGGTTTAAGTTCAACATTAGCAGAAAACAACATGCTTTAAAATAATTTCTAGATACTGTATTTTGCACATAACCCCTAGCATTAGTGGTTGAATCTGAATGAGAGGAATATACTTATTTACAAAATTATACAGGTTTTGAGCAGGAAGGACATGGTGAGAGATAAGGGAAGATTTTTTTTGTGTGTTTGTTTGTTTGCTACTTATTATGGCTGATTATTTTAAAAAGAAATGGCTTACAAATACTTTGTTTGATTTTTTTTTAACTTTTGAACTTATTTTTCACTGTTTTATTTATTTATCAGGAGTGTCATATAGTACCTTTATAAGTAAGCTTTTATATATAGTTATAAACATTAAAGACATTAGATTATTTAATATTTTACACTTAACACTTTATACGTCTTCAGTGGTGGCAATAAACTGTTCTCTAAGGTTCACAGAGAAAAGACTGTTAAAGAACGTTTATTTTCAAAAGACTGATGCTTGTAACGTAGAAGATGCTAGGACTGATTACAGCATGCTAGAGCAATACCTTGTAAAAATTGAAGAGTTTGAGAAGATTTCATTTGCAAAGACAGCTATACCACACCACTTTGATTATTTATGGGAATCATTCATAATACCACATATATGTTAAATTTGACTGTTTGAAATGTTTCAAGTATGTGTTAGATTCAGTTTCAATGAACTGAGCATAAGTGACAGTCAAAAAGGTTTGTCCAGACTTTGCTTTATGAGAAAGCAAAAAAAAAGTATTTTCGACTAGCTTGTTAAATTTGCTGTATCACATAATATGCAGTGAGTATCCAGAATCACAAGATGATTTGAGGTGCAATGCCAGAATGTTTTACCTTGTGGCAAGATCTGTGAAAGACCCACCTGTTATATGCACTCATAACAGAAAAATAGTACCAAATCTTAAGATCTTCAGATTAATGCGTAAGAGAACACTTTGCTTCTTTGTCAGAATATGTAAATAGACTAAAGAGATGAAAGCATTTAAGAAGAGCTAGTGTGGGGTCCTGCACGTGAAGAGGAATAACCTCAGGCACCAGTACAGGTTAGGGGAGACCTGCTGGAAGACAGCACTGCGGAGAAGGACTTGGGAGTTCTGGTTGACAACAGGTTGACCACGAGTCAGCAATGTGCCCTTGTGGCCAAGAAGGGCAATGGCATACTGGGGTGCAGTAGGAAAAGTGTGACCAGCAGGTTGGGAGATGTTATCCTTCTCCTCTACTCTACCCTGGTGAGGCCACATGTGGAGTACTGCATCCAGTTCTGGGCTCTCCAGATTAAGAAGGATAAGGAATTACTGGAAGGAGTCCAGCAACAGGCTATGAAGATGATTAGCGGCCTAGAACACCTTTCTTGTGAAAAGAGACTGAGAGAGCTGGGTCTGTTCAGCCTGGAGAAGAGAAAGCTGACAGGGGATCTTATCAATGTTTATAAATATCTCAAGGGTGGATGTCAAGAGAATGGGACCAGATTCCTTTCAATGGTGTCCAATGATAGGATGACGGACAACGGGCACAGACTGAAGCACAGAAGATTCCATCTGAATATGAGCAAAAACTTATTTACTTTGAGAGTGACAGAACACTGGAACAGGCTACTCAGAGAGGTTGTTGAGTCTCCTTCTCTGGAGACGTTTAAAACCTGCCTGGACACATTCCTGTGTGATCTGTTCTAAGTGAGCCTGCTTTAGCAGATGGGTTGGATTAGATGATCTCCAGAGATCCCTCTCTACCCTAACCATTCTGTGATTCTGTGAACCCTTTATCTCTTCTCTGTGAATAGAATTCTAAGTATAAAAATGTTTTTTATAAATATATATTTCTATATGACTATTTTTACAATAATTTCTACAGATGGATGTCATCCTCTAAGTTAATTTACAATCAGTTTATTGTAGTCCAGGGGCATGATATTAGAAGAGTTTTGATATTTAATGACAACAAAATCTGCAAAAGTAAATCTACTGTAGTTAATTCTTTGGTAAGTCTCATGCATAGCAATGTATAAACTGTATTTCTGATGCTTTTGAGTAAGCACAACTTCTTATATAATTCATATAATTTATGAAAATATCCTGTTAGAAATATAACTACACTGACATGCAGAGAACGGTACAGCTGTTATCTATGCCCATGAATTAGAGGTACTTCATTCTGAAAAACAGATATTTAATACCTTTCCTTAAGAAGCTATTTTAATCACATTCTATTCTAGCCAGTCTAGAAATTGCTTTCTAATTGTTTATGCTATCAAAAAATTATGCAGATTTGTTCATTTTTCACTTAGTGATAAGAAATTAGAAATGTCCTTTGCCTCTAGTCCTATACCTCACCATCTGTTATTTCATCATACATAAACCCCATCATGTTAAAGTAATTAAATAATTTGGGGGTTTTATATGAGTATATTTAAAGGCTTCCTGTTCTGTCTCAAATGGCAGAAAAGAAATCTGCACAAATAACAAGAGGAAAAAGTTCTCAAAGACATCATTTGTTATGAACTGGGTTCCACTTTGTTCAGAAGCATTCCAGCCTCCGTCTAGCACTTGTCTCATAAACTTACTACTCTGCACTCTGCAAATCTTGCCGCTTGTAACATGAAGTCACGTTCTACAAATTTTTTCATCACCTTTTGAGTTGTTTACCAGCTCTGCTGAGATGGAAACACTGAAGAGAGTTTACAAAGAGTAACAGGAAGCTATTTAAGCAAAGATTTAGTGAAAGTTATGGTGACAAGAAATACAAGAACAAGGTATGGATAAGTCAGAATGAATTTTCCCCAGTGTCTTAACTGAAGACTACCTGTCTTAGTGCTGTTGTCTACTAAATCTAACCCGAATCATTAGAGGCGGTTCTTCTTAAAAACCAGATACATTAGCATTAAGCCTTAGTACTTTGGGAGCTGTGACAGTTGGGAATTGTCTTCTGATAGCTAATGCTAAGATATATCATGAAGAAACTGAGAAGGCATGTACTTCATAATGAGGACTTTGAAAACATGCTTTCACTCACTCAAAATTTCAAAACATAGAACTGCAGGATACCCAGTAGTAAAGAAAAATGACAACGGAAGTTCAGTCATGTCAAGTCTGAATTGTACTCCTTTAGAATTGTCGTAACTTTTCCTCTAGATTACATCAGAGTATGAATATAATAAAAGATATAATAATCATTTATGTCTGAATTGCAGAGTATGGAGTATGTGTGTTAAGCATTTAAAAGAGCTTCAACATTATATTGAAAATTGTATATATTGCTCCATTGTTTAAACAATCCATCCACTAAAGTAAAAAAGTTTTGCAGTTATACAATTTGTGAGAATTCTATTTTAAATTAACTGTATGGTTTGCTGGATTTGCAAATATTAAGAAAAAGAATATTCACATTCAGTAGGTTAACGTCCCAGCTCTAAAGAAGATGCACTACCTTCTTTCTCTAAGTAACATGGTTAAAATTTAATTAAACTTTGATGAAGTAATAATCATAATATTACTTCCATCTACGTACATGTTCTGCTTCCTATATGGCTTAAAGTTAAAAGTTGTTAATACTTAAAACCCAACAAGATCAGAAGTGAGTGGGACACAGCAACCTCCAAAAGAACTTAAAGTATTCTAACTAAATTTTGAGAATACTCCAGAGCAGGAATAATCAAAGAATTTTAAGTGAAAATTTCTGTCTTAATCTTAGAGAAGGACACAAGAAAGTTTATCTTTTCATTACAAATAGAAAGCTTGTGGTAATTGTTTCCACAACTTCTCTGAAAAAAGGACAATAACTTTTCCTTCCTGTTCTCTCAAACATACAAAATCCAGGTCCCCATGCTCCAGAATGGCTAATTATATCATATTTTGAGTAACTGTCTGTTAAAATCTCTGCTCTTTCTATTTAGAATAGTTACTATGTAGTCAAAGCAGTAATCCAATTGACAGATAGTTAATTGTTCAGATGTGAGTGAACTTTTACAGAAATCTTTCCTGGACTTTTTTTTTTTTTTTTTTTTTTTTTTAAATTATTTAAAAACCTAACTAAACCAAACAAACTAAACAAAACCAGATAATTTAACAGCATTACTTGTAATGCCCATCTTCCCCCTCCTTTTCTACAGTGTTCACTTATTTTGTAGCAAAGCCCTGCATTCTTCGTTTGCTTTTGTAATAAGTCCAGAAACTGAATCCTATGAGAATTTGTCTCTTTCAGCCTTTTCCATTTTTCAAAATGACAAGGAACAGAAAAATTATAAGATAATAGGACTGCTATTCTTCAAATGGATTTAGTTCATTAGCCACTACTCCACCCTCAGAAACAGGCCTGAAAAGTACGTAGAATATACACTTGTAATCTGATTCACTTTTTTGTTTGGAGATCGGAACAATTAAATTTGTCTGAACAGTTTTGTTCTCGCATACCATAACACCCAGGAGCTGAGGGATGACTAGGAGGTCACTGTACAGACCCCAGGCTTTAGTGAGCTCACCCAAGAAACTTATCTTACCAGAGAAACCAGAGAATTCAGGAAAACTCTGGTATGTCTACTCTGGAATATGGCTTCATGGTCTTGGCTGAGCTAACAGAAAAAAGACACTGTGAGATGGGTAAGTAGTCTAGCACATTGCCACGTAGGTGTTGCTGTGCGGCATTGAACTCTGTAAACACCAGGGTCACTTTTAGCTTACTCTGGTGTTTTTAGCATGGTATTACTTCAGTCTGTGACAATAACTCTAAATCATTCAGATTTGCAGTCCTTTTCCCTGCGTATTATCCATCAATGTACCAGAAATAAGAAAAGAATGGTAAGACTTCCTTTTAAAAATTATACTTACCTCCTTTTTTATGTTACTGTATATAAGTAAAAGATAACTTCTTGAGCCTTCTTGAGTTTTTAATTAGACTTCAAAGAATTGTATTTTGGAGCTAAGCAGTATTATTTGTATATCTTGCTTCTGTAAATCTAACTGAACTGGCGTAAGAAAAGACCAAATGATGTAAAGTGGTCACTTCTGTTATTTTAAATTTTTTCAGATTAGTTCCTGTTCTCTACTTAGTTTGCATACCTCTGATGGTTTATGATCCATATAACTTAATTTAAATGTTTGTTCCATTTAGGAGACAATCAACAGATCTTTTGGGTAAAAAACTGAAAATAGACTTAAGAGTAGTCTGTGCTTATTTCTGGACCCTATATACTATACCGACATGAGAAAGAACACGCAATCTGGCTCAAGGACCATGGAGTTTTCTCTGGTGCTCATAACAAAGACAACACTTACACACCCTTATAAACCTGCTACACAGATAACAGAAACTTCATTTTTATCTGTGCTTGAAGATTAGCAAAAGTGTACTGTTAGGAGAATTTTTAGACAGTGGTAAATGTATCAGATATACTAAGGAACTAACGATGATACGAAAAATGCAATCCTGTAAAAAGAAATAAAGTTAAGTGTGACTATGACATATTCTTTCTTGCTCTAAAAAAGGGTATCTTCCTTGTTTGCAAAATTGTATGTTTTACAGTACATGCCACAAATATATAATAATCAAATTAATTCATGAAAACTACGGATTACATGACAGGTTATTTGTTTGTTGGGTTTTTTTAATTTATGTAACAAATCATCTTGATCTGAAAGGTGAAAGTAAAAAAAAAAAACAAACAAAAACTTATTAGAAATTAGCTTAGCTTTAAACTGAATGAGTGACTTCTCCTTACATTGATTAACAAAGGTTATTCATACTAAATTTCAATATAGGATATAAGAACTCTCAAGTTAGAAAGCCTGTTTTTTCAGATCTGAAATCTACCTTGAGAAATCTATAGAATGTCACTTCCCCATTCACACTTACCTTGTGGACATACATTCTTAAAAATGTTTCTTTCTTCCCCACTGAGAGACAAAAACTAAAAAAGCTGTTCCAGAACTCTTGCAGCTAAAGTTAATTTCATTCTGAAAGAATGAAAGATTGATATATTGGAGAAAGTTATGTCAAGAGTTTGAGTAATGCTTTATTTTCTTTTTGTTTCCAAGTTGTCATTTGTACAAATCTTAAGCATAGTTTGAACAACTGCTTTGTGAACAGTGGAGAAAAAAAATCTATCTACAGCAAATGGATAGAGTCCATAAAAAGAACTTCAGAAATAAATAGTGCAAGGCTCAGCTTTCAGATACGGCCAGAACGAAGTAATTCTTCATCCAGTCTTTTTTTCCCTTTCTGTCAATTCCAGTTCAAGCCATTCAGTGGAGTATCTAAATTTATTTATGAACCATCAAAAGTTATCCGTGAGCTGTAAACTCCAAATAAATCATAAACATATGGGGCCTGATGGGATTCCTCCAAGGGTATTGAAAGAGCTGGCCAATGTCATTGTGGGACCTCTCTCCATTATTTTTCAACCGTCTTGGGAGCCTAGAGAGGTCCCAGTTTACTGGAAGCTGGCAAATGTTGTCCTAATGTTCAAGAAGGGTAAGAAGGAAGATCTTGGTAATTACAGATCTGTCAGTCTCACTTCAGTGCCTGGTAAAATTATGGAGAAGGTTATTCTAGGAGTTATTGAAAAATGCTTGAGAGACAGCACAGTCATTGGTCATAGGCGGCACAGGTTCATGAGGAAAAAGTTGTGTGTAACAAATTTAATTTCCTCTTATGACAAGGTCACCCATCTAGTTGACTAAGGGAAGCCAGCAGATGTGCTTATTTTGGATTTTAGCAAAGCTTTTGATACTGTCTCTAACAGTATTCTTCTGGACAAATTGTCCAGCATACAGCTAGACAAGTCTGCAATACATTGGGTGAGCAACTGGCTGATGCGTCAGGCTCAAAGAGTTACAGTAATGGGTTTACATCAAACTAGTGGACAGTCACCAGTGAGGCTCTCTAGAGCTCAATTTTAGGGCCAGTGCTCTTGGTCATAACATTTTTTGGTGGTCCTGCGAGGAGCAGGGAGTTAGACTCGATGATCTTTATGGGTCTCTTCCAACTTGAGATATTCTATGATTCTATTCTAGGATTCTGTGATTCTATGTCGCACGTAGGCATATCCAGAAACCAGATACACTTCTGCCTGAGGTGTTCATTCCAGTTGTTATAGTTGGAGCATAATTTGTGATTAAGTTTTGTACAAAAAAAGCTGCAGTCAACACTGCTTTATTTTTAAAAATACATATAAAAGGACGTAATAGTGGTGGCAACTCTCTCTCCCTCATATTCTTTCCAAATAATTATTTAGTGTTTAAGACATATAGTAACTTGCAGGTAATTTAGATTTTCCTCTACCTGATCTCATCACCAACAACCTATTGTGGGATAGAAAGATTCTGCATCTTGTGAAGATGTTCCAGAAAGAATAAAAGATGCTTTCAGTCTTTCCATCCTATAAGTGCTTGCCACATATGTCAAAAATATAATAATTCGTGCTACTTTCTTAAGATTTTTTTTCTTGTAAAAAGAAGCATAAGAAAGGCAACTGTACTTGAGAATGTCTGTTGTGTTCTGAGAAAAATTCTTTTAATTTATAATCTCGCAATATCTAAGATAAAACTTCAAAGGGAGAAAAATGCTCATATAATCATAGAATCATTTCAGTTGGAAGACAGCCTAATGGTTGCATAAAAAGCAGGTAACTGTATACTTGTATATCATATCTTCAAAATGTTACTTGACTCTATTGAGAACAACCAACTTGGAGAGAAAATGATGTTTTGGGAAACACATAGGCAGTGTATTGTTGTTATGTTGTATTAGGACCATTATTTGATATGAAATCATATATTTTTATGTGCAGAAACTGAACAGGAAAAGAGAAAACAAATTGATTGCATAGATCCATCAGAGTTCAAAGTAATGACCAGGGCTATGATCATAAGTTCATCCAATTAAAAGACTTCTCTCACTGTGCAAAAATGGGATTTGGGATTTCAACACAGAAATAATTTGCAAAAGCTATTCTTGCCATCTAACAAGTGTTAGGTACTATCTGACTTTAATCACTATCAGTAGGACTAGACTAGGTGCCTATGCTTTCTGCATTTTGAGTTTTCTTGTAATTTGTTCTAGAGTTCTGTTTGGATTTTTTTTGTTGTTTTTTTAAAGACGACTGTCTTAGATTTCAAAATAACCTGTTTTATTCAAAGGAATGGTCCACATGCAAGGGGTATGTGTGTTCATGTGTGCAAATATCTGTGCACCATTCAGTTCTCCAAAGTAGGAGGAGAGTTGTACACTAAGTCTAAACTAATAAAGGTCTTCCAAGTGTACGGATTTCAACCTGAACACGTCAGTGTGAGATGGTCTTTATTGATCAGTGATGCGCTGCTGGGTAAAGAGGAAACTGAAATAACAGTGTGGATGGGAAGCGACATCTGTTGAGTGGGAGAACAGTCATGTGGCACACGAGCAGCCATCCTGAGAATGGCAAGGAGAAGGCTTCAGATGTGGTGAAAAAAGTTCAGATCACTATTTTAGTGTTTCCGTTGTATTCCCTCAAACCTGCAGCTGAAACTTTGTGGATTTCAGTTGAATATTCCTTATGCTCTTGACAAAGTATTTAAATTACGTACATAAGCAAAAGAAAAAGGTTTGATATTGTTGAGGTGTGGAGGAACAATAAGCCAAAGTCTCTGAAGTCCTTTGTCCAGACCTCAGGACTGTTTTGTTACTATGACTATGCAAGCATTTTCTATCTTACCAGTGGGAGCAGTCTTTCAGAAAAGAGGCAAGCTAGTTACCTGCAAAAAAGAGACTTTTTGTATGACAGGTAGAAACCTCACATTAAAAATTGTTCATAACACAGGTTTTTTAAACCCTATCTGTGTAATCAAAGAAAGTTATTGTCTCATACACTTTATAGAGTGTAGAAATAGGATAATAATGTAAGTTTAGGATTCAATTTACAAAGACAGTACCTAGTGACAGATTTTCACAGAGGTTAACAAGATGTCTTCTATAGATAGGGAAGAAGTGCTAGGAGGTTAGTTGAAGTGGAAGACATGGAGAAGGAAGCAAGAAGTCAGGTACTTCAAATGGTTTTATAGCCATTTGCATTTCCATCCAAAGCAAAACTAGTAAATAATGTTAGAAGTCGTCTCAAACTGAAATGCTAATTTCTACTATTTTTAACATGTTCCTTCAGAACAGTTAGATTTCTTTCTTTTTTTAGTTGCACATGAAAGATATGCAGCATTTTACATAATTTTGAAAAAGAAAAAAAATATCCTATTATAGATTATGTTTATTAAAAGTATTTACAGGTATTAATAGAAACACATAAACTACAAACTGAGAAATACTACCATCCTATTGTGTCAACATGTTATTAAATTTGTACTTAAATGAAACAGATGCCCTAACAAGGGTGACCAAACTGTAAATGAAGAACCTTGGCCTACAGTGAGATCATTTACTAGGGTGCCTCTGTTAGATATGTAAAGTAGCTCGTTGTTTAACTTCAAGCAGATCTGTGATTACACCAAGCTAAAAAGGCAGTCTGAACCTCCTCTCCTCTCTTCTGAGTCCTGCCTGAAACACTCATCTTACAGTGTTTGCCCTTGTGCTTCTGTAAGGTGTGATCTTTCTTATACAAGTAAACGAAAATCTTGAAAAAAATGTATTGCTTTTCATTTGCATTAAGTAAACTATGAAATTCATTTGTGGCCACTTGAAAGTAAGATATTTCTCAGGCAGAGGTGTGCGGCAGACAGGACTGACCTTAGCAGCAGACAGTGGGCCAAAATGTTTGGGACAGTTATTCATGGAGAATTTTTAAATGGAAAATGAAGCTAGATTAGAAAAAGTAAAGGGAAGAGAATTTGACAACACACTGTTCCTCTAGTTTTCTTTTATCTTTGTTTTTTTCTTAAATGAAATTAGTCTACAATATCAGTCATTTAACAGGTGAATAAATCTAGTTATTGAAGAAAAATATATGAAGCATATTTAAACTTTTCAGGTACTCCTAATCACAGTTGCTGAAAAAAAAAAGATCATATTTCCTATGTGTCTATTCAAAGTTATCACTTTCAAAAATCTTGCCTAACTGCTATAAATTCATCTTTTGCATGTTGTGTGAGACTCTGGAAAATTGTGTGAAACTCCAAGGAATGGGAGATTTCCTGGGGAAAGTAATCTCTTGATAACCGTCAATGTTAAGAGTTGGACTTGATTCCGTATAAGCACAGTTTTTCTGTTTTCAGTAGAGCATTGGCACCTGCCCTCTGCATGCACAGAGGTAGTTGATTTAAATCAGAAATTACTGATTTATGACAGAAAATGATGCATTAATGGCAGAAAGTGACTAAAATACATAACGTGTTCTCTACTTTCCCATGCTTCCCTCAGGAGAGACACTAGGAGTTGCAGAAAAAAAAGGAAGGTAGAAGGAGTTATTTCTTTTTAACTAAACAGAGTGAAGCAGTTTTTCCTTGATTCTTGCCTTCTTACAACTCATACCTGGAATTATAAGTGGAGAAGAATTTCTACCATAAAAATAGATTTGTCTCTAAAAAAGGGGAAAACAACTTAAATCTAGTCTTTCCAGAAACTGCTAGTTTGAAAATTGTTTCTACTAAAAACGGATATTTTGTGTGTGCATATGTTTATGTGTATCTTTATATGCACGCACACACTTAGGCATGTAACCACATGATAGACATCTATTTGCCTACACCATCGTCTTCTATACCTCACTTCTTCCTAGTGCTGTTATTCCCAGTTGTTTGGCAAAGTCATGGTACTAAATAACGTGGGCAAAGGTTCTTAATGAAGTACATAAAGCTGATACATTTTTAAAAATCAGTTGTAAATAAGTATCTGTGTGCTCTGTTTCAAAGACAGCATGGTGAAAATACAACATATGCTTGCAATTATAGTAGAAATAAAGAATTAGGAAGTTCTACTATAAAAAGGAAATTAAAAGCACCGATAAACATTGTTCCCTATATAAATGGATCTGCAGTGGATCAAGGTCTCAGTAAACCATGGAAGAGCAGAGGATGATGCTTTAGGATGCCTTTGTAGTTAACAGGTTTTGGTAGGAGTGGTTTTATTAATGAATGAAAGCAACTCCAATTAATTGATTTGTTCTTTTTCTCCTTTCCATTTTCAGGGTAATACTCTGATATATTACATCTTGATAGGAGAGCGAAAGCAGTGTCTGATGAATGACTAAATAAGCACCAATTCTATTCAAATCAGTCTTGCATCTCCTTGAACTGAAGTCTCTGGAAAAAGATGTCTTTGCATCTGTATGGTCTTTCTGATTCTGATGATGCACACTATTTGACAAAGCATACAAGTAGCTGATTAAGTACCTGTTTAAGTTCTAATTATTTCAAAGACTAAATGAAATAAGATTCTAAATGGCTAAAAAAGTATATATTTCTGCATAATAAAAGCACATTACACATACAGCTAGAATATAAATCCCAGGAATAGCCTATCACTCCTTCCCAGAAAGGACGGAACAGAGACAGTCTGTGAGTCTGTCTAACTTAAGTACTTAAACTTAGTTTCAGAGGTGTGTCTCTGGAGGAATTGAAGACAGCCCAACACTTCAGTTTTACATGAAGAAAGGAGTATTTGACCTTAAAACAAACAAACAACAACACTGAAAATCCCCCAAATATCCATTTAAACATTTGAAGTTTAGGCACAAGTTAGTTGTGTAATTAATTTCACCTTTGTACACAAAATCATATAGGAACATCTTTTTTACCCCCAAGATTACTATAGTCATATTTTAACATTTCTATGTGTCATACTGATACTGAATTTCTCAATAGAGTTAACTGGTTTATGTTGTGAAAATTAATATTAAATTCGGAATTAAACAAATAAATAACACCCTCCTTCTCCCTGAATTTTCTCCAGAATTATTTGAGGAATAATATAGGGAATTTTACATTCAGAACTAACTGTATTTATGCCTGAAAATGCTACAATTTTCTTTGAAATCCACAACATTATTCAAAGAGGTTCAATCACTCTGAAAGTCAGGCCAGTTACTCAGTAAATGTGATATACCATGGGTTTAACAGCCTACAGGTATGTCCAGTCCACAGTGTGGTGTCTTCTGCAGAAATGTCTCAGCTAGTTATGCAGGAGCTAGTTATGAGACTGGAACTGTATCAGCTCTGGGCTAAACAGTGCCCTGTTGACCTGACTGTATTGTTTATACACCATAAGTTATTATCCTTAGATAGTTCTGTACTAACTCATGCAAAACTACCAACTTGCTTGAGTTCTTAAGATATCTCTAGTCAGTACTCCATTTGATGGTAGAAAAATATCAAAAACTTAAGCATCTATAAAAACAGGCTTTATAAAAACTTTTGCACTAAATTGTTTCAATTTTTCTTCTGATTAAATTGAATACATTTATTGTTAGATGTGCTACAGGCATGACCTCATTGGTCTAAGCAACACAGAGGTAAAAAACAGGGACAGAATTTTATTTCCTGGATTGTTTTTGGACTAAACAAACTAAAGGCACCTAACAGAAAGTTTTAAATGAGTAATATGCAGGTTCTCATCTAGAGCCAGCTAGTCACTTCCATGAAACTCACTAGGCTCTACAGCAGTCCTAGTGTCAATATGTAGGACAGCTACATCATGTAAGTACTTACATCAATATGATCTGAATTCATGAGTCAATGTTAAAATATTAATAAGGAACAAGACAAGTAAGACTGAGTTGTAGAATGAGACAACATTTTTTTCAGAGAAATTATATAATTATACCCTAACTAGCTTTTATTGTCTTAGTTTCCAAGGATTTTCATAACTTTTAAATTCATCATTTTCAACTCAAAATGCTATTTATTTGTATCTGTCTGTAAAAATGTACTTCTTCTACCACAAAGGAGGTTCTGCAGAAGATGATGAGTCTTGATGCAACTGCATGTACAAACAACTCACCTGCAAACTAGTTCTCAGTTATGAAACATGGTGCATATTTGATCCCTTGGGAAAAATCTCAAAGGATCTGTCATGGTTTTACCCCTGCCAGCAACTAAGCACCAAGCAGCTGCTCGCTGACTCCCTCCAGTGAGATGGGGGAAAGAATTTTAAAGGTAAAATTGAGAAAACTCATTGGTTGAGATAAAGACAGTTTAATGGGTAAAGTAACACATGAGAAAGCAAAGCAAAACAAGGAATTCATTTACTACTTTCCACGGGTAGGTGGGTGTTTAGCCATCTCTAGGAAAGCAGGGATCTGTCACCTGTAGCAGTCACTTGAGAAGACAAACACCATCACTCTGAACACCCTCCCATGCCTTCTTCTTCCCTCAGTTTTATATACTGACCATGATGCCATATGGTGTGGAATATCCCTTTTGTCATTTAGGGTCAGCTGTCCTGGCCTTGGCTCCTCCCAGCCTCCTGTGCACTCCCCCTTCTCATTGGCAGGACAGCATGAGAAGCCATAAAATCCTTTGACTGCCCAGCAACAACCAAAAGAGCAGTGTGACATCAACACCACCCCAACACAAAATTGAAAACACAGCTACTAGGAAGAAAATAAATTCCATCCCAGCTGAAGCCAGGACAGGATCACCTTTTTAATTGCAAAAAACAGTTGGGATTTTTTCATAAATACAATATAAAAATATATATTTCCTATAATGTAAGAGTCAGTCCGAAGAACAGTATTTGCCTGAACATCGTTATCAGAGACTTCAAGAACAAAATGCTCTGGTAGAAAGAAATGGACAACGGCTTGGGGAGAGGCCTGAAGAAAGTAATTGCGCTGCACAGGACTTTCTGATCTGGGGGCTGCGAGAAATAATAGCTGCAGGTGGATTTCGCTACTGCCTCAGCCAAACTCATACCCCACACCCTAAAAGTAATCGTACTATGAAGGCCTCTCCGACCTGGGGCCTATAACTGCTGTCCAGAAGACGGATTTTCACCTGTTGCCTGAGCCAGATTGCCCCGCAACCTCCTCCCTACAACAAAAGTCTACGAAGAAGAGCATGCGCAGAGGCTCGCCAAGGGTCTTGAGGTCACCCAATGGACCGGCAAGAGACCCCCGAAAAGTGGCGGCGCAGGCGCAGATGGGTTCTGGCAAACGAAGCGAGGACTTTTTGGGCCTGCGCAGTTAAGCCTGGATTGCACAACATAGGCGGAGATTGGCCTCGATCTATGGGAGTGAGGGGGGGTGAAGAAGCATAAAAGACAACTCCTAACTGGACATCATGAAGATCTTCCCACCGAAGGATCCTGGACCACGACAGAGGACCAGCAGGACTCTTCACCCAGGACCGGAGACCGGAGGGACGCCTCTGGGACTCGTTCGGTGGTAACCAACCCTCTTTCCCTCCTTTTCTTTTACCTTTTCCCTTTTTCCTTCACTTTTCTCTTTTCCGCATGCCGCTTTACGGGCAAATTAATAAAGTAACACTGTTTGATTGAATTATAACCCCTTGGCAGTTTGGTTGCCTTAATTTTGCGCCTCGAGATCAAGGTAAAACGAACCATCACGAGTCCATCACCGAATGGACCGTGACATTAAATTATAGTATAAAATATATTAATTCAATGATACAGTTGCTCTACATTGTTAGGTTTTTTCAGTATCTCCTCTTTATCAGACATGTTTATTTGGATTTTTTTTTTTTCTGTTCTAGTGTTGCTTAAATGACAGGAATAAATTTTGCCTTAGGGTATCCTGGAGTAACTCAGTACATTTGAGAATTATAGGGGTAGAACAGAAAGTAAATCTGGTTCATTAAATTTTTAATCTTAATTTTAAAAATTGTTTACTCTGTTAGTTGAACAACATCCTGAAAAAAAGAGACAGCACTAATTAATATGTGCCACTATTAAAAGAAGAGTGATAGCTGACGGTTTTTATCCTGAGTTGGCTTAAAAATGTTGTTTGTTAACAAAATATGTAAAAATATGTTTTCAAGTATTCTTTGATATTGGAGGCAATCCAAGTCCTGGTATATAAAACCACTGTTAGCAATGATCTATTATTGTATGTCTTAGTTTTCAGTACTTCTGAGAAGAAGCAAATAAAACGAATAATGTACAACAGAGCTCCTGTTAATCAATCTATTTCGTAGGCATACTAGATATACAACTGTCCAAACTGACTGTCACTAAGCATAGTTAAAAGTTTTACTAATGCTTTGTTCTAATAAGCATAGATGTTATTTTCCATTTTGTTAGTTCTTTCCTACAGTGTATCAAAAATCTACAGAGCCAGATGTTTCAAAACAGATGATTAGAAACAAAGAGTAATTGAAGTTTCTGCACACGAAGATTTGCTTACAAACACATTTTCCCTGTTAACAATTTTTAAGAGCGTTCTAGGTGTGGGAAAATAGTGGAAGAGTAGTGAGGAGGATTGTAAACACACTCAAGTGACTTGCAGCTGGGGTGTAGAAAAACACACATATCGTACTAATTGTTGTTTATTCTTGTGTGTTGGACAAGTAGAACCTCTCTGTTAAGATAACGCAGGCCTGTGATAGACTCAGAGGCACATTACTGAACACGCTCAGGATTCCTGCCCTGCTGTGGGGAAGATCAAAGCACAGTGGTAAACTAAGCCTGTATGTATCCCAACTAGTACACTGATCTCTAGGATAAGTGCTACCTTTACAAAGACAGTGCAATAGCTGCCTAATAGTTGTCCATTGAAAAGCATCAAGTCCTAAGACCTTAGTATTTGGTCTCTCTGAATAGCTAATGGAGAGAGACTCTTCCAAAAGGTAGTTTTACTCTAACTAAAACAGGTCTTTAAGGGAAAAATAACAATCTCAAATTTCCTAATCTTTCCCTTTCCTGGAGAAAAGAGGTTTCCTAGATGTCTACTAGACAGCTTCCATCCTCAATTTCAGAAAAAATAAGTCACTCTCTTGAAGTTCTTATTGGTTTTTGACTAGAAAGAGTCTAACTTTTTAGTTGTGTGAAACAAGTCTCTTTATGAACATTCAGAGTAATTATTACATGATTCAAGTAGCTACTCCATTTAAAATTTTGTTTTAGGCACTACTGATTGCTGGCTTTAGAATGCTGTTTTTCTTTATTTTTTGGGCTTGAGGACATGGGGGGTTGGGGGGAATGGAAATTTAGTTGTAATAATCACATTGAAAAAACACTTACGGACTTACTTTGGAGATCCTGGAGGGACACAACTCTGTGTTTCTGCACAGAAACCTGTTAAACTCACAAGAAGTGAAGAACTGTCAAGACGCTATTCCTAGAATTCAAGTTTGTGTAAAATAAATGAATATCTCTTAATCCAAAATACTTCAATTTAATGCATATACCAATATGTGCAATCTTTCAACCACTCCTGTTCCTGGCACAATCATGGAGAATATTGTTCTGGGAGTTATCGACAAATGTCTGAATGACAATGCAGTCATTGGTCCCAGCCAACATGGGCTCATGAGTGAAAAGTCCTGCTTAACAAACTTAATTTATTTTTATGACAAGGTTACCCACCTAGTTGACCAAGGGAAGCCTGTCGACACAATCTTTTTGGATTTCAGTAAAGCCTTTGACACTGTCTCTCAAAGTGTCCTCCTGGACAAGATGTGAGGCAAACAGCTGGATAAACACACAATGCAGTGGGTGAGCAATTGGCTGATGGGCTGGGCTCAAAGGGTAAATGGGGCTATGTTGGGCTGGTGACCAGTCAGCAGTGTGGTTCCACAGGGATCCATCTTAGGGCCATCACTCTTCAATGTCTTCATAAATGACTTAAACACGGGACTTGAGGGAATACAAAGTAAGTTCACTGATGACACTAAATTGGGAGGAGCTGTTGACACTCTTGAGGGCAGAGAGGCCCTGCAGAAGGATCTGGACAAATTGGAGGACTGGGCAATCACCAGCCACATAAAGTCTAGCGAGGGCACGTGCCAGATTTTGCACCTGGTACAGGGCAACCCTGGCTGTACATACAGATTGGGGGATGAGACGCTGGAGAGCCGCTCCATGGAGAGGGATCTGGGGATTCTGGTTGACGGCAAGTTGAACATGAGCCAACAGTGTGCCCTGGCAGCCAAGAGGGCCACCTGTGTCCTGGGGTGCATCAAGCACAGCATTGCCAGTCGGATGAGGGAGGTGATTGTCCTGCTCTGCTCTGCACTTAGGCGGCCTCACCTGGAGCACTGTGTGCAGTTCTGGATGCCACAGTATTAAGTAATATATATTAAGCTACTGGAGGGTGTCCAGAAGAGGGCTATGAAGTTGGTGAAGGGTTTGTTGCAGAAGCTGTATGAGGAGTGGCTAAAATCACTTGTTTTGTTCAGCCTGCAGAAGACGAAACTGAGGGGAGACCTCATCGTGGTCTACAGCTTCCTCATGTGGGAAGGTGGAAGGGTAGGTGCCGATCTCTTATCTCTGCTGACCAATGACAGAATCTGAGTGAATAGCAGGAAGATGTGCCAAGGGAGGTTTAGGTTAGACATTAGGAAAAGGTTCTTCACCCACAGGGTGATGATGACCTTGGTGAACACCTTTTGTTCCACACATAATCTAATAATATAGTCCCAAACAAGGCTAGTCCTACTGCAAGTATATAATATATTCTGTGGACACCCTAGAAACAGAATGGAAGTGCCTACCTATCCTGTGACATGCGACATACAGCCTAGTTTTTTGTTACTTTATTTTGCTTCATTTATGGATTGGTCATCATATAAACTGAAACATAAAGAAATATTGTTCTTGTCTTCTTTAGGGTCTGATGTAGACAGTGGTTCCATTTCTTCTTTGATGCAATAGAGGAAATTGGGAAATGTACACTTCTATTTCTGTGGCATCTCCCCTATCACACTTAAGCAAGCCAAAAAGATCACTTTACATTGTCATAGTATTTAGTATGAAGAGTAATGAAATGTAGATAGGCAAGAGCTTTGGAAAAAGACTAGTTAATGTACTAGTGAGCAACATCTAACAAGCAATTTTTTGTCTGTGATATGTGACCATGGCTTGTGGAATGTTACTTGTACTCTTTTACCTCACCCTGCCATTCAGAGATATTATATAGAATTTAGATCTAAAATGTTATTGAATTCTGCCACATTTTTCACAATAGTTTTCAAATCTGTGAGGCAAAGGGACATGGTGGCTCTGTCAGTATAGAAGTGGACACTGGCATAGTTTAGAAATGTGCAGATTCCACAGTAGTTTAGTATGAGACTCAGGCTACAGTTAAGATATGCTTAGTAAAGAAGTAAAACTGTGAGCTAAGCATGTAAATTCATACTATTGTCAATAGAGATTAGGGGCTTGATTCATCAAACATGGGTTTCTAAGGTTTTTTGAGATGCTTTCTGGTACATGAGAAATATGCATGAGGCTAGAAGTTATGACAGATGTATGGTAGACCTATATCCTCTCTGAGAAGCATCTGGAAGTCAGGATGGATGGTTTTGTACATCTTAAATGTCTCCCAGTGCCTATGTTGAGGCTACCGAATTACATCTCCAGAAACTCCATTGACTATATTCTTTGAATAATTCCTCATTAAAACAAATAAAATAAAAGTTTAATTACCTAGACTACATGTAGTCATCTAACTTCCAATATTTTCTCTTGAACTGAATCTCACCCCCACAACTTAATTCAGTGTTCTGAACAGAAAGAACTAGAATTGTTTGAGATGCCCCAAGGACATGTGTCAGATTAGAGCAGGTAAGGCAAGAAACGCTTAAACATAGACACACATTGGCAAAAATCCTTATGTTTCCTTGAAAGAATTATATTAGAAGGTCAGTTCTAATCCTAGCATTTATGAGCCTACATATAACGAGTACCTGATATGGCTTTTTTCACAGGAAGTGCCCCAGAGGCCAGGAACCAAGATGATTGTTTCAGACACTGTCTCTGCACTGGCTGTGGAACTGATGATAGTGTCCTCTATGTCTGTTTGACCCAGAGGGCTGTTTTTAATGTCTCTGAACTTGTTTTAGCATACCACTGTATCTTTATCTTCACTAGTCACAAAGAAAGTCTAAAATGACTTGGTCAGACTAAGTCATCTGCACTATAATTATCTGCATCTAGTCGAAATTTTTCCATCCTTCAGTTCCCTTTATAGTCTATAGTATCTTCAAGGAGTTGTTTGTTTCTTCTTAAAATAGATACCTTATATAGGTCACGTGGATTGTTGAAGACAATTCTGTCTTAATGATAAAGAGTATTCAGACAAATAGCTCAAATGTAGATTATTTCTACAACAGGATTCTAAAGCTAGTTGAGGTGAACACACTCATTCTTTAATATAATCAGTCATAACACAAGAAATGTTTAGAGTTTCAAATTTTGAGTTTGCCATTTTGATATCACTGTATGGGCAGATTTGTATGATGAAGAAGGTTATATAAAAGGAAAGGACCTGAAGATTCTGAACAAACAAGGATGTTTGATCTACTCATTAAAATTTAAACAACAGAAGATTTTTCTTATGTGTTTCAAAAGTTCTTTTAAACTGTGGATTACTAAAAGCTTAAGACTAGTGAAAGAGTAATTTGTATGTTTCATCTGGCAGCCAACGATGACACTAAAAGTGCTATTCACAAAATCAAAGAAGAAATAAAGTCTGTGTAGTTATTTTCCATACATAGGATAAGATTTTTCTCTGACCAGTTAATAATTTACAACATGGTTTAAAAGGCTTAACCTAAATATGAGACATTTCCAGGGGATGAACGTTGAATGCATTTATATGTAAATGCAAAAAGACAAAGATGAGTTTATAGACAAGATTTTTAAATTTTACACAAAATAAGGCTCCTAAATCCACTTAAAAACATATTTTTAAGAGTCTTGAACCTCCAATGCCTGATCTGTATTTTTCAACATCCAAGATCTGCATTTTCTTGTGTAGATTCAAATTATATGTAAAAGCTTACATAGAACTGCGTACCAGCTTGTGGATAATATAAATTGTCATGTCTCTGTAGATATCAATGACAGTTTATACAGATATATATATTTATTTTTTTGAGGGAAAAGTAAATATTATTATTTACATTTAATTTCAAGAAGAAAAATATTTAAAGAAGGAATTTATAACAGGCTAGTTGATGGATGAAGACCATACTGCAGAACTGTGGGGAAATGGGGAGAACATGGTAGGGTAGGCTTTCACGTTTCCCCTCAGCCAGAGGCAAAGCTGGAGTCCATACCAAATGCCAGTACAGGAATGCATACAACCTGAGAAACATAACAGGAGCTCTGGATGGATACAGGCTTTTGGGAAGAACTGATAAGGAAAACAAAAGTGGGAAGATAGTGCTTTATGCCAAGGAGCAGCAAAAACGCAGAGCTTCGCTGTTGAACAGATGATGGTTGGTTGAGAATTTATGGGCCAGGATCAGATGTGAGACCAGCAAGGAAAATATGGTCAGCACCTGTTGCAAACAGCCAAATTTAGAAGAATAAGTAGCCAAAACATTTCTTAAATAATTAGAAGATTCACAGCCATAAGCTCTGGTTCTCATGGGTTATTTTAATCACCCTGTTACTTATTAGAAGGGCAATGTAGCATAACATCAGCATTTCAAGAGGTTTCTGAATTGCACTGGGGACAAGTTTCTGACTGAGGTGCTGGATAACCAACTAGAGATATGCTCTCTTGGGCCAGTAAATTCGAAATTTTCTTACTGGTGAAAAGAAAACACATTGTACATGCTGATCCAGTAATTTTTTGTTAAACTAATTAATGTTTTAACTGCCTAGTAAAATACAACAAAAGTTATATGCAATCCAGTTAAAATGATGATAGAATTTATAGTGTAAATTGTCTAATTAATTGAGAAAAAAAACCTCATTAAAAATAAAGTAAAAATTGTCCCACATAAACTTTTTAATATCTACCCTTTCTCTACTGTAAGGGTATTATGCCTTTTGGGGCCCCTGTGTAACCTGTGGTTGATAGTACCAGTCTCTTAGAAAGGATGGGGGGAGTTATGAAGGGCTGCTAGTATTCTAGTTCTTTGCCATGAGGGATGTGAAGTTGACTGTGGAAGATTTTCCCTTCTGTGTCTTGGATCTGCCTTGGTTAGCTGTATAGCTTGCTTATTTGCTCTTTCCCTATCAGTTCCCCAAAACAATGTTATTACATTCTTCTGGTTAGCTGTTAGACAGTTATACAGTAGCCCTTCCCCCAGCCACTGTTAAAATAAAGGGTTAATGCAGATTAATGACTACCCAAGTTTTTATACCACACATGTTATTCAGCAAGCTCAGTTAACAACAAGATAAAGAATAATCACCTTACTGTTAGAGAGTTGTTAGTCACAGTCAGAACAAGCTAAAGCCTACAGCCAGAACAAACTAATTTCTATCGAGGACAATGTGTGTCCAAACAAGATATGCGGCCTATGTTGGTGACAATACAAAGCCTATGGCCCGCTACTAACAATGCTACTAGATTTTTTAACCATTCTTCTCAATGAAAAGGAAGAACTGGTTAGAGATGTGAAATCTAACTTCACTGAAGCAACCATGAGATGGTGGAACTTACAGTCCTGAAGGAAGCAAGAAAAACAAGTAACAGAATAACAGCTCTGGGTTCAGGAGCACAGACTTGGTCTTGTTCAGTCAACTAGTAAGAAAGACTGTTCTGAAGGGCAGAGGAGCTAAGGCATGTTTATTGAACTTAAGGGACCTGTTAATCTTCTTGAAGCTCAAAAATAGTCCAATTTGATGTACAGAATATTGAGTAAGCATGGCCAGAATGGTTGAAAAGGACCTCCTGACTAAACCAAAATGCAAAAAAGCGGAAGCTATTGTTCCATTTTCGGCTGGGATGGAGTTAATTTTTTTTCCCAGTAGATGGCATAGTGCTGTGTTTTTCTTTTAGTATGAGAAGAATGTTGATAATACACTGATATTTGGGTTGTTGCTAAGCAATATTTGTACCAAGCCAAGGACTTTTTAGCAAGGAGGATGAAGATGCACAAGAAGCTGGGAGGTGGCACAGCTGACCTAAACTGCCCAATTAAGTGTTCCATAGCATATGACCACTGCTTGGGAACTGGCTGGGTGTTGGTTCAATCTGTGGTGAGCAATTGCATTGTGCACCAATTGTTTTACATATTCTATTATTAATGATTACTATTATTATTGCTATTATTTTCCCTTTATGTCCTATTAAACTGTCTTCATCTTAACCCTCAAGATTTACTTTTTTTTTCTGATTCTCTCTCCTTTCCCACTGTGGGGAGGAGTAAGCAAATGACTGTCACTGGTATTTGGGATCACTTAAACGAACTGGACATCCAGAACTTCATAGGACCGGATAGGATTCATCTGAGAGCAGCACTAAGGGAGCTGATGTACTGGTTTTGGCTGGTCAATTTTTCACAGCAGCTTGTATGGGGTTGTATTTTGGTTTTGTGACCAAAACAATGCTTATAATACACTAATGTTTTAGTTATTGCTGAATGGTGTTTACACAGCCTCAAGGCGTTTTCTGCTTCTCACGCTGCCCCACTAACGAGTAGGTTGGACATGCACAAAGAGCTGGAAAGGGACACAGATGGGCCAGCTGCTCTCAACTGACCAAAGGGATATCCCATACCATACAACGTTGTGTTCAACAGTAAAAGATGGGGGAAGAAGATGGAAATGGGGGATGTTTGGGGTTGTGGCGCTTGTCTTCCCAAATCACACATGATGGAGCCCTGCTTTCCTGGACGTGGCTGAATGCCTGCCTGCAGATAGACAATAGTGAATGGATTAGTTATTTTGCTTTGCTTGCACATGCAGCTTTTGCTTTTGCTGTTAAACTACCTTTTTCTCAACCCATGAGTTTTTGCACTTTTAGCTTTCCGATTCTCTCCCCCATCCCGCTGTGAGGGAATGACTGAGCAGCTGTGTGGGGCTTAGCTGCCTACTGGGGTTAACACGCAACAGCCAACAACATTGTGAGGCTGCTCTCAGAAAGGAGAAACGGAAATTTCACATCTAGGAGGGAAGCAAGATCTGGAGAACAACAAAATAGTCAGCTTCACCTCATTGCCCTGTAAGATTTTGAAGCAAATCCTGCTGTAAGTCATTTACACCTACATAAAGAAGATTGGGAACAGCCAGCATTTGTTTACCAAAGCTGCTTTAGCAGCCTGATGGTCTTGACTGGTGAGATGTCTGGCTGTGTGGGTGAGGGAAGAGCCATGCATGTAAATTACTTTGATTTAAGCAATATTTTCACAGCCAGCCATAATATCTTTGCAGCCAAATCTCCTGAAGTTTGACAAAATTTGTGAAGTTTTGTACTTAAGGTGGAATGCTCCAGTACAGTCTCGGCATTGCCAGTTGGCTAGAGAGCAGGTTTCCAATTAATGACCTGGGAGTCCTAGAGGGCAAGAAGTTAAACACAAGCCTTGGCAAAGAAGGTCAACAATACACTGTATCGCATTAACAAGCATGTAGACAGCTTGTAAAAAAATGCTGCTCCTTTCTACTGGGAATTGCAAAATTACATCTGTAGTACTGTGTCCAGTTTTGGACTTCCCTTTACAGGAAGACACCAAAAAACTAGAACAAGTTTCTCTGGGGAAGAACTGCTAAAATGATTCAGGGTCAGGAGCACAATGTACAAGAAGCAGTTTTGCTGAGATCTTCACCTTGGGTGCACAGTGAAAGCTCAAGAGAGAATGTATCATACACACTTTGCATTAAGAAAACAATCTAGATATAAGGAAAACACTCTTCATAGTGAGATAAGCCAGACATTAGAACAAGCTGCTTGGTGAGGTTGTGTAATCTGCACCCTTGTACATATTCAGAACTCAGTGGGACAAACTTTGAAAGAAAGGATCTAACTCTTAAGATAATCGCAGTTTTGAAATTGTTCCAGGTTTGGGCATGTGTTTGCATCTTATCTTCCCCCCAGAGATCCTACCTAAATTTATCTGATTTTATAACTTTGAGATATCTCAGTCTTATGAATTAATTGGAAGTGATTATGCATGCATGTATTGGTATATTGCAGGTTTCCCTATAAAAATAAAATTATATTATAATTCGAAACTATTTGAAGTGAGCTCAAGGTCACATAAAGAAGGAGACAACAAATTAACAAAAAATGCTAGACGTTGACTACAAAACAGGGAGAATGCTTCAACAGTTTGGAAAAGTTTGCCAGATCAGAATTCATTTATGTGTCCTTTATCCTTATAATAAAAAGCAGAGCAATGGATTAGATTTGTTAATCAGTGTAATAGTACGTCACAACAGGGATTTACAGAAATAACAACTGTAAGACAGAATACAATGGCAGCATAACACATGGTGGCTGTTGTGGCTTTAAGACTAAATGAGAGAGAAGGAGAAAACTCTTAAACATACAGTTTTCTGAAAAATTATTTCAATTTTTAACATTAATTTTTAAAACAGTAAGAAAGTAATGTTTTTTTGTATACGTCTGTGTTGGTTTGACTGAAAATGAGTTAATTTTCTTCATGCAGTTAGAAACCTTTCCCTTTCATAGCTAGCACACTCATGATTTGAGCTTAGATTGAGAACAAGAGATAATACCACAGCACAGAGTTAATGTTTTTAATTGCTCTGGTCTGAGAGCCCAGGACATTCTGAGCGCTCTGCCCACAGGAGTCAGGCACTGAGGAAGCAGGGCATGGATGGGGCAGAGCTTGACTGACATCCAGACTGATCAATAAGAGTGTTCCATCCCATTAGCATCATGTTTCATATTTAAGGAGAGTGGGGACCTTCTGGGTTGCTCTCTCTTTTTTTCTGGCGTTTTCTTGCTCTCTTGGGCATCCCCACTCTTGCTTGCTCTTGCTATCAAGCCAGGGGAGTTTGGTGCAGGACGTTTAGTTCGGCTTTTTGCCATTTTGAAGAGGCCTCTGAGCCTTTCTGCCTTTTTCCTATTTTTTCCTCTCTGTGGAATTGGCTTTGGGACCAGGTGCTGTTTTCTGGGAATGGCTGCTCAGGGTGTTGATAAGGAATTGCCTTGAGTATCTTTTATTTCTATTTTATATATATATTTACTAGTAGTGTATTACTATTTTGTTATTTTTTTAAACTGGGTTTATCTCAATCCAAGCTTCTCCCTTCTCTCTTTAGATCCTCTCCCCTATTGGGGCAGGACAGGGAGGGGATCCCAAAATTTGTCCAATATAGGGAAAAAAAAAAAAAGCTTTCATGTTCATCATAGTTTATATTGTTGATATTTATATGTAACTGAAAAGAAAAGTTAATGAGCCAATGTGCTTTTATCAAAGATGCATACTTAGTTTGCTTCATTGCAATGAGTAATTAAAAGGGACATTAAAAAAAACCCCAATATGTTAAAGGCTAATTAAAGTTTTGGAACTTATATTACAAACCATGTTTTATGTGTTACTGTAAAATATTTTGAGAGCCAGGGTCACATTTTTCTGAAGGCCTTGTTCTTTGTGATTGATTCAAACTACAATATGTTTGGGTTTGTGGTTTTTTGTGGTTTTGGTGGGTTTTTTTTGGTTTTTTTTTTTTTTTCTTATGTTTTAACATTTTAATGCTACGTTTGTGAATCAAAAGTTAATTTATTGTGAGATATAAAAATCTGGAACCAAAATGTATTTTAAGCAGGTATGGATGAAAAGACCTAATTTGCAAAGAATATTGCCAATAGCATTTGTATATTGGCAATTATGTGAATCTTTTCCATACTGCAGCATCTGTGGATAACAAAAATTAAAACAATTTATTCACATGAAAATTATTCAGGTCCATTTGCTAAAATTTTTATCATTTATACATGAATAGTAATGTACAACACAAAATCTGTGCAAATATTACCTTACTTCTTCTATTTCCTTTATAGCAAACAAGAAGGCCTATTTCCTGACCTATTTTTAGTAGAAATACTGCTATAATTTCCTCCTGGGTCAGTTTTAACCTGGTTAACAGTGAGAACATATCAATATTTACGTAACTGCAGGAGAGGTGGCAGTGTCTTAGCAGGAACAAGTGACAATGGAATTTGAGAACTGTAAGCTATCTTTTGTTGGCAGTGAGAGTTTAAACAGGTACATTATATGACGGCAATACATATTTGAAAAGAACTTTCATTTGGAGATACCTGTTTCTGTCTACTGACTATAAAGGCTAATTGATTTAGATTAAATACCTAACTTTTAGGCAATTGAATTTAGTTGACATGACTGCCATCTTTTCTGTCAATTACATATATTTTTCATGAAGATTAATAACATGAACTGCTAAAATTTAAGCATGACAATTACCATATCCTGGAGTGCATTAAGCACGGTATAGCTAACCGATTAAAACAAGTGATTGTTCTGTTGTACTTAACAGTGGTGTAGCCTCACCTTGAGTTCTGTATGTGATTTTGGGCTTCACAATGCAAGAATATAAAAATATTAGGATGTGTCCAAACAAGGGCAGTGAAAATGGTGAGAAGACTAGAGGGCATGAGTTATGAGAAGCAGCTGATGATACTAGGTTTGTTCAGCACAGAAAAGAGGAGACTGAGGAAAGACATTCCTGTCTACCACTTCCTTGTGAGGGCAGCAAAGAAGGAGGTGCTGATTTCTCTGATGTCTGGTGATAGAATGCAAGGAAATGGCTTAGAGCTATGTCGGGGAAAGTTCAGATTGGATATGAGGAAAAAGTTTTTCACTGCAAGGGCAGTTGAGCATGGGAACAAGCTCCCTGGCGAACTCATCACAGCCATAAACTTGAAGGTGTTCTAGAAACTTTTGGACAATGCTCTTAGATGTATGATTTAAAATTTGGGTTGCCTTTGTGGAGTCAGGAATTGTACTCAATGATCCTTGTGGGGTCACTTCCAGTTCAGGGTATTCTATGATTCTATGTATTATATGACATATGATGATAGAAAGCATTAAGTGCATGATGGGAACCTATTATGCCATGAAATACTGTCAAATTATAGAATCAAAATAAGAAAATGTTTTGTATTTATAGAACAAAACTGCAAATTGAAAATTTGTTGATTTTTTAAAAATCTGTTTCATGGAAAATTATTAGAAAAATAAATCTTTATTTGATTTTGAACAAGAACAAATTTTAAAATGCCAGTTTTCAGTTAAATAAGAAGTAACATCTTGCACAGCTCCAGTATCTGTGTGTGAGATAAAGGCTAAGTGTAGACATTTAAAAATGTGATTTTTGGCAACAGAGCAAATAGCATTTGAAACTATTCCAGTCTTTAAAGGCTTATTCATGATTGCTGGCTACTAGAACACTTCTTAAGATGTTTCAGCACTCAGTCGCTTACATAAAGGTGACTATTCAGTTTAAAGATTATTCTCTATAACACAATCACTGTAGAAAATACAGAGGATATATCCAATTAGTATACATAGGGAGAAGGTTAATCTTCCTGTCATTAATGAAAAATGGAGATCCAGGAGAATGGCAGGAATAAGTGAAGAAAGCACTGGTGTGAGACAACTGAACTATTCTGAGGATATTCTGAATTCTCAGTTTGAGTGCTTTAGAAACTGACATCTTTCACAGCTGTGGAAGGTGAAGGTGAAGTAAAACTGTATTTGCCTCCCAGATGAGCTCTCTGCATTTTAGGCTTTATGGAGACACATAGTGAATTCTTCTAAGCGGCTGACACACAAAAGCCCAACAGTGCTACAGTGGAGAATGTATTTTGTACTGATTGAAAAACTAAACCATGTCAAAATTCCTATGAGACCACATGTTTTATTTCAAGGTAGAGTAATTCAGAGAAAAATATCTCGAAGTTGTGCTACTGAGGAAATGAAAAACATTCACTGGCAGGTTTCATCAACCTCCACTAAAACTTAAAACTAAGAAATCAAAACAGACCAAACAAAAATAACCCTATGATGAAGTCCTAGCTTCTGCTTGGGCCAACTTCCATATAGATAATTTTGGTACATATATAATTGGTTCTTATCTTGAGCTATTGTCTTCTTACACCTCTTTCATTAAACAGAGCTCTGCTCTTGCATTTTTGTCTCTCCTTCATATTGTTATGCAAGCATATAGTTATACAAATAAATCAGTAAAATAAATCACATTTATCACTATGTCCTTCAGTTGCTTTCCCATGAGTACAGAATGCTCTCATCATAGTGTGACTGTGCTGTCATTTCACTCCATAACTGGCTGGGACAAAAAGCCCTAGCATTCTTGTGAACTAGTAAAGACTAGAAGTCCCACAGGAAGTCTGATTTCTGTTTCACTGCTGAAATACATTACATTTAAACAGTAGATTTCAGAAAGGGACACATAAAATTTCATCCTTTGCCTTCAAGGTGAAATAAAGTTTCTGAAAAGGATTCCCACACAACTACTCTAGCCACCCCGCCTCAAGTGTTGTTTTACCCCTCTGGTTGAAATTCCTATTCAAAGCATTTCACCAGGTTTTCCATGATAAAAATAAAATTTCTAGAGTTGTCTAAGTTCCTCATCCCTTAACCAGCCTTGCATCTTGAAGGCAGAAGGACAGCACAGTAATGTGTTTTGTCTTTACATAAGAAAATACCTTGTCTTCTGTTTCCATACATTTTTCTAAAGGGCTGTTACAGAGCATTTTTCCTTTTTCTTCCTCTTGCTGTTTTCTGTCTTGCATGTCCTCACCCTCCTTGTTTTCTTTATTTTTCAGGCTTTTGTGTTCTTCTTGTGCTATTTACTAAAAATAGGGACTATTTAACGGTTTGAATTTCAAGTATACAGTCTTCTACTAAACAGCAGTGTTTAAGGTTCGAGATTTTATGAAAATTTGTGTTCCAGCATGAGTAACAAATCAAGCCCAAACTATATTTTGTCCATATTTGAAATGTATGTATTGAAATGGAACTTCCATTTGCAGTACGCTGTTAAAGGTACTTTGAGTCTTTTACATTACTTAGTAGGTCCCATTGCAAAGAAAAAGGAGCAATAATAATTTATGCCTCCTGAGGACCTAATCGCAATTGTAGGCTTCTTGAACCTTTAATTTTATTTTTTTTTTAATTAGGCTTCTTCTTTTTTTTTTTTTTTTTCCTACGGTTTAGCCACTTTCAAACCCTATAAAAACAGATCATTCTTTTTAGCTTCCTTTCTCTCTTTTGCAAAATTCTCCTCCTTGTCTGTGCTTGCTTCTTTTTCTTTCTGGTATGCCAGAAATGAATATTTGCACCATAATTTTCTGTTTGGGTATTAAACGCTTTTTTTTTCCAAAAGAAAAAATGAAATAAGACAAAAATAACAATCTGAGCTAAGGGAAAAGAAGGTCACCTCTTTGACATACTGTTACTGTCTAGCCAAAGTCCTTTGATGTAATTTTCTGAACAAATTAATGTGTTTAGGAGTTTAGATATTATTACTCTGAATTTGTTTCTTTGCTTTTCTGTGCCTCAAATTCCCACCAGTAAATTTTGAAAATCCTTTTTTTTCAGCTTTAATGTTTCTCAGTTGTTGTTTTTCTGTAGTAAAACAAGTCCTGGACATGTGCTTAAAATACAACCCATATAGATACTTTACTGACTTAGAAGAGGTAGATTTATTCTTGAGAAAACAAAACAAAACAACAATATAAAACAATAGCAACAAAAAATGCACCTATCTTTGCATTGAGTGAAAGGAAAAACAAGAACAATATAGATATTGTCATAGTAGAAAATTCAGACACATAGAAGGAAAATTAAAGCTGCTTATTATATCTGTTTTCCTATTGTCACAGAGGCACCCCAAAGTCAGTTTTAGGTGGACAACAAGCTCCAAAACAGACTTTATTATGGCCGGAAAAGTGCAGCCAATAAACTGACTAGAAACAGGGTTTATACAATTAGTCAGCACTCCGACAAGATAAGATACAGGTTCAGACATCAGTTGAGGAGATTATTGAGGTACAGCAAAATAAGAATAATGAGGATCCACAGAGTGCATGCACACACTCACAAGAAACAAAAACAGAGCCCTCTGACTCCAGGGTACCCACCAGAAATAATCACTTGCCTGGGTTAGGCAAGGACTCACACTTGCCTGGGTTAGGCAAGGGCTCATTCAAGGGTATATCCAGTAAATAACCACTCACCCAAAAGAGGAGATGAGGCACTCTCAATCCCAGGAAGTCTCCTTAGACAGTGTCCAAGTCTAAGGAGAGGGCTCCAGTTCACAGACCTGCTGCTCCGAGAAGACCACTCCAAAAGGGGGCGTGCAGTGGGAACCCCGTTTTATAGTCTGGTCAGATCTGTCTGTGGGCATTACAACATGGTCCAGAAGCTTTGCAGCTACTCTGAGCACCTCCTCTGCTAACGACCCTGTCAATTGACTCAAGGTCCTGTTAAGGACCTGGTCAATTGACCGAGGATCCCACCCCTCCTCCCACACCAGCTGATGGAGGTGAAGTCATCCTGCCCTGGGGTGGAGGAGGATGTCACTATCCACACCTTGGTACCACCCTAGGTGTGTAGGTGGATGCAGGTACAGTGGGGCACAAAAGGTGCTAAAAGAGTCATCAACCGCTGCACTGAAGGCTCCACATTTCAGGGGGGACGTGCAACTGTCACACACCTATTCTTTAGGTAACTAATGGGATAAAATAATAAGTGACTCTGAGAATCAGGAAAGCTGAGTTCATCTAAACTGTAAAATGGGCTGTATGAGTGTTGAGGAACAATGTCCAATGCATAGCACGAGATGAAGCTTGGTCATAATTCAGTTTAGCAGCAAGGTAGGACCACTACTTATATCATCTGTATGGTTTCCCTTATGTTCTCACATATATATGTATTATGTATAGACATCTTTAAAACTATCTGCTTTTCTTTTCTCTGACTTCTGTAGCCACAGGACATTTCCAGCTTAAACTGTCTAAAGTCTTGTCTCTAGTCACTCTGGGGTTTTAGTTTCTTTTTCCGTGTAACTTGTATTGATCCTGGCCTGAGTGTTTGAAATGTATTACTAACTTCCCCAAAACGTGATAGAGTTCCTTCTTGGTCCTTAATTTGAGCTTCATTTGTTCTTTCATTTCCTTTGCCCTTTCCTTCCTTACACTTTTGGTTGATACTGACATGACATTTTAACAGATTCTTCCTTTTCCAGACGCTTCTGTATGAATTTCTCTTGTGTTTGTCATAGTGACTGCTATTGCTTGCGCAGCAGACCATCACTTCATTCAGACAGGAATGATCTGAATGAAAGGCAGAAGGGAAAAAAGAAGGTTGGGTAGTCATGTGTATGTGAATTGCCAACTCTAACACATTCAGAATTGCTTAAAAGATGTCTGCACTTTGTTAGAAAGTTCATATTCCTTGGCATGCTCTCCTGTACCATTTGCTGCCTTAGCAGTGTCTTGGCTCAGAGCCTTCTCCATTACCTGCTGATGCTGCAGGCTCTTTTTACTCAGAAGAGTGCTCTGACCTCCTTAGTACCCATCAGATATGAGAAGTTATGTGCATCTCTGAATAAAAATAAAGTTATTTTTGCAAATGTATTTGAAATATTAATTAGATAAAGATGTTCCCATGGCATGAAAAAAAACCAGCAGTCATGACCAAAAAATACTAGAGGTTGTATTAATCTTGAATCTATAGTAATAATAATAATAATAATAATAATAATAATAAAAACAAAACCACAAAAAAACACAAACAAACAAAAAAACCACCAAACTCCAAAGAATGTAGTTTATTTTATTATGAAACCTGCACTGACATGTCTGGCATGTTAAACTGTCACTTCACCTTCGGGCCAAATGAACTGCTTTGAATTGACTGCAACTTGTTCATCCCTTAAAACTGCAGCAGCTGCGGGGCAGATTCTAGCAAGTTTGCCAGGCTCTAAACTTCCTATCAAAGCGCATCTGGTTTGGCTGGTAAAATAAACTGTTGATTGCGCTGTATTTGAAGTACTTGGCTTGAAGTACCTCCCCAGACTTTAAATATCAGCCTGCCTGAAACACTACCAAGAAGATCTTAACTGCACCCTTTTCCCACAGCAATATGCATGTTTCTCAGCAATACGTTTCTAATTTATCCTTGCCACCTTCAAAATCATTGCTACACTGCCTGATGCTAATTTGCTTTCACTCCTCCCTTCTTGTTTTGAAGTCAACTCTATCACTCACCTCAGTTCTCCACTTGGAGAAGTAGTTCACTTTGTTTTGCACTCAGTTATTATAATTTAATGGTAATATGCTTCACCAGTCATCTTCAAGCATACTTTTTTCTTTTAAGAGACAGCTTCACTTTGTGAAAAAAAAATTTAAAAAATTAAAAAAATTAAAGCACAATTTTAGTCTCCTGCAATAACTCAAATATCTTATCTGCTCTCCCTCAGATCCAATGTCTGATCCTGCCTACAAGACAAACGACTGGGTTCTGTTGCTGCTACAAACTTCCCAGCCTTACCAGACTCATATCCTATTCATGCCCATCTAGGAAAAAAAGAAGACAAAGCTGTCTGTCTGCACTGCTACTCCTTCTGAGAATCAACTTAATGGCTTTGCACACAAGGAACCACTGAGAATGAAAGACCATGAAGTATACAAACAGAATTTTTCATGACGAGGCCTAAAACCATGTTGAGTTTTTTTTTCCCACAGTAAAAGTTGAAGGAACAATGGAATCAAAAGCTTAATTTTAAAATTACATACTCTAGATAGATTCAAACGGAGCTATCAGTGTTAACAGTTGATGAAGCCTTTACTAATGACACAACTCAGGAGCACATGAGCAGGAAACTCCAACAGAAGCTAGAATTTGAACATAAAACACTTCATTTTAGGTAGCTTGGGAATACTCAAGCAGTAAGTCTAAGGTATCTTACCTCTTCAAAAAGAAGAAAGTCACAGGAGAGAGCGCATTACCTCATATTCTCTAAATTGTGTATGGCGAAAGATTATGTGGGTGGTCTGTGCTGTGAAGAAGCTGATTAAGGTGATATTTCAATCAAACTTGCATCACCACGAGAGAACAGATGGAAAACATGGGTCTCATTAGGACTCTGGAGGAGAGTCAGGCTTCTCAACATGTGAATCATTAAAAGGACACTGGATAGTGAAAGAAAACAGAACAAATATAAACTAAATATATAACACTGTATATATTCAATTAGCTATTCAAAATTAATTAAAAAAATAAAGTTTAGAATGCTAAGATGGTAAAATACTAATATGATATGAAAGACATAGAAGACCATAAGATTACAGTCCTTGAATGGAAGGATCCAAATACTAAAAGCTAACATAGGAATTATGCTTCACCTAACCAGTTAAAAGAAGAAGGCATGCATCTCCACACATGACCAGGCAGAACCCGTAAATCTGGGTGTTTGTACTCTGTGCTGAAAGAGGATGAAGAAGCAGCTGCCCTGGCCAAGACCAGAGTCACAGCTTGTACCTGGAATCACAACTGAGCATTAGAGGAAGCAATCACAGACAGGGACATAAAATGCAGGGTCATATCTATTCCTCATTTATTGTAAACACCACAGTGCTATGCAAATAAAAATAATCCTATCATCACTTAGATTTCAGCCACTGAGACTTCAGTGACAGTAGGAGGCTACTTTCTAGAGGTAAACATCTGGTTTATGCTATTTTGCTCTTCAGTTCCATCTGGAAATGATTCAAAGTAAATCAATAAAGGCCTTATATCTAACATACACCCCTTTCAAGTTTTGGAGTTTAGCTGCCATTTTATCATTTCAGCATATCATTACATAATGGAGACTGAGAGTGTAACACTCTGAAAAGCTGAAATTTTGCTTCAGCCTGAATTTTTTTGAGATAATATACACTTTTTGCAGCTGCTAACACTTGAAAAATGTTTTTTACTTACTTCCTCTTTTTTTCTCTGCTTTTAGTAACAAGATAGAGACAGACAATTTCTACACAATACATAACCCAGAACACATTGTGACTTCCAATGTGTTTTTTTCCTAAGAATATATTTTTCCACCCTGAATGGAACATAAAAGACACTATTTATTTATCAGTAGAATTTCTTACAAAATTGATTTTTTTTTGCTGTTTAAGTAACCTTAAAAGCACCAGAACTTCATATTTTCTCCTTTTAAAAAAAGGACTCCACCACCCCACCCCAGCCCCACATAATATAATGTCTTATATTACAAAATATTGTCTCATACAGCATTCAATAGTTAGTGAGGGAGAAAATTTGTGTTGTCTTCGCAATTAATATTTTGTTATTTTTAGACTACAACTACAGGGAGAAAAAAACTATTATATTATATATTTAGGCCAATTAATTCTCCATATTAGTCCTGTACTAAATGGAACTATTCACACATGACTGGAATATGCATTACATACGTGTGGATCCACTGGTTATACTTATAATGGCTGTAAATTTACCAACTTTATCACTGAAGTATGTATGACCCAGTGCTAAGTGTCATTGTCAAGAAGTAGAGTTGCTGTGGTTATTAACTAGTAGTTATATGAAACTGTGAATATCTATTTTTTTTAAGCAGATCCTATGTACACAAAAAGTGTTCTTCAGGTACATGTTAATTTGGCAAATTTACAACAGGTATATTAATTGCACACGTCTAAAATACATGTAAGAGAACTAAATAACAATTCTTTAAAAATTACTATGGTTAATGATTTCCAAAACATCCTTTAAGCTAAACAAAAACCTTGTAACACCTTAAATTAAGAATTTCTGGGTATGTGTGTGAAAGATAATGTAAAACAGGATTTTCAGCTCTATGTTATTTCTTGCAGTTTATTTATTTAACTGGATCTTAGAATAAGTCTATTTTTTTTCCAAAAAATAATTGAAAATATTATGACAAAAGGTTTTTCTATGGGAGTTTTAGAGACAGCAGAGGCTAGGTAATTGTTAAGGTGGTTCAATTTGCTTCAAAAAAGGGGAGGGATCCTGAAGCTTTGAATTTCCCTAGGTCTCAGGCAACTGTTGGAGCATTCTTCTACTGTTGTCCATTCTGTTTCACCAGATACATAGATATATATTTATTTTTTAAAAATTCCTAAATAGGTATAAAAGTAATTAGTGCTCTTAGCACTGTTATACTAAATCACAGAATCACATAATCACAGCATGGTTACAGTTGGAAGGGACCTCCGGAGATCATCTAGTCCAACCCACCTGCTAAAGCACATACACCTACAGTAGATTGCAAAGATTGCAAAAAAAAAACCTGTCCAGTCAGGTTTTGAATGTCCCCAGAGAAGACGACTTGATAACCTCTCTGGGCAGCCTGTTCCAGTGTTCTGTCACCCTCAAAGTAAAGAAGTTTTTGCTCATATTCTTCTTCTTTTGCTGCTTCAGTCTGTGCTCATTGTCCCTCATCCTATCGTTGTGCACCACTGAAAGGAGTCTGGTCCGATCCTCTTGACATCCACCCTAGAGATATTTATAAACACTGATAAGATCCCCTCTCAACCTCTTCTTCTCCAGGCTGAACAGACCCAGCATTCTCAGTCTGTCCTCACAAGAGACTACAGTACGTTCCCACAAGGTTACCATTTAAGTTCAGATTGTCTACTGTACATATTTTAGCATTTTACATCATATTGTAATACAAATAGAGAAATTATAGCCACTGAAAATGACTGAACAATTGAATTATTCAGAAATATTAGGATTCAAACTTCAGACATAGTGTTCACTGGAGCACAGAATGTAATGTAGAGGAATACTTTGGTACAATCAACTTGTTGTATTTGGAGATTTTTGGAAAGAAGGAATTCAGAATCCCATTTTAAGACAATATTATAATATTGTGAAAAGGTTCTGCAGAGGGAGACTTGTTGATCACTGTGGACAATTTTGTTGTTATTGCTGCTGTTTTCAGAATTTTGCTTTTTGGGAAATTTAAAAAAGTAGTCTCTTGCTGTTTTTCATTCTATATGGAGGTGAAAGAGCATAGAAAATGCACAATTTCTTAAAGAACAGAAATCTGATCCTTATTCAACTGTCATATTCACCGTGTACTTGAACACTCTTAGAAATTTCTTTCAGGGAACACTATGTAAATTTCTTAAAAACTTTTATCCTGCCAAGTGTTTCAGAACAATCTGTGACAAGCTGAATCATAGTATCATAGAATAATTTAGATTGGAATGAGCTCCTGGAGGTCGTCTGATCCAACCTCATGCTCAAAGCAGCCTAGCTTCAAAGTTAGAATGCGTTGTTCAGAATCTTATCAGACTTGGTTTTGAAGGTCTCCAGGGTGGCAATTCCACAGCCTTCCTGGGTAACCTTTTCAATGCTTTAACTGAGAAGAGATAGTGATGTTTAGAGCAGGGGTTTTCTACTATCCTTCTTGTTGCACAAAAGTACCCTTAAGTATTCTGTTCATAGCTTTCCATTCTCCTAATAACTTGGTTTTCTAACTCAAATTATTTGGTTTTAACCTTCAGAACAGTGATAGTCTACCTTCATATTACATGTCTCCCTTAAACTGTATTGCCACCCTAATGGCCCCTGTGACCCTAAATCCATTATTCCTCAAGTACCTTCAGAGCTTTTTCTCACACACAGTTTTTTGCACTTAGAAATCTCCCTCCAGAGATCTCTTCTGTAACTATTTCATCGTTCCTGCTAATGTGTCTTTTTGTTATTCCCTTTCTGAAGCAGTAGCATCTGCAGCACAAATTATAATGCTGAGATCTGTGTTCATTTTACTGAACACAACCACTTCATGTATTAATATGCCAGAGGTGATCTACCATACTTCTTTACTACTTCTTTACTTGAATTATCGCACGTAAGAATCATTAGTTCTCAAGAGCACAGTGAAGTGTATACATAAACAAATGTTTAGTCTTTGAACCCTTGAAAACCAAAGCAACAATAAGAGAATACAGTAGGTTTTATTCTATTTTATACTTCCATCTCTGATGGACAGTAGCACAAAAATAATAGCTGGGAAAAAGCAGCTGTTCACCTTGTCCGATGCTTGAAATTCAGATTGGCAACTGGATTTTGTATGATGACTTGACTGGACAATTATTGACATTGAACTCATCTTTTTATAATCTGACTTTTGTTTACTCCGTATTCACAATGTGATACTGTATTTCATATATGTGACGGCAAACAGTAGAACAGTCGTCTTCTGAAAAGGCAAGTTCTTAATATTTTCCATTTAATGAAGAAACATTTTGTCAGAAGTAATGCTACTTGCAAAACGAAGTATGAAGTACATAGCACTGTATATACAATTGTGGGTGAGTCAAATACACAACCACAAGTTTTGCATACAGATTTTTGTACTAAAGTGAATAGCTTTCTTTTGAAACTTTATATGTTGCCTGACTTACTATTCTGCCTTTCAACGATGATGCAAAAGTACTGCCATAAGTCATTCTGAAGTACATACAGTGCTCTAAGTCCCACAGCATCATGCAGACCTGTAAAAGGAAAACAATTAAAATAAGGTTTTCAGGTTAAGAGAAGTTGCCTGTGTTAAGAGACTTCATAATGATTCTAGTTCTCTGTGAACATTCTACTTCCTTTTTTTTTTGTTTTTCCACAGGGATATGAGAAGACAACATATTCTGGAGCAGTACACCCCGTGCCCTGAAAAGAAGGACATTGTAAAGGGAAACAGAGTTCATAATATTTCCACAAAATGTCAAAATACCCACAACTCAATGAACTCGTCTAAAATAACCTATGAATAAATGAATAAATAAATGAATAAATAAATAAATAAATTAAAATGAATTTAAAAATCTATGAATAAATAAATAAATAAATAAAATGAATCTATGTTCCTAGAGGCATATCAACACAGTGATCAAAATGTCCAAAGCTCAAAAGTCTTTTACAGAGCCTAAAGTGGAAACACTTGAAAAAGTTTTAGATGCTGGGAAACCGTTGATTTTCTTCTTCTGGAGAAGATCCTTTAAGTCCACTCAAACCAAGCATGTAAAGAATTACTGAGTTCAAAGAATATTGACTAGAGTATTTCTATGTCTTTATGTGAAATATTATCTAGGCTGTGAAATGCAACCACACTTTAGCTTAATATATCCTAGAGATTGTAATAAATAGTGTTTTCAAATAAAGCAAGATGCATTATTTTATTTTTCTTTCCTCTGAAAAATGCATCTATCACAAACCAACCAACCAAACAAAACCAAAACCAAACCACAAACCAGCTAAAATGATGCCACTACATATGTTTCACAGGGCATTTATAGAAAAAAAAAAATCTTTCTGATGACACTTTTTCCTGTGAAGATCTTACAGTAGTTATACTACCAGATTTCCTGATCTCAACAAAGCTCTTTTATTCATCGTCCCGAATCAGCTCTCCCTCCCACCCTGCTTAATGATGCAGATTTGTCACTTAAAGCAATGAAAAAGATAAGTACAAGCAGAATGTTTGATGAATTGTTGATTCTGGCTTCTGCTGTCTACTTGCAGCTGCTATGGTCTGAAGCATTAGATACTTTCTTGAGCTGGGTTTCAGATTAATGTTTACTTGCNAACATTCTACTTCCTTTTTTTTTTGTTTTTCCACAGGGATATGAGAAGACAACATCTTCTGGAGCAGTAAACACCGTGCCCTGAAAAGAAGGACATTGTAAAGGGAAACAGAGTTCATAATATTTCCACAAAATGTCAAAATACCCACAACTCAATGAACTCGTCTAAAATAACCTATGAATNAAAAACAAACAAAAAAAGCAAAAAGTTTGTCAGTGATGTTCACTTTCAGATGTGAATGCACTACAATAATTAACAAAACCAGCAAGACAGGGCTTCAGGAATTAATCATAAGAATCACAGACAAATATGTTTCAGTACATAGCATAAAAAATTAACTGGGATACTATAATTATACATAAACCAGACTAAACAGAAATTAATTAAAGATGATCAAATTTTTATTGCTGTCGGACTAGTAAGCAATTTAAAGAGGGTCCACAGCATTACTTGAGAAACAAAAGCCTAAATCTTCAGAGAGTTTCAGTGTTGACTCCAACCTTCAGTTAGAAATTGCTGACTATTTAGCATCATTAAAGGGAGAGAAGAACTGAATCACTGAGAGCTTTGGGCAAGTTTCATCTGTCAAGACTGTTGCTTCTATTAGGAAGTGCTGAGGCAGTTTCTGATGCAGTCATGGGTACCTCACATTATGACAATGAACTTGACAGTTTTAACCGTACATCTCCCAGACTAATCAGTAGCTTTCTCTCAGTTATTTTGTCTTTGAATCTAGACTAAATAAGAAGCTTGTGAGTACAGTCTACCTTCCCTCATATTGTAACTCCTAACATTATAGGACTGGACTGCTGATGATTCTCTCTGGACACAGCTCTCGTACAGTCAGACTCTCTGTTCATTTGTACTTAACTTTGTTTTTACCCGGCATGGGTCATGGAAAATTGACGGTTCAAGGGAAGAGAAGCAAAGTGAAAAAGTGGAACTGGCATAAGAGAGAATTATCTGCATGCTAAATACTGAGATGGGAAGGACACAAACAGAAAGAATTCGTTGCTTACTGCATCCATTTACTTTGTTCATCATAGCTATAGGATTTTCATTGAGTTTTTAATTATTATGTTCCAACGACACATTACTATGTTGATGAATAGCTATAATATAATCCAAAGGACGAAATAACTAATCAGGACACAGCTTTGAAGCGTCAATCATGTCCTAAAGTAGATTACTGCAGCATAAATAGTCTTACAGGGTTTGTGCATACCTCCTTTCTGCTGTGGAAGATAGGACCACAGCATGAGAGATAAGAAAGCCCAGCAGCTCACAGAGTGCATTACATATTGTGTGACTGAACTATTTTTTACTTCCTCAGGACTCTGGTTGTTTTTTCTTTTCCTTCCTTCCTTCCTTCCTTCCTTCCTTCCCTCCTTCCTTTCTTCCCTCCTTCCTTCCCTCCCTCCCTGCAACTGATACTGTAACTGTTTTAATCAATCTTTAAAATATATATTTTTGTTTATTTTCCATCAGACATTGCCTTGGATGTAAGAATCTGAGTTATTTGATAGTATAAAGAAAAATATCATTTTGTTCTTTGCATTATAATACAAAAAAATTCAGTGATATTTTCTTTATACTGTAAAATTATATACCTTTCCTGGTGGAATGACAAGCTTTTGTACATTATATGTTTATTCTGGTATGTAAAAACTGAACACTGGGTTTATCTGTGACTTTTACTAAATAATTAACTAATCTAATCAGTTACATACAAAGAAGACAATATTGATTCATTTTACATGATAATGCTCAGCTTAGAAAGATCTTTTAATGACTGTCCAGTATGTTTAAATGAAAATAAATTAAACATACTGTTGGTAGTGAGGAACAAAAAATAAAAGAAAGAAAACAACAAACCAAGTTCTCAGCTGTAATCTGTGTAAATTTTTACTTTAAAATCATATGAAATCGATAAATAAATGAATATTTAAACATATGACAAGGAAAAATCGGTAATCAATGATCCAAAGATTAATAACTTAGGAAACCTTGCATATTGTGACACCATGTGTGTAACACTCCCAGACATAGAACTTGAAGCAAGTGCTCTTGCTTGGCTTTGTCCTTCACAGTTATATACAAGAATGTTCACACTTGCTGCCCTGAGTATAAGAGGTAAATCACAACAAAAGGACAGGAATGAAAACTATCTGTTGTTTTAAACAAGTACATTATGACAATCTTGGTAAGAGAAATAGCAGTATCATATTCTGTCCTGCAAAACAGTAACTTTTGCCATAAGCTCTAACGTACAAATTTTAAGACAACTATGCAGTTGGAAGACACAGGGTACATAAGAATTGTGAGAGCAATGAGGTTGGTATGTGAGATCAAGTACTTCTAACATCAGCCACATGTAAAAAACCTCTTGTTGGCTGATCATTGATGCAAACAGGGTTTGAAAGTAGACTAATATTGCCCTGGAAACCAAACAATGCAGGCAAAACTGAAATAGGAAGCCAAAAAAACTCTTACCAAAGCAGAAACCTTCGGAGTTTTTTGTCTGAAAAATACTTAAGCATCCCTTTTTAATTTCAAATAATTGATGAGTGGTAAAATAACACCCTAAAGAGCATGAATATTGACTGCAAACCACTTACTGAATTTCATAGTTAGAAATGTAGCAGGTTAGGAATAGCAAGCTAGTTCATTTACCTCTTGCTGTAGGGCTTTGATACGTGGCCTGTTATCCATTGCTCGTGCCTTATATAATACATCATCCAGTATTACAGCTACATGAAAAACGACATTAAAGTGCACAGCAGAACAAGAAAAGTCACAGCTAACAGGGAAAAATAGAAATGGATGGATACACCAATGATTAAAACTGCAGCTGAACCAGCTGCCCTCAAATTAAGATCCTCTGGAGAGCATACATTTGTGCCAGTTCAGGTTCCAGCCAAAGCTTTGTATAAAACATCAGGTAGCAAAGAAGTACAGGTCTTTTCATAGCTGGTAAAGTTAAGATAGAAGTACCTTGTACCAGAATGAAACGTGAAATTTTATACTGTGTTTCCATATCGGAAACGATGCACATTGAAAAGCTGTACCTATACAAACACCTATACAAACAAACCAATCAGTCAAATTCCTCTTTAAAAACTCACGTAATGACAGTGGTCAAGGTTTATTGAACCCCTGGCATTATGGAGTGTATAGTTCACTATCACTAAATTGTACTACTCAAAGTTGGTGTGTCCCTTCTGCAGCAGGAAAAAATATATTGTATAACACGTTCTTCTGTCTTCACCTTTGTTATCAGTGTAAAAGTATTTACCTCTGTGATCAATATCAAGGTATTATATATCCAAACAGTAATAATAGCAGCCAAGATTGTACCAGTTTGTCAGGAATATTGCCTAGAACTAGCAAATCAGTTGCTCTTCCTAGAACTATCATGCTAGTTTTAGGTGTCAAATGAAAATTAAGATGCAGCAAGTTCACTCTCCTGATACCAGAACCATTAGCAAGCTCAGGGTATCAGTGAATAGTACCTGCTAGTACTTATGCTGCTTCTCAGTATAGAAGAATTAATGCAGGGTAGGCGGAGGTATCACTAAAAACTATGTACAAAGTACTGTTCTACATCCGTCTAGGAGGAAGGCAACACGACAAGGATGTTGTATTGCTCAGGAGTTTTGTGGGGATTATCTCCATTATTATTTTATAGGATAGCTGCTATGTTACATTAGGAAAGGACCATCTGAATGCCAGCTATCAGCATGACACATCAAGTCTCAAGACTTCTCTGAACCAAACTAGATATTTGACTTGCCAAGATTGTATCTGAAATGAACTGCATGCCTTGTATGTTTGGGTCACTAAAGTAGGAGGTACTAAAGACCACTTACATGAAGTAGTGAAAAGGAAGTCACAGGAACTTAACACCCCTACAAAAATTATTAGCTTTCATCATGATAGCAGACCTGTAGATAAAAGATGTCAGTAATCCAGCAGATGTTACACGAAAAATATTTTCCTGGCTTGCTTTGCAAGAGACATGACATAACTGTTTTTCCCTTGTTACTGCATTTTATTTGGCTTGAAGAATTACTTATGTTACTCTGAATAATGTGAATGCATTTCATGCAAAGTACTGTGTTTCTGTTAAAAAGTGATGCATTAAATGAAATTCATTGAATCCAACTGAGAATTTCTACTATCTGAGACATAAATTTGAGCTAATCCATTTAAAATTCATTCTTAGGCAATGAGAAGGTGCTACTAGTGTCTAAAAACAGATTATTACAGTATCTGTTTGTCTCTATTGTCTTTTTGTTTCAAGAAGATAAATCGAACATCAGTATAATATGTCTTTTGGATTAGGAAGTGTGGCTTGCTGAAATAATTCATATTAATGAATAATAGCCTGGTTTTTAAAGTCATATTTATTGAGTTGATTCTTATAAGCAAAACCCTGAAATCTGAGCATTAGCAAAATTTAAAATTATTTCTTTCTTTCTTTTTTTTTTTCTGACAGATTCCTCTCTTTTCTGATATTATATATCCTTGGACTCAGTGATACTTTCGAAGATTTTTTTCCTATCATTTGCTTCGGGATAAATACAGAGTTCAGATGCCAGAAGAAAAACACAAGAAAAAAAAATCTCTTGAGGATTTCTGCAGGTCATCAAGTCCACAGCCCAGTTCCAAATATTCAAGCAGAATACTTACGCTCCTCCAATATTTAATAGGGAACACATGTTCCCTATTGTTTTTATTGTCTTGTTTTGTTGATATATATAGAGAGTTTATCTGACTGTGAGATATATTGCTTCCTTTCCTGGTGAAACTTTTAAGAAAACTTTTTTTTTTGTTTATTTTAATTTCTCTCTTTGAATGATTCCCAAACATGTCTTCTCTACAAGCAGACATATGCTTAATTAGGAAGGGGTGTGTTTGCTGAAACTCTTTTGAATTTGGTGACATATATTTGTTGTTTCAGATAGAAGAGCTTGAGCTTATTTATGTAGATATCTACTTTCTCTGAAAGCTTTCTGCTGCTTAGCTGGACAATGACAAGAGACTGAGTGCTCTACTTGGGACCTTTATTCTATTTTCATACACAATAATAAATAGTTTTATAAAAGAGTCAGGGTTCTAGTATAACATCTAATAGTTATAAAAGTAAACAAATTATCCTGTTCCTTTTATGAGATTAATTAACTCCTTCATTAAATTTTGTCCATTATAATTAACTATTTATTTCTTAAAATGTACCTACGTAATGAGAAAAATAACTTAAAGGCAGAGTCTTGGAAAATTGGATGTAAGAGTGTGGAGTATGACAACATAATCAGTGAATAACAGGGAAGGGAAATTTATAAGATTGCAGCAAAGGTATCAAATTCTAAAGACTGAACTGTAAAACCAAAAGTTTATGTACAAAAAGTGGATGAGAACTAGTGTAGTGACTAAAAAGATACATAATGTAAGCGGGACAATGGATATGGGCAATGGTTGCAATAACTGCTTTCTATTTTTTTTTTCCCTATTGTTCATAGCAAAAATTAAGAAAATTCCAAGGTTGAGTGAATTATTACAGCTATTAAAAGGGAAGATAAGATATGGTGGTCTGAATAACATCATTTAGCTACAGAAAGGGACTTCTAATTTGGAATTAATTTGGAAAGAATTTGCAAAGTGTGTGTGTGTATAACATCTTCATCAGTAATTCTAACAATGTAGGTTTAAAATATTTTGCAGTCAAACCTAATTTGATGAAAGAATATGGCCAAAGTCTTCCTCAATAAAATTATACCTGCTAGGTATCATCATATTATTGTTTCCATGGGCTGCTTCAGTCTGCAAATTCCTATTATTCAGCTATACTAGTAAACAGTTTCTGTGCTGCACTCATCCAACATATTTGTGCATGAAGGGCTGACATAGATAATGAGATTTATTTCACCTCAGCTTAAGTATCTAAGAATTAAACATCTTTGCTTTTCATCTAAATTTCCTCCACAGACACTAAAGAGAGAAGCATCTTCAGAGATGTATTTATCATGCTTCTAATACATGCGTATTTAAAGATGAATTAATAATGCTCTGGCAGTCTCACTCATTTTCTCTTTCAATTGATTATATAGAAAGTATAGGCTTCTAACTCGGACTGCATGCTCAACCTTTAAATGACTCAAGATGAAATGAATCTCATTTAGAGCCATTTGTCCCATGGTGAGTTGAATTTCTTCAATAGTAGTTCTAATTTACATTATACTATTCAAGCTTTTACTGTTTCATCCATATTCACGGCTACGGAAAACAATTGTTTCTAAAATTACGTGTGGAAACTTTATTCCTTTATTGTTTTTACCATGAAATGTTCTTTATTATTTCTTTAATTAGATATTGTTATTGGCAGGAAAATATTTTGACTTTAAATATTTTTTGTTCATAAAAACAGCCAAAGTGACATTTATTGGGCAGAAGCAAATAAACGCAATAGTTAATTCTTGGTGAGAGTTTTCCATTATCCTAAATTCCTGAGACACATGAGTTCAGAAGTATTGGTAAATCCTTTTGAATAGTACATATTATATGTATGTAATTAATATCATAAGCAAAATAACAAAATTAGTTTAAATCTCACAAACAGACACAAACACACATATAAATACACATATATGTCCTCCTACTCTTCATTTCACAGGTTTTTTTTAAAAACTATAGTATCAAAACAAACACCTTAGACTTCAGAAGTGCAGGATTCAACTCCTGGGAGAGTTCTTGCTCAGGAAACTGTTAGGACTCCCATGGGAGCTTGTGTTGGAGGGCAAAGGTACTCAGAAGTGCTCAAAAATTTTCAGATGCAGCCTGCTCAAAGTACAAGAGTTGTTCATCCCCTAAATGAGAGAAAAAAAGAGGGAAGAAAAAAAAAAGAAAAAAAAAGGAAGAGTAGGCTTATAAATAGAAATAAACCAGTCTTTTAAGGCAGATAGCACTCAAAGAGCTCAAATATGAAAAGTAAATATATAAGAGATGGGAAAAGGGACAGACACCTAAAGAGAAATAAAAAAAAATTGCTTCAATACAAAAATGAATACAAAAAATATTGCTTGAGCTTGCAGAGATGCAGCGCGAAGGCAAAAGCTCAGCTGGAGCTCAGATAAGCAAGAGAAGCTTCTATAGGTATGTTAGTTGTGAGTGGAAGTACAAGGAAGACAGAAGGCTGCTGCTGAATGGAGCTGGAAAGTTAGAAATGACACAGAAAAGAGGTACTCAGTGTTGTTTCACTTCAGTCTGTACGGGTGATGTCAGCTCCTAAGTGTCTATTCTGAGATGAAATGACAAAGCAAAAGGTGAGTCACTGACAGAAGAGGAAAGTTGAGCTAGGGACCATCTCTGCCAGTTGGACGGGTAGAGGTTTGTGGGACCTGATGGGATAAATCTGAGGACAATTGGAAGACATTACTGCAAAGCGACTGTCAGTTTTAGAAGGTCAAGGAGACCAGAAAAGATCGTAGGTGATTAAAAAAAAAAGAAAAAAAGTCAAATACATCTGTCAACAACAGCAGAATCTGGAAAACAACAGACCAGGTAGCCTCACCTCAGTTCCTATGAAAATTATAGAACTGGTCCAGATGGAAGCTTTTTCCCCACACATGAAGGACAAGAAGGAGATCGGGAAAAGCCAACATAGATTTACCAATATTAAATTGTGCTGAGCCAATCTAACCGCCTTGTATGAAATGCCTTCCTCAGTTAATTGAAGAGAGCAGTGGGTATCCATGTACCTTGACTTTTGCAAGATGTTTGACAATTTGGATAAAAACAGTTTGGATAATGGGATTGAATACACTATCACCAAGTTTCCGTGATGGTACACTGGGAGAAGAGGTAGATAACACCAAATGGAAGAGATAAAATACAGAATTTTCAACAGTCTAGAAAATCATGCCAAAAGGAATCACATGAGATTTAACAAAGAGAAATGTGAAGTCCTGCAGAAGTGATGAAACAATCCCAATCAGTAGTACGGGCTGGGGACTAACTGGCTGGGGAGCAGCTCTGCTAGAAAGGATCTGGAGGTGCTGGTAGACAGTGAGCTGAATGTGAACTAGCAATGTGTCTTTGCAGCAATGAAGACAAACCATGTCTGTGACTGTGGCAGCAACTACATCAGAAGGTTCATGATTATTGCACTCTACTCACCTCTCGCTGGGTCACACCTGGTATACTGCACCCAATTTCAGCACCTTCAGTAAAAGACAAACTGAACAAGGCAGGGTTAGAGAGGGCCTTCAAGATTATTACAGGGCTGGAGAATTTGATGTGTGAAGTTGAAAGAACTGGGGTTTTTCAGCTGAGGGAAGAGAAGACTCAGGAGGGATCTAATCACAATTTTCCATTACCTGAATGGTAGTTGTAGGGGTGATAGAGGTATTCTTCTCTAAAGGCTGCAAAATGAATGGAGAAGAGACAACAGGCATGAGTCACTTCAGGGGAAGTTCCAGTTGGATACAAAAAAAAACATTGGATGAACATTGGATAGGTTGCTCAGACCAGTGGTGGAATCTCTCTTAGTGGAAACATTCAAGATGGTTTCACATGAGCGTGGATAGCCTAGTGTAAGGCCCTGCTTTCCACAGAGGGTTGGATCAGAGGGTATCTAGGGGTCCTTTCCAGCCTAGATTTTTCTATAATTGTGTCTTTCACCCCCCAAAATGCATTTGTTTCATGGTGGACCATTGGCCAAATTAATCTGTATTTATTAGAGAACTGAATTTAAAGTGGACTAGTTTCACTACATCAAAGTCCTCTACGGATACTCTCATTCACAATTTGAGGGGTCTTAAGTTGATTTACTGTAATTCATTTTCCTTACAGTAAATTAAAAGGACAATATTTTCTTTCTATTTAATTTTCTATTTAATTTTCTTTCTATTTAAATTTAGAATATGTGCCCAGAATGTTGCTCAATCACATTTAAATAAATAAATGCATGTTCAGATAATTGAAGCTCTCTCCAGTCAGAACATTAAAATACCTCTAATACTCCCGCAATCTATCATCAGTGGATAATAAAGGGTCATATTTGTACTGAACCAATCCGGTCACTTGATGAAAACATCTCAGTTGTTACATCCTCATTCAGACATTTATGTTGTACTAGTACAGATGTCAGGTTATTCAACTAACAGTCCATCTGCAACAAACACATTATTACTTGGAAACACTGGTGAATTTGGAACCACGCAGACTTTAATCATTACAGGCAAATGCACTTTGCCACCTTCAGCTGAATAGCATCATAAGGTTAAAAGTGTCTAGCATCACCAATTAATCATGTCTCAGTCTGTTTGAACTCAGATGCAGCATGGATATTCACATGACTTACTGCTTTGTCAGAGTATTTTAGAGTATGGACATTTAAGAAGCAGACCTGGGGACACAGCATGAATGCTGATTTTCGCTGATACATAACCATAAGGAGGGGAGCAGTGGACAACCCATAAATCTGTCCTCTCTGCAGTAATTTTTAATCTCATAGAAATATCATGTGGTGGCCCGCTTAATCTATGCAGCGGAATACTTGTCCTGCAGAGGCACCAACTATATCATGTCAGCTTCTATCTTAATTGTCCCTTTTTTTGCTGCATGGAAATCAACACTTGAAAATGCATAGTGACCTCTTGAACTGATCTGCGGGCCTATAAGGAATATGCACCTCACTGTACTTCATGTGATATGACAAAATGACCCTGAAAATGAATGCAAAGCAGGTTGTAATGCTGTAAAGAAAAAAATTACTTGGATAGATGTAGCATGTTTTGCCTAGTTTAACTGAATTTCTTGGAATTTTGTTTTGAATTTCAATCCCTCTTTAAAGAATGTTTGCACCCTGAAGAAAGGTGTGCTTTCAAAGTAGGGTCGTAATGATGCATAAATTGCCTGCTTTGAAGCTTCGTTAAAAACCCTTTGAAGACTGAGGCCAATCTGGATATAGACACTGAAGAGACAGGCAGAGTTGATCAGACAAAATAATTAAAAAAAAAAAATAACCCTATCTTTCAAATTCTTCTGCTCATTCTTATGCATCAGTACACCTAATTCACATTTCTTAAGCAGTCGCTAACCTGTGTCAGTCTCCAAGAACAATGATGCTTCTGAGAGAGCTGATTCAGCAGAATGAGAACTAGCAAGAACAGCCTTGCAATATTTGAAGTCATGAATACAAAAAGCAAACGACGGCTTGAACTAAACTCCCTGATCTGAAATGATCCTGTGCAGAAATACTTTATTTTTTGCATGTAGTCTTAACAGCGAACCGTATATAAACAGTGTCAAATTTAAAAAAATATTTATATTACAAATGTCTTAAGCACTTCATTTTTATTCACAGTTGTTGTGAGAGTTCACCTCAAAAGAAAATGTAACCTCAGTCTCTAAGAGCATACATTAATGAAAAAAGGAGAGTTCCTATTTATTTTATTATTCTTAAAAAGAAATTGATTTCTACTTTATATTGTGGTAGGAGGGTGAAGTGACATCATTTACACTAGGGACTTGCCATTAACAGATCTCTTATCAGATCCAGAGATCCTTTCAATTAGACCATTTTTTCATTTTGCACAACACAATTTCTGCACCTGGGGCTTACATTTCTAATATTGCAGCAACTAGAAGACTCATCCTAGAGGGCAATCACATCAGCTAGATGTTCTACAGAAAACTCTCAATGTACTACATATAATTATTATTTCTCCAGTGCACACAGGCCTAATCCTAAAGCAGAGTTCTTTTGTACTGTGTACTGTGAAGAACTGCGAAAAACCAAAAGCATGAAAAGAAATTGGGGTCGAAGAGGTTAAACATGCAGCAGTTTGTGTTCAGGTAGCAAAAGTGACAGTACTGAGAATATTAATGTACAACTGGAGTGTCCTGGCTCACATTCAAGTGTTTTCTTTATTGGGCATTGTCACTTCCCTGCAGCTATCAACTGTCGTCTGATAGAAAAATACAAAACCAACATGATAGATAATTATGTGCTACCATATCCACAGGGGACAGCTCTTTTTACCTTCACAAAACTAGTGCAATGGCTGTGTCCCAAGTATCAGATTGTCTTTCACACCTTTTTTCTGCCAAATGTATGTACTAACATTCTTGTAAGTGTAATAAATTCAAAGGAAAATAATAAAAATAAGAATATACACATTCCTTAAAATCTCTTTAGAACATTAGAGATGCAGTGAAAGCTGTGAGCAAAAAAGTGTCATGGTGACCGTGTGCATGATTTATATGACTAAAACCAGATATTTACAATAAGAGACATTTAATGCAAGCTAGTTATTTTAAACTTCCTTTATAGTGGGGACAGAAAAAGGCAATCTTCAGTAGGATATGACTGATCTGCTTCTAAAGTAAGTATCTCAAACAGGACAGGTGAGTCAAAACCAAAAAAATTGTTTTGTTTGGGTTTTTTTTCTCTATTGGTTGCAAAGGATATTTAAGGTGACCAGGTTGGACACTGCCATTTTTCCTGCAGACAGCTTGGGTAAGATGAATCTTTCTTTGGAAGTCTATTCAGAGATTCAGTGAAAGTAAAATAAGTAATTATGGAAAATTAAGCATTCATTATGTTTCTGTCATATTTTCTTGATGTGTCTTTAAGATATTTACTTTTAGAACTTTCTTTCATTCTGAATATTGAACAATACTTTATAAAATAAACAAGCCAAACATACTTTTCTAAGTGCTGTTTTCTCTTCTTTCCGTATAATCTATATCCATATATACAGATTCTTTTACTAAATTCAAGGTTTTCTTATGTATGTATTATTTCACAGAATCACCACTTCAGTAGTCTTACTGTCACTGTCTGCATTTGGACTGGCACTACATTTTTATAAATAGTATATTTGAAAAGGTAAACTCACAAGAAAAATAGCCCTATGAAAAATAGCTAATTATACTTCAGGCTTAAGTAACCATATGCCCAGACTTTATTATCTTACATTGAAGGGAGACAGACTGCCATACTTAGAGGTATTGTTGCTATACTTAAAGAGATGTGTGAGAAGGGTAATGTTTATGTTCATAATACAGCAAGACCTGAATCACTCATCTTCAATTTATCTTGATGATTAGTTCACAAAACTATACTGATGAGTCTCTCAGGTAGCATTGGTTATATTTAAATTTCTAGGTAGATTGGAAGAAATTGCTTACTATAAAAAAATAGGAGGAGAATGTACCTGTGAGTTCATCCATTCTACCTCAGACCAATGCACTATACTTAAATTCACAGACTGGTCTGTTCTTACAGGTATATCCTTTACTAATTCTCTCTCAGGGAAGATGTGAGTGGCATGGGAACTGTACAGCCATGAAATCATAGCATATGATGGGGGGATACCTTCCACATGATCTCATGGAGACCTGAGGTGTGCCCACCTGCTGCATGCTGCAGCTTCTCTTCTGTTGTGACAATCCAGTCACCATGAAATGTGGGTCAACACGTCAATGAGCTGTGTCTAACACAGAAAGAGAAAACAGGGAACTAGGAGCTATTTGGAGAGAGATGATGGCTACTGCCACTTCTACTGTAAATCCATAGCACTGTGTGTGGGAATTTCCCTGTAGAAATTATCATAATTTCTTCGTTCTTAAAATCTTTTTACTTCAGACTTTGTGACTCAGAGCCCTGTTTTTCCAAACGGAGAGAACGAAACACCGTTATCACTGTTATCTCAGTCTGTAAGCAAGAGAATATGTAGTTGTGTGAGATAAGAAAGAAGAAATACGGAACAAACAGAAGTGAGACTGGCAAGTTAGAGTCCTTTAGTCTCATTTCAGAACATAGATGTGAAATCAGCGAAGAAAATAAAACAACCCCATGCTGTCTTGATAAGACATAAAACCCTCAGAGAAGAAGTAAAGTGGAAGCTGGCAGCTAGCTGACGAAGTTTGCCGATCAGACTGTTCCTGGGAACACCAAGATCATGGCTTCAGCACCTGACCATAGACTGACAGCATTGTCCTTGGTGATGATATCAGGGGAAGGGAAAGTAAAAGTGGTTTAGTCCAAAGCACACCTCTCCCAGAACATTAATTTGTATGTCAGTAAATAAATAGTTATTTACTTAAAAGCAGCTCATACAATCATACTTCTAATTCTCTCAGCATAGTAAAAAATACAAAAATCAAGTGATCCCAAGACTGGAGGACTACAGACGTTCATCAGAAAGACTTTTTTCTTGTAATTAATTTTGGTGAACTGAGTTCTATAAACTATCCACTAGACACAAACCGATAGCACAGTAGTCATATTGACAGAAGATACTCTAAAACCTTAATTGTCCTCACTTACTGATTAAGAAATATAAAATTGAAATTATACTTATTAAGAAGACTGTTTATGTTGCTTACTAGGACTATTCTTGATTTTTGACTAAAAAGAAGCTAAGTCAAATTGCTAGTAGTAATAGTCTAATATATATCTAGAGCATAAAGAAAATAATTTAATAAGCATTGATGTTCATTTGATTTCTGGGGAATATAACAAATAAAAAACATATCTTTCTGCATTAGCTACCTTATTTGCAAAATGTATGTGCAAAACTGCTAAAAAAAAAGTTGAAAAGGTGGGTTTTGGGAGCTTTTCCCAAACTAACATTACTTTAGAACCAGGATAGTCTGTTTCAATTAGGCCATGTTAACAAAGCAAGATAAATAAACTCCATCTGTTCTCCACTGCTTAAATCAACTACTTTCTGTATTAATTTTAAAGTTAAGAAACTCACTAAAGCACAAAATTTAACTCTGAAGCAAAGTTAAAATGGTGTAGACTTGCAAAACTTATTAGGAGTACAAATAAAGTATGCTACCAAAAAGTAATTCTGATCAGTTTACATGATACAGATATTTAGAAAGATTTTTTTCAGAGTTTATATTCAGTGTATTCAATGTCTTTTTAACCTTTCTATCATTTGATTAACTTTTCTTAGCTTTGATTCAAAACTTCTAATGACATTTGAGGTAAAAGTAGTAAATATGAAAACCTGGGAGTTCTGGTTGACAACAGGTTGACCATAAGTCAGCAATGTGCCCTTGTGGCCAAGAAGGCCAAATGTATCCTGGGGTGCATTAGGAAAACTGTGTCCAGCAGGTCGAGGGAGGTTATTCTCCCCCTCTACTCTGCCCTGGTGAGGCCCCATCTGAAGTACTGTGTCCAGTTCTGGGCTTCTGAGTTTAAAAAGAACACGGAACTACTGGAGGGAGTCCGGCAGTGGGCTACGAAGATGATTAGGGCTCTGGAGCATCTTTCTTATGAGGAGAGATTGAGACAGCTGGGTCTGTTCAGCCTAGTGAAGGCTGAGAGGGGATCTTATCAATACTTAAAAGTACCTGAAGGGTGGATGTCAAAAGGATGGGACCAGAGCCTTTTCAGTGGTGCCCAACAACAGGATGAAGGGCGACAAGCACAGACTGAGGCACAGGAGGTTCCATCTAAACATGAGGAGAAGCTTCTCTACTTTGAGGGTGCCAGAGCCCTGGAACAGGCTGCCCAGAGAGGTTGTAGAGTCTTCTTCTCTGGAGACATTCAAAACCCACCTGGGTGCATTCCTGTGCGATCTGCTCTAGGGGAACTTTCTTTAGCAGGTGGGTTGGACTAGGTGATGTCCAGAGGTCCCTTCCAACACTAACCACTATGTGACGCTGTGATTCTGTGATTCTGTGACCTGTTTTCAGTGAATCTTGTCCCATTTTAGGTGCCTAATTAGTTCAGTTTGATATGAATTTATGTAACTATTTTTATGGATGTAAATAGATTTATTCCATTCATCAATTTTTTATGCTCTAGAATATCAAGATGGAACTAGCAGATACGTTGTTGGACTTAAAAAGCACCTCACCCTTCTGGATCAGGTGAGAGAGGGCCACTGGAATGGCGTTGGTTGTTTAAACAGGACTAGATGCCACAAACTCCTAAATAGGTCTCAAATATCCATTATATAGACATCTTTATCAGAACTAGTTGAGATAGGCTGTCTTTACAGCAAATGGAGAAAAATATTGATTTAATTTTCAGGATATGACCCATATGCCCTGTTTCAGATACATACTTTAACCTTCTTTCTAGAGGCACCTATAAAAAGGAGTCTAGACAATAAAAGCTGATGGAATGATCTACACTGGTCATACATCAACCTTCTTTTCATAGCCCCATATCACACAATTAACATGTGCTAATCTTGAGATCCATGAGCCAGTGCTCACCAAACTAGCTCCAGAACTGTTAAACTTTATCCAAATGCTTCTGCCTCTGAGTTAACTAGCCCTGAATTTTTTGGCTTTGGACAACTGAAACAGCTGTTGCAAACACAGAGTTCATATTTTTATGTAGAGCACATTCAGGGGCGGTGAGTGATCAAGTGCATCAGGTTAGATTTCCAACTAGAATTTAGACCTCTTTCATGATTGGTATTTTCTAACAGCTGGATTATACATACCATTTTTCACTATTGTGATGTTATGAATTTCATTTTTAGATGTCCAACTTTCTCTCAGTGGGTTGGGAGTATAGACATCTTAGATCTATAATTTAGTATTTAGTAGTTAATTATACAACCCGAAAAACATGTGCAGTACATACTGTCTATATAAACTATGCAATATTTAAGTGCCTGTTTGGAATTATCCATTTCTCCGTACGTGTGGTAACAGTTGCTTTTTGAATATGATATTTGATATCAGGAAGCCTTATAGCTTTTAGGTTTATGGAGTAAAGACAAACTTTTCTGTGTTATAGGTTTATGCAGTATGGGTTTTATACAAATGGAAATAAAATATGTCACTCTCTTAATTTGATTGTATGTCTTCCATTGGCCAAATCAGATAATCTTTTTCCCTTGGAAACTTCTCCTTACATAGTCTTTATATTTCAATAACTGTTCATGTGAATAATTACTAATTGTATACGAGATTAATGCCAGAGACATTAACTCCCCAATAGATCAAAATTACTAAAAGCTTAAGTATTTAAAGCATGCAAAAGTATAAAGCAGACGTGAGATATGCTGAAATACTCTCATGTTTAAACTGAGACAAGAGACTCGCAGAGTTTGAGTCTCAGACAGTCTTACTAGGGACGTAATAACACTCATAAACATTTCAATTACTACTGAACACAAATGGCATGCTAGTACTATCTGGTTCAAACAGATTAATTATCACTTCAAGGTATTTATAAATTCTGCCAGTATCTGTACTACAGTCTCCATGAGAATCATTACTTTCAGAGCATAAGCGCTGTAGTTGACTCATGACAGTTCATAAACAAGATAATTTAATTTTCCAGTTCTAGTCCTAAATATTAAGTGAAACATAAATAATCTTGAAACTATAAAGAAAGAAGATTTGAATTGAACTGAAATACCTATTTTACAACTATTGCTTGTAGATAAAACACTTGATTAAGAAGAAATCTCAAACTACATGGAAGTTAAAGTCAATCTCATGATATACATTTCTATATTATTTTTCTATTTTATGCATGGACACTGTGACTTGCACAGTCAAAAGAACTTAATTTAACATCAGTTCTATGCCTGCAAAAGGAGGGCTATTTTATTTTATTCCTTTCTTGATGTATTTTTCTCTCTTCTGTCTCTTTGGGCCAACAAATTGATAACATTTCTGTATGAGATCAGCTTCATTAATTGTGCGGGAATTGCAAATAGTTTCTCAATTAAGATAATTCGTAATCATTTCTAGGATTGGAGACTTAAATTATTAAGTCTTTGGGGATAATTGCTGCTTTCTGTGCTTTTGGGCTGTTGAGTGCCATGGAACCTTGGTCTTGGTCAAGGTTTAAAGATGATAATTAATATGGCCCAAAATCATTATGCTGATAGGTATACCATTCAGCATTCACTTGAAAGGAAAAGTTTACCATTTTAAGCCTGACATTATCATAAATTGTACAAATATCAGTCATCTTCACCTAGATGTTCCTTGATACAAGGATTATTAGTCATCTGCAGTTGGATTTGTTGAGGATGAGTTTATTATTTTTGTTCAGTGAAGACATAAATTTAAATACACTTATGCAAATCTAGTCACCTAAAAACCTATAAATATTATGCACTTAAGTATTGTCAGCTGTTTAAGAGACCACTTTGCGTAAGTCGTAAGAGTAGAAATCACGGAACTACACACCAGAACAACTTTTAAAGATGCGGTGTCCCAACTGTCAGAACAAACTGGATAATACAAAAAGGCACAGAGCCTTTTTAAAATGAAGACCTTTTCATAGCTTCACAGTGGGGGAAAATTGTCAGTAAACCTGTACCTGCACTAGTGAATCTTCATATTTTCTTTAAAAGAGGGTTAATACCAAGGCAGCAAAATTTACAGGTATTAATTGATACAGTGAAACCTATGCAGATCACATAGATGTGTACACGATCTAGCAACGTGAGACAGTAAAATCAGTTACCAAATTCAAGTGCTAAGTAGTGTGTAAGGGAGGGACTCAAAGCAAACTACAAACTTTAGTACATTCTTGGATTAGTCATTAAAACTCAGAACCATAGAATCATACAATGGTTTGAGTTGCAAGAGACCTTAAAGACCATCCAGTTCAAACACACCTGTCATGGTCAGGGACACCTTCCACTAGTCCAGTTTACTCAAAGCCTCATCCAACCTAGCCTTAAACACTTCCAGGAATGGGGCATCCACAACTTATCTGGGCAACCAGTTCCAGTGTCTCACCACCCACATGGTGAAGAATTTCTTCCTTGTATCTAATCTAAATCTACCGTCTTTCAGTTTAAAGCCATTACTCCTTGTCCTATCACCACATGCCCTTGCCAAAAGTCCCTTTCCAGCTTTCTTGTATGCCCCCTTTAGGCACTGAAAGGCTGCTGGAATGTCCCCCCAGAACTTTATCTTCTCTGGGCTGAACAACCCCACCTCTCTCTCAGCCTGTCTTCATAGGAGAGGTGCTCCAGCCCTCTGGTCATCTTCATGGGCCTCCTCTGGACCTACTCCAACAGGTTCATACCCTTCTTATGTTGGGGGACCCAGAGCTGAAACAGTAACCCAGGTGGGTCTCATGAGAGCAAAGTAGAGGGGGAGAATCACCTCCCTTGACCTGCTGGCCATCTTTTGATGCAGCCCAAGATATGATTGGCATTCTGAGCTGCAAGATCACATTGCCATCTCATGTTGAGCTTCACATCAACCAGCACCCCAAGTCCTTCTTCTCAGGGCCTCTCCGAATCCGTAATCCACCCAGCCTCTATTGGTGATTGGGATTACCCAACCCATGTTCAGGGTCTTGGAAAAAAAAAATCGTGTCTTTAAGGATCAATACCCATCCTTACTTAAAAGATGTTAAATATTGGCAATTGTTAGGAAAAGCAGTAGAGAGCAAATCAGAGGATATTATAATGTGTTTTCGTCAATCAGTATGGACCCACATCTTGACTATAGAATAGGTTTAGTATCATGTCATTGCAAATATAATACAAAGAAAATATGTAAAGAAGGGGAAAGAGATTCTGGGTTATGGAAAAGCTTCTATGACCAGGAGAAACAGAGCAGTTCAGAGTTCTTCAGTTTTCAATGTACACTAAGCATAGTCTTAAACAGAGGATATTAAATCATTAATTGCACTGAGAAATTGCAAAACAAAAATTTTGACCTGTTTTTGATGTACTAGATTTAGGAACCCCTGACTTACCCAATGGTGAAATTGCTAGGCAAAACCTACATGCTCAAGGAATTACTTTTAACATATTAAAAACCATGTAGTTTATACTGTTTTTGCCAAATGCATTAGACAAATTAACGAAATACAACTTTTTAGGACAGTAAAAAAAAAAAAAGGGCATAACTTCTCAACAAGGAAGTCTTTAAATAGTGATGGAACAGCCAGTAATGGTGATATGAGATAAGGTGCAAGACTTTCTAGCTTTCGACTTGATTTTTTATGGCTGTTTATGTCCTACTTACATCACAGGAAAACCCACATATATCTTCAGAGTAAATACTCCTGAAGTTATATCTATAGCACATTGAATAAGATGGTAGCTTCGTATTATTTACTACTGCATGACTCCTTCTATAATAAACACCAGTTTGTCTTAAGGTATTCCTAATATAGCTGTTAACAGTTAAATATTCAAAAGAGAACAGTACGTTTTAACATCTTTGGATAGTCTTCCTGAATGATGGTGAAGAAAACTGTTGTAGAAATAAAATTTAAGAAATCAGAAAACAGCTTAGAAATAGTTTTTACTACATTTATTTTTCATGAGAAAATTGTTTTGCCTTCTTAAGTCTTGCTTTCTTCTCAAGCATATATCTTACTGCTCCAGAGACAAAAGAGAGTACAGAATTAAAATATCACTTGCTAGACAAGATGTTGCCCATCTAGTTAATTACAGTAAGAACTAATACTCAAAAAGAACACCTTGCAGAGATAAGGTATTAATCAGAAAAGGTATTTGAACCCTTAAGAAAAAAATTAAAAATTGTGCCACATTAAGCATGTCAGGTTCCTGCCCTTTCAAGACAACGCCAATGTTTTCCAATTCATTGAATTGTTACATTTTGGGTTTCCCTTAAATTCAACTCAGTTGAAATACATGTGGTTTCTAATATGCTAATTTTAAAGAAGCAGGTCCCCATTTGGGAAAAGATAAAGGCATTTTATGTTTTATTCATCCACTTCCTATTGTGCAGAATGCATTTTAGAAGGAAAGAGATGGAGAAGAAATCACTGGTCTGGAAGATATATTACATGTATAACATAAGAAATGAAGCTGCCAGCAGTGGAATAATAGTGGCAGCATTCAGATTTTCAAATCTCAGACCATATTTGCCTCTGGTAGATAGATATGAAGAACAATTATATTTTGTTAAAAAACCCACCAAAAAACAAAAAACAAAACAAACCGAAACAAACAAACAAAAAAACACCAAAACTAAAACCCACCTTGATTTATTTTAATTATTTTTTCCCCAATCCTTTTAACAAATTTTAAAGTATCATTTAGCAAAATGTCAATATAGCACTTTTTTTCTTTAACAGTCTAACAGGACTGTTTCATTTGGGACACACAAGCTCAGGCTTTTTTTTTTTTTTTTTTTTTTTTATATTTTTTTTTTTTTTTTTTTTTTTTTTTTTTTTTTTTTTTTGTAAAATAAATTTTTTTTTTTTTTAATACCCTCTTTTTTTTTTTTTTTTTTCTTTTTTTTTTTTTTTTTTATTTTGTTAGCTTTTCTCTAGGGGAAAAAAAAAATCATGGTTGAGAAACACACCTCAGTTTTTCTGGAACTTGAGGTTCTTATAGGACATTAATGAGCTTCTCACCTATCCAGACAACTTTATTTTTAATTTCCATTTCACCCATCTGATTTTATAAACTCTATCAATAGCACAGTATTCAGAATCCAAAACATGAATAAATACTTAAAAATAGCTGTTGAGAAAAAACATTATCTCTAAGGGAAGTGGTAAAATCATTCTTAGAAAGTGAGGAAAGACACTATTTCCCCAGAGCTACTGAGAGCAAAAGGCTGCACTGCCATTCATGTATACTAATTTATTGCCTTTTATTACACAGCAATATTCAAGTCAGTGAAGAATCCAATCTTCCTATTAACTGCACTCCAAACTAAGCTGTCATAAAAATCATAGTAGGGGGAAAACCCAACAACTCTAAAATAGAAACAAATATTATCACCTTAAACAAGAAGACATTATTTTAACTTGTCTTAACTTTTCTGCATCAGTGTACCTATCTGGTGTCTATAAATATCTTTTGTAAGTGTTTTGTTTGGTTGGTTTTGGTTTTGTTTTGTTTTGTTTGTTTTAAAAACATAGGGAAACACTATTCATAAAACAAGGTGGTTTCTGTGAGTTAGTGAATGCTCATCTTCAAGCTTGCCTTCTATGGATGATCACACATGCTGAAATTCATATCTTAAAATTCACTGCAATGATAGCGTCTGCTCTGGAAGAAAAGAAAATGTTTTCTCTATTAAGGTAGAAGAGACTTTAATTGGACAGTATTTTTTTCTTTTTTTTTTTCTGGCTTGCAGAAATTTAAAGATCTGAACTGAATCTAAAAATGTTTATTGCTAATCTAACACAGAGCAACTGTGCCATTTTCTTGGAGTCAATATAATGCTGGATCTTGGACTCAGACCTGCTTTCCAAGCTAGGAAAGATTTCCCTCTAGGGTCTTTTGGAGGGTATTGCTGCGGGAATAGTCAATGGGAAAAACAGAAGGAAATGTTTGAAGCTAAAACTGCATTTCAGAAGTTCAACAAGTCAGTAATTTAAATGCCCACTCTTGTGTAAGATCTTAATCTAGTTCCTCGTTCCTAAATTGTCCTGTAACCTAGCAAGAACTACTTTGACATCAATGTTGTTCAGAATGGTATCTCACCTAAAGAAGAAAGCTATCAAGTAAAAATCTTACTTTACTCGAGTTTACATTTCTTAAAACTAACACATGCTTATGGAAACGTCTTACTGCATTTAATTATTTCATAAAGGAATTTTAAAACAGGAAGTCTACAAGTGCGTTCCAGAGAAAATGAATCAATTAGAATGAGTTAGAAATCGCTATCAATTGCAGAAAATGACCGCTGTAATAAAAACAATTATTTTACTAGCATTAACAACTTAAAACACTGATCTTATTTAAACATGAGAGCATTGTACTCACGTATGTGTATAAAGTTATAATTTTGAGAAAACTCAGCTGGTTTTTTATCTTTCTTTTTAGCGTCTGAGAGTATATCATTACTGCAGAAGTCAATCAGAATAACAGTGCTGATTTTTTTTTTCTCATAAGGTTGTTTTTCCATTATTCATACTTGATTTTCATTCATAAAAGAAACATTGCTTTGTTTTTCTTTTTCTTAGGCTTATTCATAATTCAGACATAACTTTTAGAAGAAGCATAAAATAAAGCTCCAAGACGGACTGTATGAATCACTCTGAACCTTGGCATTCCAGAACCACGTAAGTCACAGCTGAAGCCTGCAGCTTAAGCTCAAGTAGCCCATATTATATTTGGAGAACTAAAGAAGAAAGCATTTCAGTACTTTTTTATTCTCTTTGGACTATAACAAAGAATCTGAGGAGAAAGGAAAGGAAGGGAAGGTAAGCAAGGGAAAAGAGAAGTGTTCCTTGCTAAAAGCAAGCATTTTTCATACTTAGTATCTGTATGTTTTAAAAAATGATGTCAGCCTTAAATACTGAATTTCTGAAATTAAAAGATAAACATGCTCTTACTGGGAGGTAATGGGGGAAGAAATCTCTCACCTTCCGTTTCCTCCTAGTAAGTCCTAGTGCATTCTAAGCAGGAAAAGCTACAAAAGAAGTCGGGTCTACTTATGTTAAGATCATTCAAACAGCCTTGAAACACATATTCAACTTGAAACCTGACATTATTTCCCAGACAGTAGTTTTCTTTAAACATAGAAGAGAAAGATAAGAGAGTCATTAATATTATTTATGACCTGAACCTCCAGAGCCAACCTTGAATTAGCTTCTTTATTAAAAGGCATTCAAGCAACCTCTGTGATTCCCTGCTAAAATAGAATAATTTGTTACAGAATTACACAGTTGGTGTACAAAATTATTTTCTGTAAACGAATGTCACAAAAAACTGTAAGGTCACTGATGGTTGTCTAGATGAGAGGAGGTGATCTAGTAGTTGAAGAAAACATTGCATTTCATCTACTATGAAAGTAGAAGTATATTGTTAATAAGCTCAATTAATTCTTCATGTATTCCAAGAAGCTGGAAAAGACTAATTGAATTAGAATAATAAAACGCAATGAATACATAAGGCTTGGGGTTTTCTTTACTTGTTTTTTGTTTTAGTTTGCCAAGTATTTTTGAAAGTCAGTTATCTTTTGTACACTGCTGTTGTGTTTTTGATACAAGAGATGAGAAACACTGCTCTAGAAGCAAATTTTCTTTACTAGTTTTGGGTATTCCCTTCCAAATCTGCAAATAGCAGAAAACCTGTGCCCATGAGAAACGTAATTTCTGCAGTATAAAAAGACTCAAAGTTAATTTCAGTAAAACAAAGACCATGTCCTTAGACAAGGAAGAACACTACAACATACTTATTAAATTTATATTGCAGATAAAAGAGACAAAAAAGTTAAAAGGCGGATGTAGGTAGAAGAATCAAAATTTTAGGTAGCAGTTTCTCCCTGGTCTCAAAGTTTCTTTTACTCCAGTAAAAACCACCAAACTGAGCCATCCTTCTTTACATATATATGCAGAGACATAGTCTCACATGCCTTTCAGAGAGGAATTTATTTAAAATCATTGGAGTACAACCCATTCTCAATAAACAAACAAACAAACAAAAAAAACCCAAAACAAAACACAAATCCCCACAGTACTGAATCTAGCAGTTCCTGCATTGAATAGAACTTCCCATAGCAAGTGCATTACTTCTGTCATTTGCCTTTCTCACTGTCTACTGGCTCATTTCAGGTAAAAGTTTAAGGCATTAAAAGCCTAAATGGTTTTGTGTATTTATTTAGACAACTGACATAGAACTGATCTAGGTTTACCTTTCTAACTAGCCATTTTCTGTTACTCCTTGACAGTTCTATCTGAATAATTGTTGAACAGATGAATAAAGGTTTTCCGACGTTTTTTTTTTGTTTGGTTCAGTGATTCTTTTCTCCTGCCACATGCTGCCTCTTTCCCACAGCAATTAAACGATCTATGACACTTGAGTTAATGGCTCACTAGATTAAATGAGGAGTCATCTTTGCACAGCCCAGTCTTTTCGAGGCTTAATCAGCTCTGGAAATTGGTTTGATTAAAATCTGATTGTCTTCAGACCATGAAGTAATACTAAAGCTTAGAAAAAAGTCTATCATATCTGAAAATGTGCTAATATTTGCCATGTAAGTTGGTCTACTAAAATACATTGTTTTCCCATTACAGATCTGATCTTATTCAGAACATCACTGTATCTAAATATGAATGACAGCATTGTACTTAGATTTTCTATGAAACTACTGCAATTTCACAGAGGATAGGTGGTGGAGATCAGTGGTTGACAGAGTGTTTTGGTAGAGCTTAGAGAGTTTGATTTTCTGTGGAATTTCTGTGGGCTAATGTGCACAGATTGCTTTTAATACATTAATATGATCTATACCATAAACATTCTCATGGCTGTACAGGATTCTTGAGCAGGTTCCAGTCCTGCTCTCAATAAAAGCACCTAATCAAATGAGACAGAGTAAATAACATCTAAGTTCAGACTTTCACTTGGTCCTCTTTAGAGCTGGTGGAGAAAGGCTGTTTCAGCAGATGACAGAATGTGTAGTGTAGGATATTTGCTTTGAGTGAATATAAGTTAAGGGATCACATATCTCAGGCTGCTAAGCTTGAGGCAGTTATTAGCTTTTTATAGAGAATCTCTAAAATCTTTAAGTGAAAGTATCCCTCTATATGTTGATATAATGTCTAGTTCGGATGTGATTTTTGATGGAACTCATGAATAGTACTGCAACATCAGCAGAGGTACCATTGTCAGTACAGATAATTAATCAGTAAACCCTCTGGAAAGCTGCTTAGCACTTTCAAATGACAATTTTTAAAACAAATGTAAAATTATTTAAAACCAAGTTAAGGAAGCTAGCAGACGGACAGTACAAATGTTGATAATACCACCTTTTATCTACAACTTCAGAAGTTTTGCTTTCTAGAGTGTTGTTTCTACTTAACAATGTTCTGTTTATCTACATTGATTTATTTAGAATTTCAGTTCTGAATTGTAGATAAATGCTTGTAACTTCATGCCTCCATTTATGACTTGGCTCAACTTCCTACTGCAATTTAATTGTGTTTTCAGCAAATTAGTTTCATCTTCAAACCAGATACTTGCATCAGCTGTGCTGTTGCAGACATGTTGCAATACTTGAAGCAAATCTATTGAATGTGCTTCTATACTGCTAATAAGAAGGAAAATTCAAGTTGTTTGTTTATAAACTATGAGTCTAGAGTGTTGTGAATATCTAATGTGTCTTAAAACTCATTTGTATATTTTAATATGGGAGTTATACAGCCTCAAAAATGGGACTTACATAAAACATTTTTAAAAGTGCATAAATGTTGAGGGAAGAAGAGGTAGGAATGAAGTGAAGTCTGAGAAAACTACTGTTTCCTGGTATAATGTGCATCATCCAGTAGCAGCTGTACATATGCTTAGAAAGCCAAGAAAATGCAATTGGAATGTTGCTGACTGCATGCTGCCATTGAACAGGCAATAATAAAATATAATAACAAAAAGTAAATATAATGTGCAAAAAACACATTAAAAAAAAAAAAGAAAAAGTAAAATAGACCCACCAGAATAAGAAAAATGTGAAAAAGAGAAAAATAAAAAGAACAAATAGATAATTCCTATAGGAATACAGCATGACAGGCTGCCAATAGGATGGAGAAATGATAATGCAATGGATAGTCTTGAAAAGTTATGTTAGACGAGAGATACAACGGTAGATGAAGTAGAGAAAAGTACCTAGTGGAAAGATGAAAAGAATCCATCTAACCATGACTAGAACATGAAGTGCAAAAGATAGAATTGGAAGATGTACTGTAACCATCCAGCAGTAAAATCAATCCAGTTTCCCCTTTGCTATTTCAGATATGAAAAGATGCCATTACACACCTTCGAAAAGGAAGTTTTAGAACAGCACTACACTTTGTAGTCATGGTATTCATTATATATTAACCGCAATTACGTGGACTTTAAAATTTCAATTTCTTCCTCTCGCACATCTGTGCTGCTCCAGCTCTCAGAGTATGTTTGCTTCATTCTTTCCAGGTGCTCTGCTTTTCACTCCAAGTGAACTGCATGCAAAAAGGAAAAGTAATAGTGTGCTAATGTTAGGAAGCAAAACACAAAGTAGAAGGCAGTATATATAAAAACGGAACTTTGACAAGATCAAAAGATTGGCATTGTTATAAATTGCATCTAATTTTCAGAAACATGAGTAAGCAGAGCCTTGGGCTTGATCTACAGAATGAACTGGAATAATTCATAGTGACTTAATTCAGCAGGACCGTGGGGACTTTATTATATAATGAAGAGATACTCTCAAATATTTAGGACCCAAAATTCCTATTGAAGCATGACGAAAACATGCAGAGAAAATGTTAAAAATAGTCAAAGGGGACCCTGAAAATGTACACATTTGGTATTAAATTTCCATGGTTCCGATTTCTTATTTAAATATTTTCAAAGAAAATTAAATGCTTTCATTTGTACATGGTGGAATTAGGTATAATTCTAAAAGACGTCTGGCCATTGTCTTTTCAGGGGGCTGCTTCTGTCCCCTCTGTAAAGACAGATAAAATTTTCTGAAATGTCTGTAAGATTGATATTTTAAAATTATTTTTAGGCAGGGATCTAATTTTCCTGAGCATTCCCAAGGATCAAGACACAGACAGGATACTATAAAGTGTAATTAGTAACGATGTACCTCATTACAGGCCCAAAAAACTTGAACTTGTGTTGCTTGCAGAGAATGACATGCCCTTCAGAGATACTTGGATTTCAGCACAGTAGAGATGAAATGACAGAAGGGCCATAACAACAAATAATCACATACAAACAGGCAAAAGAAATAAAGAGGATCAAGCTCTCAACTAGTCTAACTATGGGAGTTTATACCTAGAAAAAATCAATGTGTCAGCCTTAAGGGACATATTCTATTCCTGAAAATGAAAACAGTTTAGAAGAGGTGAATTTGAGTCAAAGGGAAAATAAAAATATTGCATCATGTTGCATCTGATCTTTAGAGACAAGGGATGGAGAGTAGAAAGGATAACCAGTGGAGGAGACGCAGTTGTGCACATATCAGTTTACATCAGTTTCTATCTGATTTCTAGGACAAATTACTGCCTGAAGCTGAGGTACACAGGGCTGCTAACTAGTTTCTTTAATTGGTTGTTTTACATGGAGTCAGATAATATTATCAAGCAACAGAATGTTATAATGAACTGAGGATTGCACTTGAAAAATAAGCTATGCTATTTTTTCAGGCTTGTGAAACACAGATTGCTTTCAGTTATTTTTCTTGGCAGGACTGTTGTTTCTGTCCATAGTCTGTCAAGCTAGCATAGTACCCAGATGGCTACAAGGCTCTAGGGCACCTGTAGAATTCACATTAGAGTTTAACAGAAATGTAGTGAGTAATATTTATATATTTACATTTCAGATCTCCTCCATTCAAAGCAAAACACAGCTGTTATATTTTCACCCTGACCATTACCCTGTAATATCGCACACAGCCAATATTTCCACTCATTGCCGGCTTGTAGTAATGCTGCTGCATTTCCCTTTTTTCTAACCCTTGTATAAAGCCTTCTCTTAGCTAACACATCTCCTATAGCCCTCAAAAGAAAGTAGTCTACCAGGAGATAGTTTTGATAGGTAGCGGTCTAGCGCAATAGTTTTTTAAGGTATTTTTTTTAATACCACTCAGACTTACTAACGAGGTGTTATTTCTCTTATCTTCAAACCTACTTTCTGCCTGCCTTCCTGTTTGCCATGTGCGTCATCTGCACCATCTGGGGTGACCTTTCTGCAATGACTGAGAGTACAGCACTAAAATGTCTGAATTCCCTTACTGAAAATCGACTTCCCAGAGTTGTTAAATGGTTTTCTGTTGATTATTTCATGAATCGTAGAGACTTGACATAGCAAAATTATGTGATAAGACTAGTGCATACAAAAGGAAAACAATAATTTTATATTTTGGTGGACATATGCCTGCAAACAAGATTTTTTGATAACTCCTCAGACAAAAAATGAAGTTTCAGTAAGTAAACATATTGTTGATTGTGAACTAGTCTCTTCAAAAGGCTGTGTTTCATCTATCCTCATCCTCAGTTAAGCATGACAGAATCTATTTACCTTTGATAATAATTTTAGGAGCCTACAATTTATTGTATTTACTGAAACTATTCATACTAGTTACACAATTTAAAGACATAATGTCTCTGAGTATTTATACAAACAATTAAGAATCTTTGAGAAAAAAAAAATGTTCAAAGAGTTGTTGTGCACCACCCTGAGGACCCTCCGCACAGTGGCCTTGCCATAGGAACTGGACCAGAAACTGGAAGACGCTGCGCTCCTGAACTACAAACCCCAACATCCTCACTGTGAGACACCGGAGGTCATCATCGTCATCTTGTCATCCATGCTGTGGAGTCGTAAGAGTGGTTGGATCCCTCACCCTTTTCTTTCTTCCTTTCTCTCTGCTCTTTCCCTCTCTCTTTTTTCTTCCATGCCCCTATTTTCTTTATATCTTTCTCTCTCTCTTATACCTTCATTTTTCCTTCCCTCTCTACCACTCTCTTCCTCTCTTTTCCTCTTTGAACATATAAGAATAACATCATCTTAAGCTCTGCTGTTGAATTTGTGTCCAATTTTATATTATAGCTGCTAATGCTTGCCAATACACCGCTCGTAGAAGGACTTTTGTTGTTAATGTGTTGATAAGTTCTGTGGTATCATAAAATACTTTTGCCAAGCCACTATTCGCTGTAACTAATAATTCAACATGTACTTTTAGTAAAACACCATAATCGAATTGGGCCCCTGGAGTGATTGTCTGTCATTCACTTCTCATAACCACGCAGAATTAACCCAGAATTAACTCACACCTGGTCTCATCTGTTGAGTCGGGGCGCATGTCGCTTTCAGAGTTAACTCATCCCTCATCCCATCTGTTGGGATGGGACAAGAGTGTAAATAAAACATACATTTCTCTCTAGGTGGCAGGTCATCAAGGAAATGTTCTATGCTGACATATAAAATGTGTGGTATTCTTCAGAAACACACTGAAAAGCAGTGTGAAAAGGTGAGTTGTGAACTGGACAAAACACACAAAATTAAGGCAATGAGACATAGAAATTATAAACTAATTTCAGGTAAATTGCATTTAATGAGACTACTTCTTAGTGTTCAATCAGATTTTGGAGGTGATGTTTGAACACAGAAGCTAACAAAATTTGTTACTGTTAGGAGTTCTTATTGCTTGAAGGTTTTCATTATGAAGTGCTATGCTGCCTTGTATTACTCTGATAAATTATGTTCTTTGTTAAGATTAGATCTCTCTGCTTGGGAGAATGTTGTGGTAAGTAGAAATTGCAGAAACTGGATGGAGGTTTTCTGCATATAACTGTATTTCTTTTAGTATATTAGAATATATTCATTAATCACTTCTTGTACCTATCTGTTCTATTGAATAGACTTATAACCTGGATAAGTCTGAGAACTCTACTGTGCATTTATCTGCCAGTTACTATTTAATAAGCAAAGTACCTGAGGCAGTTTTTCTTATGACTTTTTTAATCACATTGGACGAATAACAATAAATTTTCTAGAAAGTATTCCAGATATACTTTTTTTCTTTTTCTCACATTCAAACGTTATAGTACCAAAAAGGATGAACGGGAAAGCATTAAGAATTAATTCATAAAGTACAGAACTAGAAAATGACTGAAGACAGGGATCTTAAGTTTATTGAACATCAGTCTATTTTATTTGCAGTAGATTTATCGTAGGTGTGGAGCACAATGACCCGCAATATAACACTGATGTCCCATTGGCTCCACAGAGATCTTTTCAGAACTTTTCTAGGTCTCTGACCACTTCTCGTTGTTAATGAATGAAAGTGCAGAAGAAAGTAAGAGATACATTTTTAATTTTAGGGTAAATCTTAGACTTCTCTATCATAAAAGTGAATGATATAGATTATTTTAAATGAATTATAACTATAGAATTGGAAGCAGTTCCAAGATTTAGAGAACAGTAAAAGCTCTATGTTGTCAGCAGGTGCTCATATGCACACACACGCGTGCGCGCGCACACATACACCTCATAAGTGCAAAAAACACTATTGTGAAGGGTTTGAAACCTGACATTAAGTTGAGAAAATCACTTTTACTTTTACTACCAGATAGATTATTATGTCTAAAAACATTAGCCATTCTTAATTCATTTTCTAGTCATTATTTTAAAAATATAGTTTATAGTAATAGAACACCTGCAGGATGGACTCACTGTACAAGCGAATTATTGTTTATTACTTCAAACAAGAAAAACTTGTGCATATAAAATAATATAGTTAAAACATAAAATAATATAGTTATATATACTATAGTTATACACATAGAATAACATATAAAATAATATAGTTAAAATAATTCTTATAAATACACATATTAAGTTACTGAAATCAGTCCCAACTTTATGAATTACTTTATTCCAATTGTAGCTATACAGGACATGATAGTTTGCATATTTTTACTTGTTTCTTAAACATTTACTGCTAGCAAGATCGAAGTGTTATCTTTCTGCTGAGTTGATCAAATTACTAAACCAGAAATACTTTTTGCTTCAGAAACTCTTCAGCTGACTCTGAATATAGAAATTCTGGAAAGAGATTTTTTTTTTAATTTCATAAATAGGAAGAAATTCTGGTTTTAGTAGGTGGCTACGGGTTGGAAAAATAGGTCAGCTGTCCACACAAAAGCTCCTCTCCAGATCTGAAACAGAAGCAGAAAATCAAACTGATTACAGATTGGAAGTGTTTCTAGTTCAAAATACATTGTAAATGCACCTATTTAAAGAAAAAATGCATTTAGTTTAGAATAAAATGGATATTCAGTAAGAGAATAGTGTTAAGTCATCATCTTCAAGGCTTGTAGTGAAATTAGAAAGTAGAATAATGAAGTTTTAGGAAGAAATGCAGGTAAAAGGGAATATAGCAATGCCTGTATTAATGGCACAGTTCTACATGAAGGCCTTTGGGGGCAACATTGATTTCAGGGACCAAAGCCTTTTGTTTTCTACCGGCTGCCTTATAATGCATCTTCCACTTGTCCAACAATTTTTTTTGTACAAGCACATACTGAATTTAAATCAGGAAATTGTCAAAACTGTCAAAATCTGATATAGGGGCAGTATCTCACAGTCAGATGAGATGAAGCAAGGGGATACTAAAACCAAACCCAAAGGTGGAAAAATTCACTGGAGTCCCTATGCTTAACAAATTTACTTTTCTTAATAGCACATGATGATTTTTGCCATGATCTATCTCCATGCATTAAAGTGTAGTTGTAGCTTTGCTCATGTTTTTTTACCTCCAGTAAAGCTGAAAAATTGAGTTTAGTAGAAATAATTTCATACAAACGATCAGAGTTTTAATTTCTTGTAAAAAGGATGACTAGTACTTCATTAATTCAGCTAACAAAAAAAAAAAAGTTGGACTAACAGAGGAAAATACAGTTGAGTTGAGAAAAAAGGTCATGGAAGCAAAATGCAAAAAAATTGAGTATGTAAGTAAACAGAAAGATCTACTTGCTCACTGCCAAGGAGAAAATGACTCAGAGCTGCCGGATTTTTCAGGTTTTCAGTTTTGTCTTCAGTTTTACATAGAGAGCAAATTGAATATAATATTATTTTTGACCAGAGTCCAGTAGTTGTAACTAGTGCCAAATGGGTGATAATGAAATTAAATGTCCAAAGAAATCTACAGTGAAGGACAAAAGGACTTTTTATCATGAAGGGAGTGTTTCTTTTGTTTTACTTCTGCACAGCAAGATTTTGATAAATTTTCTCAATTATTTCAGCAGCAGCAAACTGTAATATTTTTAAATTAAGATAGACAATAATCTATTTACAGTAGTAAAAAATATGTTCTGACAAAATAAGCCTTCTGAAGGATCTTTGCCCCATGTTATAAAGGAAATACTACTGCTGAATTATTTGAGAAGTTACAAAGTTGTTTAAGTCCTACTTATTATAAAATATTGTGTTCCTCTGATAATATAATAAAACCTATTATTCTCTAGCCTTTTAAACACAGAAGAGGCCTTGAAGTTACATGTAATTATCTAGCCTGAATTTTAAACTTTTAATTTAACAAGTTAATGCAACTTAACACAAAACAACTCACCACATAATCTAGAATACATCTTCAGGGGAAATTTTTATTAGCTTGTGACTAAGTGTAGTCATCAAATTGGATTTTTCTCCTTAGTTAGGGTATGACAGAGACTCAGACACCTAAAATTGTCTGGTTTTCTCGCACTTAAGACACCTTTGGTAAGATTATAGAAATAATGGTAAACAAATTCTATTTAATTTAGTTGACTAAAATTCTACAGCAATCCACCACAATAGAGAAAGTCTCCAAATACAGAACTAATAAAGGTGACAAGATGGGAGACGAAATGTTCATGCTTATGCATTGTTCTCCAGCTACTAATAAAGGAGATTCTGACAAAGTGATCGCAATGTAAAAGGAAAGATCTTTTCCCACCTTCTTTATTCTCTGGTTTTGCCTTTCTCTCATTGCTCTTTTTTCCACCAGACATATAGCGTAAAAAAAATTAATTTCCTAAAGAATAAGCTGAGGAGCTCCAAACTGGGGTTTGCTAACATTATGTCTAACAGAAAAAAAGTGGCATAATCCTGGACTAAATGTGGGTGTGTCACTTCCTTCATCAAAGATATTTTTAGAACCATTAAGTTTATTTGACTGTTATTAGTTAAAACACTAGTCTTTAGAATATTCTGCTACTGGGTAAAATTTCCTCTATTCACTTCCTTCAATTCTTGGAGTTCAAAGATGTAGCATGTCAGCTTTTCATCTCGTGAAGCTAGAACTTCTCCTTTCTTGCTTTTTTTTCTTCTTCTAAAATGCCTTGGAAAAATGCTTGTTGTAAGCAGTCACATGTGTTGGGAAAGCTTATTTCCCTAGGTTTCCTCCAGTAGAGACCCAGATATGGATTCCAGAAATTCTTCTTAAATAAATAGTTTATTCACAGGGTACAGTTAGAGCAGGTCAGGCTAGGTGCCTCCTGAAGAGGGACCCCTGCCAAAAAACCCTCAGATGATTATATCCCCACTATCCAAGCCCCAACCCTCCATGTATTACTCCGGGCCAACTGCAAATTAGAGTCTGGGGACTCCCTGTTCTTCATTTAATCTCTGATTTTTATCAGGTGGGAGCATCAATCAAAGTTCTGATGTTCAGTTGCTATTTTGCACCTGCAGCTGACAATAAGCACCTGACAATATGTTCTTGGCAATAACCGAAATGTTATTCTGTTTCATCTTTTTTTAGATGCTGTTCTGTTTCTTTACTCACCTCCAGGGATGCAGCTCACCTTATCTTCTATAATAGCTTGAAGAGTCTGAGGTCTTTGTTTCTTAACAAGGCAGAAAGTTCAAAAGTTCAAAGCTTGCAGAAGTTATGCTAAACAAACTTATTTGCTAAACAAATTCTATATAAGTAGTTTTTAAACAAGTTCTGTGAGAAGCACTATACCCAATAATTCAATAAGCTAAGGCGGTCTATTCCCTGACACAACAGTGTCCCAGTTCCATGAACATCTCTCAGTCACTATGAGGAGTGATGCAACAAATTATACTTGCAACAGCAGAAAAGGCCACTTTGCTTTTCCTTGGTACTGAAATAGCATGCTTTTTTATTACTTGTTTCTTTTGCAAAATGGAAATTGGTGGAGAAAGTAAAGCAAACAGCATGGAAACAGATGGAATTAAATAGTTACTATCCATTTCATGTAGCAGCTAGGTCAGAAGCACAGAGTACATGATAATGGTAAATTCTTCTCCAAAAACTGTTGCTCGTGATTTTTTTTCATTGAAGATGCCATTTGTTCTTCAGCTTAACAAATAAAACAGACAGACTTCAAACACCTGCTTATTTCTGACTAGTAATTATTAACATGAGTAACATGTGACAAACTGCAAAGAAATTGATCTTTTCCAGTACCAACTTTAAATGAAAAAAAGAAAAATAGACAAAAACCCCAAAAAACTACATTAGAAATGAAATAAAAGTGACTAGAAATCCTCATTTATGCCTGGGTCAAAATGGTACAGTCATATGAAATAATTATAGCAATGTTTCCAAACCAAGGGCTTTATTTATTTATGTGTTTGTTTGTCAATTTATTTACTTATTTATTTGTTTAAAGGATGATTTTTTAAACTAACATTTTCCAAAGTGTTGCCTAGTTGTAATTTGAATGTAACTGTGGAATTTCTATTGCAAATATTAGGTTGATGCAAAAGGAATTACGATTTTTGCATTGTTGAAATTTGCCATTCAATATTGCAATAAGTTCTTAAATAAATGTGGCTGTGTTATACATACTTTTAATGTGCTTTTCTTGCTTCATTTTTTTTGATAATGACATTACTTGCTGTTTATTTTATGTTTATTTTAGACTATGGAAATTCTGTTAGACAAAAAGCAAGTTTGAGTGATTTTCTTATTTGAGTTCAAATAGTTAGTAAAGCGGTGGAGACAACTCACAACATCAGCAATGCATTTGACCTAGGAACTGCTCACAAATGTACAGTGCGGTGGTGGTTTAAGAAGTTTCTCAAAGGAGATGAGAGCCTTGAAGATAAGGAGCATAGTGGCCGGCCATTGGAAAGTGGCAACGACCAACCGGAAGCAATCATCGATGCTGGTCCTCTTACAACTAAATGAGAAGTTACTGAAGAGTCCAATGTTGGCCATTCTACTGTCATTTGGCATTTCATGCAAATTGGAAAGGTGAAAAAGCTCGATAAGTAGGTGCCTCAGGAGCTGACCAAAAATAAAAAAAATAGTCATTTTGAAGTGTTGCCTTCTCTTATTGTACACAACAACAAACCATTTCTCGATTGGATTATGATGTGCAACTAAAAGTGGATTTTATACAACAACTGGTGACAAGCAGCTCAGTGCTTAGACCAAGAAGAATCTCCAAAGTACTTCCCAAAGCCAAATGTGCACCAAAAAAAGGTCTTGGTCACCGTTTGGTGGTCTGCTGCTGTTCTGATCCACTATAGCTTTCTGAATCCTGGTGAAACCATTACATCTGAGAAGCTCAGCAAGTTGGAGAGATGCACTGAAAACCGCAATGCCTACAAGCTGGCATTGGTCAATAGAAAGGGCTCAATTCTTCTCCACGGCAACACCTGAGCACACGTTGCATAACTGATGCTTCAAAGTTGAATAAATTAGGCTAGAAAGTTCTGTCTCATCTGCCATACTCACTTCACTTCTTGCCAACCGACTACCACTTCTTCAAGCATCTCAACAACTTTTTGCAGGGGAAATGCTTCCACAGCCAGCAGGATCCAGAAAATGCTTTCCAAAAGTTCATCGAATCCCAAAGCACTGATTTTTGCACTACCAGAATAAACAAACTGATTTCTCCTGGGCAAAAATGTGTTGACTGTAATGGTTCCTATTTTGAATAATAAAAAGATGTGTTTGAACCTAGTTATAATGGTTTCAAATTCATGGTCTGAAACTGCAATTGCTTTTGCACCAACCTAATAATATTTACAAAGCTTTTAACTCTGTGAAGAAAACAATGAGACAGTACAGTATTTTTTTTCCATTTCCTCCTTACTTTTTTTTTTTCTTTTTCTTTCTGTACCTTACATATAAACCCTGTTTCATTATGGATCACATACGAGCAGACAGAAAGATAATCATTGGGGAAAACATCTAATAACTTTTAGACTATTGGACAACACTGGCGAACATGAAAACCAGCAAGTCTCTTGCACAAAATTCTTCTTCAGTCTTTTAAAATGTTCAAATATTAGCTGTTAACCAATGTGCAGTTCACCCAAACACTAATGTGAATGGACTAACCAATATTAACTTTTACAGTAACACCCTAAAAATAGAAAATTTACCTCTAGAAAAAATGGGACAATGAGTGTTGTAAAACGTCTTTATTAACAATACACCTACATACCTTCTCTTATCCTCAGCTGCACAACCGTCATAGTGTTTACTGGGTGCCTAGATGCTGGAAGCAAGGAGTCTTTAGGGCTGCACCATACTGGGCACAGCTGGCTCTAGCAGACCCATGGCAGGGCATGGCTGAGCCCTTCAGCCAAGTTGGTGATACCTCTGAAAAGCCATATTTAGAAAGGGCAAAATATAGGCAATGCACCAATTCAGCTGCTTTCTTACTCCTCCCTCTCAACAGGATGATGGGGAAAATAAGTCAAAGAAGCTCATAAGTCAATATAAAAGCAAAGAGATCACTTACCAATTACTATCATGGGCAGCCTAGACTATACTTGGGGAAATCAATTTAATTTATTGTCAGTTAAAATAGAGCTAGATAGTAAGAACAAAGATAAATTCAAACAGCACCTTCTCCCACCATCTCCTTTTTCCTGAGCTCAGCTTCATTCCCTCATTCCTGACTCCTCTGCCTTTGTCCTCCCCAGGCAGCACCAAGGGTACAGGTAGTGGGGAGTTACAGTCAGTTCATAAAAGTTCTTCTCTAATACTCCTTCCTCCTTCACACTTTTCCCCTTCTACAGCGTGGGTCCTTCCTATCTATACGCTGCTGGGGAATATCTGTTCCAGCACCTGGAACACCTCTTCCCCCTCCTTCTTCTGTGATGCAGGATTGTTTCTCACACATTTTTTTTTCTTATTTCTTACACTTTTTGTGTAGCGTTTTACCCTTAGATATGTTTTCTCAGAGGCACCACCAACTTTGTTGATGGGCTCAATTTTGACTGCAGCGGGTCTGTTGCAGAGGTGTCTGGAACTGGCTGTGTCCAGCACAGAGAAGCCCCTGAGTTTTTCTTGCAGAGACCACCCCTACAGCCCCTCTCACTCAAAAACCTGAAAATCTACGTCCAATAGAGTAACGGAAGTCTCTGTGTTTGTCTGAACCCAGGACCTTTCTCATTCTTGATTTTCTCCTATAACCTCCCCCATCCTACTGAAGGATTGGGGAGCAACTAAGAAGCTGGGTGTAAGTTTGGCTTTTAGCCAAGACTAACCCACCATGCAGTGGAAAGCATTTTTCTAAGTAAATCTAACATAAACTTAAAAAAAAGGTCAAACAAACAATAGGAGAACAAGAGAGCATTTTAAAAGCATCTTCAAAAACACCTGGTACAGTTAAAATTCACTTGTGAGAAGGACATAAAAAGAAGACTAAAAAACTACTGTAAGACAGATCAATAGAATGACTATATATCACTTTGTTTTCCTATCAGACATTCATGCAAGGCAATTTTTTGTCATTTCACTTTGTTTTCAGATTCACCAAAAGTTTATAAATTACTCAAGAAACAGGAGAAGGTTAGCCAAGAAATGAAGAAAACAGATCTATGTCAGATGAAGTTTAAACTTATTTTCTTCACAGAAACTAAGTAGTATCTCAGTAGAGTTTAAAAAGAAACATCAAAAAAGAAAAAAGCAATCACACACCACAAATTGTCTGTCCCTTTCATGGTCAGCATCCTGAAGTCCCCTGAAAGGAACAAAAGAATCCTTCTATCTTGAGATAGTGCGAATTACAAAATTCAGCAAAAATACGCACTATGAAAGACATGCTAAGGACTAAAGACAATCTCCCCTCCCCCCACCCTGATAAGAGAAAAACATGTCAGATGCTGAAATGCTTTGCTAAAACTCTGCAGTATTCATGTAGTTCAGAAACATCATCAACCAGTACCTGGAGACTATTGGTAAATACAGAGAGACTCCTAATAATTAATGCCAATGTTAAAATTTGAAGTTTCTTCATGAGTAAGAAATGACACATGATTCCATTGCCTCATTAAGTAAGAAAGAGATACCCAGTGAGAAAGAGATGGGAATTCACTGGGCAGTCAGTTATTATGCCCAGATCTCATTTTTGTGCCAATGTTTTCCTTACTAGAGTTTGAAGTAGCTGTCTTCCCAAAAGATAATATATCAGCAGAGATTTGTTAAGTGAAGCAAGTTGTTGTTTCTGCTTCTGGCATGCCTTTGCATATGATGGTGCAAGGAGTGAGTAAGAGGATTTAGCTGTACTTAGATTTCCCCAAATGTGGAATTCTCAGTCTTCCAGGTATAGACAAGTAGACAGAGGACAAAACTAAAGCTGGTTACTCAGACGTATTCCTTATATACAAAATATAGCATGATCCATTTTTATTTAAAATAATTTAAGAATTATTCTTCCTCGTTTAAAGTGATGAAAGTAAATTGAAGCGTAACGCTATTTAAAATTAAAATATTGATGACACTCTATTATATCAGTGTCAGTCAATTATTCCTTCATATTACTTCAAGAATATTGCATAATATAATTTAAAGTCTGAATAATTAAAGAGGACCAGAAATTGAGCAGTATTAGTCATTTTATAACAGGAAAACTATACCACAATTTCAGAATATGAGCAATGTGATTGATCCTATATGAAATAGAATATTTTATACCTGAAAAAAAATAGTTCAATCAATTAGCAAGTCACATGATGATTCTTTTCAACATAGATCATGTGGCTTATTAAAGGCCTGAACGAGAATTTGTTGCAGTCAGAGGAATAAATACAGCTGGTGTAGGAAAGACCTCTGATTTTATCCCAAAGATATGTTTCACAAGGTCTAGCTCTTTTGATACTATAAGGAATAGCAATAGTATGTGCAGCCGTTTCATTAATTTGATTTATTTATTGCTAGAATAAAGTAATTACTGTAGCCAATCTCATAATATTGAACCTTAAGGTATTCTGAACTGGGTTTTTTGTTTGTTCAAACTCCTTTTCCCTTATAGTCACAGCTGCTGCATTCATATGCTTTTAGTGATGATTTTCAGGCTGCAGTTTTTGTCTTTAAAAACTAGTGTTCTAGCATTCCTGGCTGCATATATAAAGTACCTTCAGTTCACAGAAGGCTCACAATCCAGAAGACGAACAGCTTTTTCTTTTTTGTGTGTGTGGTTGTTTGTTTTGTTATTACAATTCATTGCAATTAGGTTTTTGGTTTGTTTGTTTTAATCTTAAGATTTTGGATGTCAAATATATACTCTCCACATTATATTTACTCTGCCACAAGATTCTGGAAGTAATGTTCACAGAAGTATTTCTAATGTCATCTGTCTAGGAATCAAATGTAGTATTTTAATAGTGTTCCTATGTGCATAAATAAATAGAACCAATAGAAATTTGAAGAAAAAACTACTGTTTATTCAAAACAGATAGAGGAAAGGGATCTTTAGATTTTATAAAAAAGGAAGGGCATCTTGTGACTGCTGGTCTTGATTTAAAATAATTTACATTCATGTCAAAAAGTACTTCTGTGTGATACTTCAGAGTTCTCCAGAATTTTACTCACATTGTGCATTTCACGTAGAATTCATCTTACCTAAACTTCAGTCACTAAGAAGCAGAGATATAATCTAAGCCATTTGTCTAGGTTACCTTGTACTAAATGGGAAAGATAGGCATGATTTGTTTCTTCAAGGCAATTCATTCCATTCTGCAATATGTGGGATGAGTTGTCATCTCAAAGTGACTTTTTATTTCTACTAAATACAATAGGTACATAAACACTCTGTGTGGGTTGAATGGATGTAATTTATTTTAAGCCTCAAAAATATCCTTGATTGTTTTTCCAGTTCCAAGTCAGTACATTTGCACCACAACTTGCTTGGAGATAGCTGTTTTCTAGTCACTTCCTAGATTTTTTTTTTTTTTTTTTTTCTGATTTTGTTCCCTGGGGCCTCTTAGAGCTCTAAATTTCTTCAGCCACACAGTCACTACTGTCTATTTTGTTGCCAATGCAGAAATAACTTTTTGGGATAACTGCCAGTTGACAATTTTTGTTGCTTCTGGAGCAGACTATTTCCAAAGGCAGTATTCACTTAAAGAAAAATTAAAAAAAATAACTAGGATATTTGATCAATTGTCTTTTCAGATTCGGGTGATGAACCAAATAATCCAACATAGAAAGTAGCATCTTAAATGACTTCAAAATAGAATATTTTAAGGTGTGGTCTTTTTATCTCTTAAAGCACACTGCCTAAACGTGTTTCTGCTTAATTAGAACTGAAGTGATTTAACTGTGACTGCGCTTCCAAGAAACCGTGAATTATCAGTTAAAGTAAAGAGGTACTTGAAAAGTATAAAAGGACAGTCAATCAGTAAAAGAGTCTTGAGAGACAGAATTAGCACTTGAATAGAAACAATACAGATGACACCTGAGAGCACTGCCAGACCAAGAGGGAAAGCAGGGAACAGAATGCTTACTACCAAGGCCAATGTTAGAATAAGATCACCTGATTTTCAGAGAAACATTGTGCTAACTGAAATGCCACCTATTGTTGATTTCATATTAACTAGAAAAAACATGCCTGGGAATAGAAAGAAAATAGAGAAACAGTTTATTGAAAGGACTGTTTAATTCAACAACTCGTAAGAAAAAGTCTTACTGAGACATTACCAGTTGTTCTTCATATTAAGTTGAAGGATTACCGTTGAGTTAAACATTTTACAGTAAAAATCCATAATTTTAAAATTGTGTTGGAATCAGAAAAGACATATTATTTTTATTCTAAAAAGGGGATCAATGCATTTTGAAGGTTTGTAATTAATTTCACAACATTATTCCAGGTGCTTATTTACCTACGAAAGTTCAATTAAAAAAGGAAAAAAAAAAGAGAAAAAAA
>VWYH01011361.1:0-45788 GCA_013399365.1 Pampusana beccarii | reverse complement strand
AAAAAAAAAGAAAAAAGGGTGTAGTTTGGATAAAATTACTGAAAATTACTGATATCTTAGAGGCATTAAAATATTTAAGTGTATGGCTTTTGAAAGGAGACTTGGAGATAGCTGGTTTAGTGTGAAAGAATGCAATATTGTTCAAGTAACAAGTAACAGGACCAGAGGAAATGGCCTCAAGTTGCACCAGGGGAGGTTTAGATTGGTTATTAGCAAAAAATTCTTCACAGAAAGGGTTGTGAAGCACTGGAACAGTCTGCCCAGGGAAGTGGTAGAGTCACCATCCCTGGAGGTGTTTAAAAAAAGTGTAGATGAGGTTCTTAAGGACATGGTTTAATGCTAGAGTTAGAGTAGGTTATGATTGGACTCGATGATCTTGAGGGTCTCTTCCAAACTAAATGGTTATATGATCTCAATAAATTTTTATAAAACCAAGACTAGGCATCTCAAGTTGTATTTGGGAGCAACTTTAAAAGAAAATAAATTTCTACGAAGTGACATTCAATTTTTTTTTTTTCTCACAGAGAACAAATAAGGCATAATAGAACTCTAATGACACAATACTGGTATACTGTGGAATAAATAATAACGACAAACTAAAACAAAACAACCCCCCCAAACAAGCAAACAAGAAGATGGTATAAGTGAAAGAAACTAGAAGTAGATGAAGGAAAAATGGGATGAATAGTACGATCACACAGTAGGACAAGAACATTGTAGGTGTATGTGTGATGATGTAAAATATCTGAGGTGATTGGTATGATTTATATGTAAGGATGTCATGCTGAGATCTTTCAGTCTTTGAAGCAGAATAACAGGCTGATGCAAGATCAGAAAATACAATACAAGGAAGTTGCAATAGTAAATCTAAGAGTAATTTAATGAAGTAAAGCAATAAGTAAAGGACTTGATATTCAAAGAGGATGTTAGCCATCTCACAACATGGTAAAAAAGAGCCATACTTCAACTAGATTTACTGATGGATACAAGTATGTATTTCTGGATGTTTTCATTTTCTGTATCTGTTCCTGTGGTTCTGCATTTTGATCTTGTCCATGTACAATAACACTCTGAATGAAGAAGACTGCAATCTGATGTATTACCTGAATGGGAATAAACTTAAAGCATCTCTTTTATTATTATATGGGCTGTGAAATAAGCAGTTTCATTATCAGTTGCAGTCCTCACAACCTTACAATTACAAATATCTTAACTGTGGACCTACATTTTAATTCATTCTTCAAAAACCTCAGATGCTACTAAAAGAGGGGAACAGGTTTGGGGAGGAGGGACTACCATATGGAAAGAAAGTACAAGAAAAGAGCAAACCAAGAATAAAGCATATGGAAAAATGTCTGTATGGAATAAATCAAGTTAGCCTTATGGGAGTTGTCTTTGGCCTCTCCTGATTTTTATTTAAGTTTCTGACTATCAACAGCCTACATCTTATCTTTTACCAATGCTGAGGAAAAAGAAAAAGTGAATTAAAATGAAGTTACAGGAAAATAAATAGAATGTGTCTGAATAGAGAATTTTCAATTTCCTGATGAGATAACCTTCAGACAGAACAGCACAAGAATTTTGGTTCAGGTTATGAATATGCTGCCCTTTAAAACGAATGAACTGCTTGAGAACCCTTTAAAAATAAATTACCTGTTACAGAAGTATGTTCTTTCCACAAGTAGAAAGGTAATTTTGCATTATGTTTTAGTACTTCAAATACAAATAATGAAAAGATAAGGACAATATTTCATAAATTAGGTGTTAGAGTGCAAGGGTTTTTTTAATAAAATCCCAACATAAGCTTTCATGTCCATAACTATTGTTGTTAAAATAATGGGAAAATCAGATAGTTTATTGAAAATATTTTCAATGCAGCACCCTTTTTTTGCTGTTATTTTATAAAATGATAGATCACAGAAATCAATCTAGCATATTTTCTAGCAACTATTGGAATATTCTTTTGTAGGTAATCAATCAATGCATTATATTTTAGGTAGTATAGGATCTGAATAATCTGGAAGATTATGTAGTTATTACTATTTATTGATGAGAGGATATTATCTAATTCTACTGCACTAACCAAAATAAATACAAGAAAAATAAACGCCATTTATAGGCTATGCAAGGACAAATTAAACCCGAAATTTTATGATAAATAAATTTGAATGTGTTAACAGATATGGGAAAAATGGCTTTATTTTTTTTCCTCTTTTTCTTTTATTTTCAAAGAAGGAATAGAAGAAAAATGTGGGTATTTAGAATGGAATCACAACGATATTTTTAGCTACAGAACTATATTAAAGAATTTTTTTCAGTGTGGGGATGAACACAGGAAGTTTCTAAATGCACCAGCAAAAGCTACATTTCTATTAAGACAGGTGAGTTAAAAATCACATCTAATTGTAGCTGTTTAAACATAAGATCTTTGCACAAGTAGGTGTTTAAGCTTGTATAGGAGGAAAAATATGTATAAGGTTTGGATGATCTGGTTACCAGTAAGCACAGGTGATGGAGCAGGGAATATTATGTTTATTCTAAGGTAGAAATTAGTGTGTGATTCTTATCTAACATAGTTTTCCAGCTTAATTTGAGACATACAGAATGTCTGTTGAGCTTTCACCTGCATTCCAGAAGCGTGCAAGACTACCACTGGATCACTGTCATATTTGCCAACCTTCTGTAGATTTCTTGGATTTCTTAAGACACTTCAGACTGCACTAGATATCTATGTCAAGGAAATTCAGTCAAATATCTAGCTGGATGCTCACACATGCATTTGGAAATCTCAATTTAAGTGCCTTAATATATGAGCTGATTTCCACCCCAACAGACCTGGGATGGCATTATTAACTTGGAAATAGGTTGTAACTTGTTGAAATAGGTTATTGGAATAAAAACAGAATTGGCTGATTGCAGACCAAAGGCTGGCTCTGCCACACTGCGAAGAAATTTTCTAATCACCACATTATTCCAAGTTAGTAAAAGCTGAGAAATTTCATACTAGTCAAACGTGGAATGTACTTTCTCGAGATGATTTTCTAACCGTACAGTTATACCATAACTGCTATACCATTACAATTACCACTTATAATGACAAACTTTAGCACCTACTTTCATCGGGATGAACATGCAAGTTATTACAAAGCTAGCTGACAGTCTTTTACTTTAGTTACATTACATTATAAACAGAAGTCAACAGCTAAGTGTAAAGAACACAAGTAGTTAAACCTACAGAGAAGAGTTTCTCAAGTAGGTGTATCTTTCCCAAGAAATACTTGCAGAAACATGGACTGAAAATAATTTACCACAATGGAACATTGGAAATGTTAACTAGCTTTCAGAACAATACAATAGGTAGATATTTAAATGTCACATTATTTAATTTAGTATTGAAGGCATTATTCTGTAAGCCAAGACATTTAGGTTGAGTAAAATCATCTTTGAGATCTGAAAACAAAGGAAAGCAGGACACATAGTGTTTTCAACTGGTATATAATAAATTTAATAATTGGTGCTAATTTTTTTTAGGGGTAGAATTCACAATAATGTATTAGGTGTCTAAGTCCCTAAGTGAACTGGCAAATGGAAAAATAGAAAGCACTGAAGCTAAATGAGGGACACATGTGAAATTCTGACTCTCATGAAAACTTTGGTAGCTGAGTACAGCCTGACCGAAGCATCTTTGAGTACTTAGGAATCTACAGGCCTCGTACATTTATGTGACTAACTTGTATCTATAGCAACTGATGACTAGACCAATCCTTTCTTTTAAAAAAGGCAGCAGAAAATATACTTTGCAAAGTGCTAAAGGTTCAGCACACTGTCTAGTTGATGAGAAACCTTACATCTAGGTATTTCTTAGTTGGGAGTTTTTCAAATCCAAACCTAAGAATTAGGTAACACAGTGAAGGCCCTTTTCTCTTTTCTCCTTTATTTCTTCTAAGACATACATCCTCATCCACCTTCAACAGGAAAGTGATATTTTCATCTTCCTCTTTCTGACTGTATTCTTTAAGTTGGTGGTAAAATTTTCTTCTAATTCCCCCTCCTGCCTCCATTCATTTTGGAAAGAATCCTGGCTTCACGTTTTTTCTGGCTAAGTTCTTTTAAGTACTTCTAGGTAAAGATACCTCTATGTGTGTTTTCAAATAGGCTTAGCAATGTCAAAGCCAATCTTTGAAATGAACCTTGGTACTGCTTGTGATATGCATGTTCTGAAAACATCTACAGATATAGACCACTTGGTGAGTAATTGTGTACAGTAGAAATTGTCTCATTTAATTTTAGATTTCACCAACACAGGCAACTTTTTTTACACTGGACTTCGTATTCTTAGTCAATTTAGGGTACAATTAATCTGATTTTATTTAGAATTCCGTTTTTTTTTGGTCGCAGACTGTGGCAAATGCAAAGGAAGCAAATCAGTGCCGAAAAAATAAGAATCTGTTGCCGGTGTGGAAGACTGAGGGCAGGGGAGCACACTGGCTGAGGGTGACCTCATGGGGTCAGTCTCTCTCAGTGCAGTCTTGTAGACACACAGTACCGTTTCAGAGAGCCCAGAGCACATGAGTTACACACCTGGTGGTTATGACAGTTTGCCTTTCTGGAGGGAAGGCTAAAGGCCAAGCTACATAGCCAAAAAAGCAATCTAAGGAGCACCACATTAAGGAAACAGAAGCTTGCTGCTGATGACAGGCCACATGAAGACCCCTCCCTCCATATGTATGCAGTCTACTCCTATTTTTTGAATCCCAAATGCCACTTAATGAGGGAGTCACACTCACATGTTTCATAGTATGTTCAATATCCTTATGTGAAAAAAACCTTGGTGCATTTTCCAGTGAACATTGCATACCTGTATTTTACAATAAATATTTGAACTGTTCCATTAATTATGTATCTAAATTCTACTTAAATTATGTAAACCCATTTTATATCTTAATTGAATTTAATTTATTCAGTGTTTATACAAATGTGGGAATATGAAATTCTTATATAACACAGAGCAGCTTTTTAGGTAGAATGAAGTTATAAAATAGGGCAGATTTTATCACTGAATACCAAATGCAAGCAATAAAACTGTTCTTTGGAAGTAAAGTTATATTTTATATTATGTAGGTTGGATTCTGAGGGATTGGTTTTGAATAATTCTTCTGTTGGTATGGGGATATATACTTGACAAAAAAAACCCACAAGAAACTGGCATGCTAAGTAAGAGCATCTGTGCATTGTTCTGTTAGGCGTTTCAGGAACTCCTTTAGAGAGAAAGGAATACATATGTTATCTGTGAAAAGAGATTTTCTAATGAATCTTACTGTTAATTACATACTGGCATGTATATCTATATCATTATCTCAAAGGAAAATGAGGTATCAGTCATACAAATCAACTATTAATGCCCTTAACCTTGTAGCTATTCTGATTTTCCCTAAAGGTATGTTAGGTTAAAGATTTAAAAGACTAAAAGGCACCACTCTGATAATATACTTTGATGAGATCTAGAAATTGTTCGTGGTATAACAAATTAATTCCTATTTAAGTGGATATTTCTATTTGTTAGCAGTTTTTCCCCTACTCCCAGGAAAAATAAAAACCATGAAAGCACAATCAGAACATAATCTAAAATGTTATCCTAATAATCCTATATAATAAGTTATTCGATGGGAATTGATGTCACTGTTAAGAATATTGAGCATTATCTACACTTTTTAACTTAAGATTACCAGGTTTTTGCCTAAAGTTGTATGCCTAGCAACTTTTATATTACATATTCAACGCGAAGAGAATTGGATAACTTTAAAAGTGTCCAAACGGTTATCCTGTCTACTTTATCTGAATATCTAAATTTAGCTGGATGGGATCCCTTTATGAAGGCTGTTATTTTTTCTCTGACTAGTTTTGGAATACAAACATATGGGGTTTTTTTAACAAAGTTCATACAGTTCTAGGACAAGCTAGGCAAGTAAGATAGACTGAGAGCATCTTCTATCTCAGCTTTATTCCTTATTGTCTCTGTTTCAGTATCAATTAATTGTTCAAGACCTCTGTCATCTCTTTCAGCATAGCATAACTTCAGTTTCCTAACAGCATGAATTCCTTAATGCTGGCATTTTAACTGCTTGTTATTAAGTGCCTAATGTCATGTTTTATCTCTTGTATTGTTGATATTGATCCTGATTATATAGGACACTGATTTCCAATTAATGAATCTATAAAATGCTTTGATCTTTATTAGACTTAAACTGCTTGAGTTGACCAGCTCTTACTTGCAACTGTATCAATATTAGTTTACCAATCATTATCCTCATGAAAAACTGTTGAGTATATCCTTGTTCTTCTCAGCCTACAGTCCAGGACAGAACCAGCATATTCAAATATTTCAAGGGCAATTGAAACTTCCTTAGACTGTTTGTCTGCCTGATAAAATGCATTAGTTCCTTAACATGATTTCCCGGGTTTTAAAGATATTCAGCACTGACTTAGTTTAAAACCTAGCTTGTTTACTGGTCAGCTGTTGCAAATACCCAAAACATTCAATTCATCTTAATGTGGCAATACCTGAACTAGATATGTCTCATCTCTTTTTTAATCAGGTGCCTCTAGATTGTCACAAAATAATAGTTCATTCTAAAGTAAATTGAGCTCAAGGAATGTCTTTCTACAATGCATGTAGAACAATTAAAGTCAATTTTCCTGTCTCTTCTTTGAACCCTCCCTCAGGTATCAAGACATCTTCTTGAAACATGGTAGAAAGTTTCTGAGATGCTTCCACACCTGGATATAACTTAATGTATTGGTTACGTCACAGTATCACAGAACGGTTAGGGTTGGAAGGGACCTCTGGAGATCATCTAGTCCAACCCACCTGCTAAAGAAGGTTCACCTAGAGTAGGTCGCACAGGAATGCATCCAGGTGAGTTTTGTATGTCTCCAGAGAAGAGATGCTACAACCTCTCTGGGCAGCCTGTTCCAGGGCTCTGGCACCCTCAAAGTAAAGAAGTTTCTCTTCATGTTTAGATGGAATCTCTAATGCTTCAGTCCATGCCCATTGTCCCTCATTCTATTGTTGGGCACCACTGAAAAGGCTCTGGTCCCATCCTCTTGACATCTACCCTTCAGATATTTGTAAGCATTGGTAAGATCCCCACTCAGCCTCCTCCTCTCCAGACTGAACAGACCCAGCTCTCAATCTCTCCTCATAAGAAAAATGCTCCAAATCCATAATCATCTTTGTATCTCACCATTGGACTCTCTTCAGTAATTCCTTATCCTTCTTAAACTGGGGAGACCAGAACTGGACACAGGTCTCCAGATGGAACCTCACCAGGGCAGAGTAGAGGGGGAGGATAACCTCCCTCAACCTGCTGGTCACACTTTTCCTAATGCACCCCAGGGTACCTTTGACCTTCTTGGCCACATTGTTGATACATGGTCAACCTGTTGTTGACCAGAACTCTGAGGTCCTTCTCCACAGTGCTACTTTCCTGTAGGTCCACCCCTAACCTGTACTGGTGCCTGGGGTTATTCCTCTCCAGGTGCAGGACCCTACGCTTGCCCTTGTTGGATTTCGTTAGATTATTGTCTACCCAGTCCTCCAGCCTGTTCAGGTCTCACTGAATGGCAGCACAGCCTTCTGGTGTGTCAACCCTTCCTCCCAGTTTGCTATCATCAGCAAACTTGCTGAGGGTACACTCAGTCTCTTCATCCAGGTCATTGATGAACAGATTGAACAGGACTGGACCTAACAGTCACCCCTGGGGACCTCCACTCACTACAGGCCTCCAACCAGACTCTGCACTATTGATCACAACCCTATGAGCTCTGCCATCCATGTCAATGCAGCCAATGTGAAATCTGAAATGCTCATTTCAGAGTTTTGAAGAAATTTCCTTTGTGACATTTTCTGTGAGTGACCGGGATTGCTGGTAGTTTGATTATATCTGGGACACGTCCCAAAACTCATTGAAAATGTTTCCAAAAGTAAATTTTATTTTTATTTATTTCTTTTTGAGAAGAGATAGCACTGAAATGATATGAATTTGCTAATGATCTTCAGAAGTAACAAGTGGGATTCATGAGGCTGAGAAGTGAGTCCCGCAAGTACTTTATAAAAGTACAGGTTCCACAGGGTTTGGGGTGGTTTTTTGGTTGCTTTTTGTTTGGTCGGTTGGCATTTGTTTGTTTGTTTGATTGTTTGTTTGTTTGTTTGTTTTAAATTTGGCTGTTATACTTCATCATCTTTTCTGTTTGTGAATCCTGTTTTGGCATATTTTGGACTTGATATTAATGGTTTTAATGTAAAGATACAGTGCTGAGAACTAGTGATGTCAGTGTAACCAACACTTGAGTTCTCCCAAGACTCTACAAATAAAAAACTTGAATTCAGACTCCTAAACTAAATTGTTTTAGTTTCCAGAGGTTTTGAACATATACTGTTTTCATAATATGAAACAGGAACTACAGATTCTCAACATTGTTGTTTAGAAGAAAACTTCTCTAACCTTTACTATATCAATTTTTTACTTCCTACTGTTTAGCCCTGTCCTTATTCATGTTAATATTGTTTCTTCCAGTTTCCTCTATAGCGGACACATGAGAAACAGTTTAGATTCACAATATGTTAAGTCATAACTTGATGTATTTTGCTTAGTTTTCTGTTAACGTACATCTACAGTAAGCCATTGTTTTTGGAACAGCTAGATGTATAGAATGCGAACAATGGAAAGACACAAGAAGCATAGTGTTATTTTTTTGTTCCAAATATTTGGCATTGTGTTACTCTGTACATTTGGGCTAAATCAGAGAATAGATAAAGAGTTTCATAGAGAATCTGAAGGTTGATTGCACAGCCAGCCCTGAGGAGACTTCATTCAATATCCAGAAAGAGCTTTAATGACACTGAAATGAAAGCCTGTTTTATTTCACCAGTTGAAATCTGCTGTAGTGCCAGAACACTTTGCTAAACATCAGAAAGTAAAGACACTGTATGTCCTCTTCCTATGTTTTCTATAGTAGCAGCAGAAGAATGGAAAGAAAATATTAACTGAAATCTGAAATCAAGGATAATTGCAGAGAAACAAATTAAGCAGTTTTAATTTATTGCAGTAATCAGCTTCCTGATTACTTAATCCACTTATTTTATCAAACTTGTACATGAAGGCAGGTGAGGCTGCAGAATACCTCTTTTGAGCCCCTAGGGAGTGCAGGCAAAGGGAAGTGCGGCAAACAGGATGGGCAAACAGGGGTGTGGCAATTTGGGCAGCAGATTGCACAAGCAGGGCACACAAGGTGGATGAGCAAGTAGGGCCCTGCCACTTGAAGTGGAGGCTACAATGCACTAGCAAGGAGCTAAGAACAGCAGGAGACATGGTATCCACCCAGCAAAGAGCGGTGTCTTCAGCGTCCCTCACGGTCCCTCCAGCTGCAAAAACCGATGCAGCCACCTAAACTGAGCTTGCAAGCAATCATGTAGCTCTCTAGGCCCCAGGCTGCAGGGTGTGCCCAATTTTCTGCTTAGGGACTGACGACAGCAATGAGCTCACCTGTGGGCGATGTGCCCAAGTGAAGGAGCTGCTCAGCCTGGTGACAGAGCTTCAGGAGGAGGTGTCCAGGCTGAGGAGCTTCAGGGAGTCAGAGAACGAGATTGACTGGTGGACTCACAGTCTACCATCCCTGAGGCAGATACAGGAGCCAACCATGGGACTAGAGACAAAGGACCCCCTACCCTCTCGCCACCAGGCAGAAAGAGGAGACCCAGGAGGTGGGGCAAATAGAAAGAGGTTACTGCTCTGGGTAGCAGGTGAATCCTCTCTCAGTCTGCCCCACTTTCCCAGATGCCTAAAAACAACAGGTATCGGGCTCTGGAGTTGGATGGGAACACAACTTCTGGGATGGAGGAGTCGTCTAGGAAACTTACGCCTTCCATGAAACACATCAAACCCATCAAAACCACTCACATTAAGACAAGAAGAAAGGTAGTTGTCATAAGTGATTCCCTTCTGAAGGAAACAGGGGGCCCAGTATGCCAACCAGACCCAACTCACAAGGAAGTCTGCTGCCTTCCTGGGGCCAGGGTAAGAGGTGTGACTCGACAACTTCCTAGGCTGGTAAGGTCCTCAGACTATTACCCACTATTGGTTCTTCTTGTTGGCAGTGAAGATGTGGGAAAGAGAAGCCTAAAGGCAATCAAAAGGGATTTCAAAGCCTTGGGGTAGTTCATTGCAGGATCAGGTGCTCAGGTGTTTTTTTCCTTCATCCTCTCAGTAGCAGGCAAGATTATAGAATGGAACAGGAAGACCCAGCTGATCAACATCCTGCTCTGAGGCTGGTGTCATGGGTGGAACTTGGGGTTTTTCAACCATGGATTGATTATTCTTCATCAGGTCAACTGATATCCGATGGGATGCACCTCTCGCAGAAAGGGAAAAGAGTTTTTACTCAGGAACTAGGAGGACTGACTAGTAGGGCTTTAAATCTGATGGGAAGTGGAAAGGGGGCAGTACCAGCCTAGTCAGTGACGAGCAACAGGATGGCATACCAAAGTTCAAGGAGCTGTGTGATAGTGAGATTCTTCAGACTGCACCACAAGTTGAAAGACACAATGACCAACATTTAAAGTGATTCTACACTAATGCACACAGCATGAGGAAAAAGCAAGATGAGCTAGGAGCCTTGGTCCAGTCCTAGGATTAAGATTTAATTGGCATTAGTGAAACCTGGTGAGATGAGTCCTGTGCCTGATGTGTCATGACAGATGGTTCAGAAATGATAGGCAGGGCAGGAGAGTCAGGGGGGTGGCATTGTATGTAACAGAAGGGCTGGAATGCATGGAGTGGGCAGTTGGTGATGGCAAAGTCAAGAGCCTCTGGGTAAGGATTAAGGGACAGACAAATAAAGTGGGTGTCCTTGCGGGAGTCTACTATAGGCTACCCAGCCAGGATGATGACACTGATGAGTTATTCCTCAAGGAACTAAGGGAAGCCTCTAAGTCATCTGCCCTTGTCCTTATGGGGGATTTTAACTTGACAGATGTCAACTGGGAATATCACACGGCTGATATAAACAAGTCCAGAAGATTCCTAAAACATCTGGATGATAACTTCTTGGTACAGGTACAAAGGGAACTGCGCTGGTTTGACTGAAAATGGGTTAATTTTCTTTGTGCAGTTAGAAACCTTTCTTTTTCATAGCTAGCATGCTCATTATGTGGACTTAGTTTGAGAACAAGCAGATAACACCCCAGCACAGAGCTAATGTTTTTAATTGCTCTGATCTGAGAGCAAAGGACACCCTGATTGCTCTGCCCTCAGATGTGAGGCACAGAAAAAGAGGGGGCAGAGATGCGGCAGAGCTTGACTGACATGCAGACTGATAAATAAGAGTATTCTAGCCCATTAACATCATGCTCCAGATTTAAGAGTGGGGCCTTCTGGTTTCTTGCTCTCCTCTTCCACTGTCTCTCTCTCTGAGGGTAGCCAAGGAAGTTTGGATTAGGACGTTTAGCCTGGCCTTTTGCCATTTTGCAGAGGCCTCTGGGCTTTTCTGGCTTTTTCCTCTCTTTTTCTCTTTCTGGGAATGGCTGTGGGACCAGGTGTTGCTTGCTGGGACTGGCTGCTCAGTTGTGGACAGAGGAATTGCCTTGAGCATCTTTTATTTCTATTTTATATATATATATATATATTTACTTCGAAAAAATCAAAGTTCCAATTAGGTGCTAACTGGCAGCACCCCCAACTAGCAAACAAATCCCCAGCATTGCCAGCCATGCAGTTGGGGTGCCATTACTAACAAAAAAAAATCATGTTCCCTCACACGAGTCCTGTAAAGGTGGATTAATGAATATTCATTGTGTGCACATGTCCAATTTGGTAGTGGTATGTTGCAGGATTATTAATTCTGTCCCAAGGGGAGGATTTGGAAGCATTGCAATATAAGAACTGGTATGCATTAAAACAGAAAGAAATAATTAAGAACTAGCCATTCAATAAGTGAAACAGAGTTCCGGNTGGGAAGAAGCTTCTAAAGATGCTGGGATCCATCAGTGCTGATCACATTTAAGTACCACCTCTTAAAAGCACAGGACCAGGCAATTTCAAAATGTCTGAAGTCAAGCAGGTGAGACAAAAAGCTGACTTGACTGAGCAGGGATCTTATTCTTGAACTATGGTGAAAAAAGAAAGTATATGGCCAGTGGAAGCAAGGTCAGGTTCATGGGAGGACTACAGTGATGCAGCTCACCACTGTAGGGAGGAAATTTGTACAGCCAAAACTCAACTAGAGTTGAAGTTGGACAGTACTGTGAGGGACAATAGAAAAGGCTTTTAAAAATATGTTAATGGCAAAAGGCAAACCAGAAATAACATTGACCCATTTCTTGATGAGCACAGTCACCTCATAAACAGGGACACAGACAAACCTGAGACGTTTACCTCATTAACAGGGACACAGACAAAGCTGAGACATTTAACGCTTTCTTTGCTGAAGATGGACTCAGTGGGGCCCGTTCTCTTTGGACTAGAGAACCATGGCAGTGAGAATGATAAACTCCCAGTCAATCTGGAATTTGTATGGGATTTGTTACTCCAGCTGGATAGGTATAAGTCGATGTGGCCTGATGAAATTCATCAAAGGGTGTTAAAGAGCTGGCTGATGTCATAGAAAGACTTCACGATTTTTCAACACTCTCAAGAATCTGGAGAGGTTCCAGCTGACTGGAAGCTGGTAAAGGTCCCAGTCTTCAGGAAGGGCAACAGGGATGACACTGGCAACTACAGGCCTGTCAGTCTCACTTCTGTGCCTGGCAAAATTATGGAGAAGATTATTCTGGAAGGTAATGGAAAACATCAGAAGGTCCAAGCAAGCATAGGTTCATGACAGGAAAGTCTTGCTTGACCAACTTAATTTCTTTCTACAACAAGATTACCCACCTTTTTGACCAAGGGAAGCCTGTCGATATGACCTTTTGGATGTGAGTCAAGCCTTTGATACTGTCTCTCACAGTATCCTCCTGAACAAGATGTCCAGCATACAGCTGGATAAACACACAATGCAGTGGGTGAGCAATTGGCTGACGGGTTGGGCTTGAAGCTTCTAGTAAATGAAGTTATGTTGGGCTGGCAACAAATTACTAGTGGGGTTCCACATGGATCTGTCTTAGGGCCAGTACTCTTTAACATCTTCATAAATGACTTGGACACAAGACTTCATGGAATACTAAGTTCACTGATGACATGAAATTGGGAGGACCTGTTGATAGTCTTGAGGGCAGAGAGGCCCTGCAGGGGGATCTGGAAAATTAGATAATTAGGCAATCAAAAGCCATATGAAGTTTAACAAGGGCAAGTGTTGGATTTTGCACCTGGGACACTGCAACCCTGGTAGTATATACAAACTGGGGAATGAGATGCTGGAAAGCAGCTCCATGGAGAGGGATCTGGGGATTCTGGTCGACGGCAAGTCAAACATGAGCCAACAGTGTGCCCTGGCAGCCAAGAGGGCCAACCGTGTCCTGGGCACATCAAGCACAGCATTGCCAGCCGGACGAGGGAGGTGATTGTCCTACTCTGCTCTGCACTGGTGCGGCCATACTTGGAGCACTGCGTGCAGTTCTGGGCACCACAGGATAAAAAGGATATAGATTACTGGAGAGTGTCCAGAGAAGGGCCACAAAGTTGGTGAGGGGTTTGGAGGTGAAGCCATATGTGGAGTGGCTAAAATCACTTGGCTTGTTCAGCTTGGAGAAGAAGAGACTGAGAGGAGACCTCATCGCGGTCTACAGCTTCCTCACAAGAGGAGGAGGAGGGTCAGGTGCTGATCTCTCTGGCAACCAATGATAGGACCTGAGGGAATGGCAGGAAGATGTGCCAGGGGAGGTTTAGGTTGGACATTAGGAAGATGTTCTTCAACCAGAAGGTTGTGGAGCACTGGAACAGACTTCCCAGGTAGGTAGTCATGGCCGCAAGCCTTACAGTATTAAAGAATCAATTGGACAGCACTCTCAGACACATGGTGTGAATTGTGGAGTTGTCCTATGCAGGCAGAGGAGTTGGACTTGATGATCCTTGTGGGTCCCTTCCAACTGAGGACGTTCGATGATTCTGTGATTCTACGATTCATTTATGAGGGTAAGCAGCCTTTTGAGGTGGATCATGACAATATTTTGAAATATTTTAGTGAAAGCTGTATAGGAATTTACCTCATTCTTTCTGATACTTTCATATTTTCATTGTCCACAGGTTTATTAGCTTCTACAGCAAACAGAAATTTAAGTTTGTGTAACATGGACATCTGTTTACTGTGCTTACTAGCTCCATTGCAATTTGCTTTTGGTGACAGCAACAGAAAAACATTGTCTTTTTGGTCTTTCCATCCTCTAGAAACTAACTTCCAGAGTCATATTTGGTTTTGTCCACTTTTCCCATTTCTCAGTGCTTTAACGGAGAGATTTTTGTCTCTGCTCTGCTGCTACCAAGCTGCATCTCTCTGATGATGTGTTCTATTCTGATGTGGCCTCTATCTTACGGATGATGTGAAGTTGTGTAAAAAACTCCTTCAGCAACTCTGGTGGCACCCCTAAGCATAAATTTTGAGATGAAGGAAATCTCCACCTTCACTGTATGACCAAAAGGCCACTGAATAGCATAAATTGTAGATGCATCTTGACATCAGCCAGCTTGCACTATCATTCTGTACCCAAACTCACATTAAGTTTAAAATTAAAAATTCCACATCGATTCCTTTTTTTTTTGTTTTCCTGCTTCTACTTCATCAACTGATTCTCATTCCACTCCAGTATTTGCTGCCTCCAAGTATACTTACAACACGTTTTCTTTCTTAAATTAGTAAAGAATTTAATGTTTTCAAATATAGCAAATAAAAAAGAACTACAGGTTTCTTAATCGGCAAACTAGGTGTGAGGTTGCTCTGTTTTGGCAATGGTTAATATAGACCTAGAGCACAGGCTACGTATAATTGTGAGCTTTTAAAAGTGGATATTTCTCAAGTGGCTTCAATTCCTTTTGGGTGGATAAGATAAACCAAACAAACAACAAACCATGGCAAACATCACGTGCCATATGAACTTTCCTTTTGCTACAGCCTGTTTTAACAGTGGCTTTTCTATTTTACAGATTTTAAATACCTGTATTATACTAATCCAGAAATATTGTAACTATGTCAGTTTCCAATGCTTTTATTAACTCTGAATAATGACTTGCTTGGTAAAAATTTACAAGCACATTCTACTAGATTGTCTTTAATATACACACAGACTGAAGAAAAAAAAAAAAAGCATTCTGGTTTAGAGAATTGTATTTCATGGTTTAGAGAACTGTTTTCAGAACCTCCAGTTAGGCAATGCTGAGTTACAAGGGTGGTCTCATAGCTTTGTATTTTCAGCATCTTTTTTATATTTCTAGTGAATATATAGATGCCAATAGTTTTACCCTCAATCCTACAAGAACATCATATCGTCATCTCATTTCAATGCATATGTGTGTATGTTTGTGAGAGTGTCGCAATATGTAATGTCTGTCTAATATAAAAATATACTAGCCTTTTGCAGAGTTGTCAGTTTCCCTGTTTTTAAAAGAACTACATCCAACATCACTTATACGTATACTTATTACTCACAAATACTTATGCAATTTACACTGGAATTCCTTTATGCAGCTAATATGTTTCTTTACATATTTATTCCTAGTACAATTGTATCAGAAATAGTGTGGCAAGCAGAACTAGGGAAATTATCTTCCCCTTGTACTAGGCACTGTTGAGGCCACACCTCAAATACTTTGTTCAGTTTTGGGCCCCTCACTACAAGAAAGACGCCCAGTTGCTGGAGTATGTCCAAAGAAGGGAAATGAAGCTGGTGAAGAGTGTAAAGATGAAGTTTCATGAGGAGTAGCTGAGGTAACTGGGGCTGTTTACTCTGGGGAAAATGAGGCTGAGGGGAGACTTTATTGCTTTATACAACTACCTGAAAGGAGATTGTAATGAAGTGGATGTTGGTTTCTTCTCCCAAGTGACAAGTGATAGGATGAGAGGAAATGGCCTCAAATTGCACGAGGGGAGGTTTACATTGGGCATTAGGAAAAAAAAAATATTCTTCACCAAAAGATGTTTAGATGAATGGTGCTTAGGGACATGGTTTATCAGTGGACTTTTTAGTGTTAGTTTTACAGTTGGATTCAATGATCTCAAGGGTCTTTTCCAACCTGAATGATTTTATGATTCTCTGATTCTATAATTCTCAGAAAATATGCGGACTTTGTCAACACATTTTAACCTTTGAAATCTGAAAAACCTAACCCTACTCATTATATAAGCCACAATTTTATGAAATACCCAAAACATGCAAAAAAAGGGTGTTTTTCTTTGGCAAAGTTCTGAGAACTTGATAGGACTTTATCAGGCATAGCACTCAAAAAAAAAAAAGAGCTTTGAGATTTTAAGAGCAGTCAATACTTCTATCCTCTGGACACTGAAACGAAACAGTTATTGTTTTAGATTATTGACAGACTTAATATTTAGTATTTCATGTCCATTTTAACAGTAAATGATCTCTTGCTAACAACACTCCCCAACATTTCCTGAACACACATTATTTGTGGGCTAACTCTTGTAGAAAACCTTAGCGAACTGATTGAACACAGAAAGAAGAAACTTCCCAAATGAGTTTCTCACTGTTGGTCTATAACGTATTATAAAAAATGTTAGGTAAGTGGTTTATTATTTCTAACAATAACTTTCACAGTATTTTCATTTTATACTAGGCATTTATTTGTATTGAATTTTTCTATAGAAGACAATGGTGTTTCTCATCATCAACCTGTGATATCATAAGGCATTCAGAAAAGTCACCTAAATAACAATAAAAACATAGTAAATCAGAGAATTACAATTCAGAGAAAAGATCATTGTTTTTTTGGAATGGTGGGAGCTGTGGGGATGAGGGAGAATGAAGCGAATTCAACAGTGTAAATCCCATAAAGTATCACAATGTGACTGTGATCCATTCTGAATTTGGTTTTATTTTTGTGTTAACCATCTCAAAATATGAGATCAATTTTAAAGCTGACATAAGGATAAACGCCTTCCAGTACTATGAGTGAATGAGTTTTACTAATTTAGTCACCACTTGTTCTCCCTTCACTGTAAACACTATGTATCTCCTGAAATGCAGTTTGAATTTGTTAGTGCTGCAGAAAAAAACATCAGACATGACATGAGAAATTGCTGGACATGACAAGTAACAGTGTGAGGATCTGAGAGATGGCACAGGTGGCTATGGGAGAAGCATATGAGAAACAGCTGAATGTCGCAGGCAGTTGAAGGGGAGCACCGGGAGTCCTTTAAGGTCAGCAGTGCCTTGATAACCCCATCAGTGACATCACGAGAGGCAGAGATGATCCAGGTCACAGTATCAGAGCTACCAAGACTGGGTACAGATAAAGCAAAATTGAGATAGATGGGCAAAATGCGATTAGGGGCAGGGTGTTTATTTGAAGGAGATTTGAGAGCAAAAAGGGGTGTGTAAGGGTAACAAAAAGATAGTAAAGAAACAGGATAAGAGGATAGGATATACAAGTTGGGTCACTGGAGCTTCTTTTTTTTTTTTTTTCCTTGATGGTCAATTCTGTCTTGAGCACTGTAAGCTGCTGCCTAAATAAATTATAAACCAAATCTCTTGTTTCTATCATACTCCAGGTATCAAGCCTGCTTCCAGGATCAGAAGAGGAAATAAGGAGGTGCTTTCTGTGGCTACAGGTGAGTACTTAGATGACTGGATTCCGTGCTCAAATCAGGTACTGGAATCACAATGACAGTGCCTGTTCAGGTCTGAGAGCATCAGCATCTACCTGCCACCTCCTACCAAAATTTATCTATTGAAATGTTAGGGAAAAAATCCTGTAAACTTTCTTTGTTATGTAGCATGCTTTCAAATTTGTAGGTGCATAAATTATTTAGAACTATTCAGCATATTTCCAAGGTAAATTTTCCCCTTTCAGAAAGCATAGTAGAGAACAAAAAAGCTGCTTCAAATGTTCATGGTGTGGTCTGGTGCTTTTGAAACAGGTGAACGCTGTTATTTTTTTTGTAATTTTCAGCTGCACAATGCGAAATCAAGAGTGTTAAATAGTTTTGTATGACAGGACTAATTGTGACTATTTCAATAAAATAAAAATATATGGTGCTTATTTGCAGAATAGATGGGAATTAAAGAAAGCTGGAAGTATTTTTTATGTTTTTTCTATGCTACTAATGAACAGCTGTGACTGGGATACTAATAGAGATAGTTATTTCTTCTTGGTTTTATTCAGAGAAAGCTAATAAAGATATTATTCCCAAACTTAGTGGAACTCCACAATTAATATTAAAAAAATTAAGCAGTATTCATTGCTTTATCTTGATTCACTTGTCCCTATACACCACACAGTAATTTCAAGTGGGCAGCAAATTTTACTTGTCATTTTAGCAGATTAAAATTTCTATCCCAGTAACAATATAAAGCATCTTGACTGAGATCAAACACTCAGGTATTTCCTTTGTGTTTGAGTTTGCTTTGGTGTTCTCTGTTTTAGTTGGAATGTACTGCAAAAGAAGATCCATCATATTTTTCAAGATTCAGGGTTTTCTCTTGCTCCTCATCTGGACTTCACTGGAAGGTGTAGCAAACTCAAACACAAAGGAAATACTTGAGTGTTTGATGGTTTGTAAGGTTTTTTTATCCCTAATGAGTAATTTCTAACATTTGATGAGCATAAATATGAATAAAGATTTAACATGTCAGTCAATAGTATGTTGTTTGAAAACTTTGTTAAAAATGATCTCTTTGAGGTAAGATCTCAGTCAAGATGCTTTATATTGTTACTGGTTTAATACACAACAGAATGAAACTGATTTGTCAAAATGAATTGGTGGCTTTTGAGAGGCAGTGGGGTAGAAATTTTAATGGAATGAACTGTATGAAATTGGAAAATAAGTGTCTCTCAAATTTATTTAATACTTCAGTGTAAGACACATGATAGCAAGAAAGAGAGAATGTATGGAGATAAAAAACATACAATACTGATCTATACAGTGGTATATGAGGATAGCTTAACCATAAGCAAATTCAGCACCCGAATGATGAAGTGGCCTGAACTGCTGTTGAGGGCTTCTGGTAGCTTGCTAGTGGTGACAAAAATATATTTGTGAGCCTTCACTGAGCACTGAAGTTAGAAAAGGACAGCACAAAAAAAATGAAACATTAATTTGCCTGTTTGGAACTTGAAGATGATGGAAACCAGTGCAATGGAAGAAATGGACCTATCCGTCAACTTTTTAAAGTGAGTAAGAAATCATAGCAGTTCTGAAGTAGTTTATACTTGATGTGATGGAAGAGAAGGGGCTGGCAAAATGACAGTGGGATGCAGGGTAGTGATATATATTTTGGGGGTTATAAAACTTCAGTTGTACTCATCATAGAACTTAAATGCTAGTCTGAACTCTGGATTTCACTGAAGATTTAGACTATATTCAGACTGTAAAAAATTCAGCCGCAGGTTATTGTACTCATTTAACCCATATCCCCAAATCCTAGAAGTAGACCCAAGAAATACAGCTTCCTGGAGTAGTCTGATTGACCTACATAATCCTCAGGAAATTTTATCCTTCTCCTAGAACTTTTAATTTTTGATGCTTTCCAGGAGTTCTCTCACACCCTTTTCTATTTCCTACTCCTTCAACTTGCCCACAGGAGCAGGACAAAATCCACAGATCAGATACAAATACATCCTTATTTCATACCTAATTCCATGTACTAAATGCTTTAATTGAATCTCTGATATTAAAATCATACAAATCAAACAGCAGAAAGGAATTTCACATCTAGGAGACCTCACCCTCTACCCTACAAATCCTGATTCAAAGGTGACATACAATGTATTCTCAAAAAAGTCTGTGAACTAATTTATAGTTCTACTTGGTCCTAAAAATTGCAGATTCAGTAGAGATACAAGTTTGATAGCATGCTGATCTTATCTAGTCTTCTTCCTCCTCTTCACTACACCAAAAGTAATAATTAACTGCCTCTCTTTCTCCTGTACGAGCTAGGAATCTCACCCACATCTCCCTCAGCTCCACCAGTGCTAGGTGCCCTTTCTTCAAATTGTCTAAATGATTAACATAATGAAGTTAATACCAGAGCAATGGCTCTACCTAATATTTAGCTTGAAGGCTTCTGTTTCTATTTTAAATCTGAAGAAGGTCTTGCGTGCCCAAAAGCTTGTCGTCTTTTCTAGCTATACTTAGTCTAATAAAAAAAACCACACATCTCTAAAAGTCCTTCCTCATTAGCTAATAGGAACACTTTTAGTTCTATTTTAGAACTAATCACAATTTAAAAAACAATGCAAAACCCAACCCCACACCTGTCATTTTTTTTGCTTAAATCCATACCAGCAACTACCAAATGCCCAGTGGACATAAAAAAAAAAAAAAAAAAAAGAGTTGTCTTCAGTATCATATTTTGCATCTAAGAGCTCTCTGCAACTCTAAAGTAGGGTTAGAGCCATGGATGACATTCCAGTTTATTGTAACAGCTGAGAGTTCTGTATTTACTTCCAGGAGTTCAGAATTCATTCTGGCAACTTAAAATTACGAGGTGTTCTTAAGACAGAAGTGCCTCTAAAGGGTACGAGTTCAAGGCTAGATCCATCAATTATTTATTTAAAAAAAATACAGGGCCTATTGGAAACACAAATTTCATTTATGACTTCATTGCGTATTACAGTAATAAGTATTTCATAGTAACCTATGATGAACACAAAATAGGACAAAACAAGAAACAGACCAGTATGATATTTTACATGTGTGTTTGTGCATGCTTAATAGCTATATGATTATATATATATAAGAACATATTTATCATGGAAAACAACTTCCTGACACAGCTGGTTGGTAAGCCTACTAGGGAAGGTGCTCCACTGGATCTGTTGTTTGTAAACAGAGAAGGACTCATGGGCAACGTGTTGGTTGTTGGTCGACTTGGGCATAATGATCATTAAATGATTGATTTTTCTATCTTCGGAGAAGTTAGAACGGTGGTCAGCAAACTGCTACTTTCGACTTACGGAGGGCAGGCTTTGATCTGTTTAGGAGACTGGTTGTCGGAGTTCCTTGGGAGGTAGTCCTGAAAGGCAAAGGAGTCCAGGAAGGTTGGTCTCTCTTCAAGAAGGTAATCTTAGAGCTGCAGGAGCAGGCTGACCCTGTGTGCTTGAAGGCGAGCTGTCATGGAAGAAGGCCAGCCTGGCTGAATAGAGAGCTGCAGCTGGAACTTAGGAATAAAAAGAGAATTTATAACCTTCAGAAGGAGGGGCAGGCTACTCAAAAGGAATACAAGAATTCTGTGAAGTTATGCAGGTAGAAAATTAGAAGGGCCAAAGCCCAACTAAAGCTGAGCCTGGATACCACTGTAAAAGTCAACAAGAAATGTTTATATAAATATATTAACAATAAAAGGAGGGCTAAGGAGAATCTCCATCCCCTGATGGATGCAGGGAGAAACATAGTGACAGAAGATGAGGGAAAGGCTGAGGTACTAAATGCCTTCTTTGCCTTAGTCTTTAATAGTCAGAACAGTTGTCATCCAGGTACCCAGCCTCCTGAGCCAGAAGACATGGATGGGGAGCAGAATGAATCTCAAATAATCCAAGGGGAAATGGTTAGCAACCTGCTACACCACTTGGAAATGCACATGTCTATGGGGAGAGATAGGATACATCCAAGGGTGCTGAGGAAGCTAACAGAGGTGATCACTGAACCACTTTCCATTATCTGACAGCAATCTTGACTAACTGGGGAGGTCCCAGTTGACTAGAAGCTGGCTAACGTGATGCCCATCTACAAGAAGGGCCAGAAGTATGATCCGGGGAACTACAGACCTGTCAGCCTAACCTCGGTGCCAGGGAAGGTCATGGAGCAGATCATCCTGAGTAATACCACACTGCTTGTATAAGAAAATCATGTGATCAGGACCAGTCAACATGGGCTTATGAAAGGCAGGTCCTGTTTGACCAACCTGATCTCCCTCTACGACAAGGTAACCCACCTAGTAGATGAGGGTAAGGCTGTGGTTGTTGTGTACTTAGACTTCAGTAAAACCTTTGACATGCTATCCCACAGCATTCTCCTAGAGAAGCTGGCAGCTTGTGATCTGGATGGGTGTACTCTGCAGTGAATAAAAAACTGGCTGCAGGGCTAGGCCCAAAGAGTTGTGGTGAACAGAGCCAAATCCAGTTGGCAGCTGGTCACGAGTGGTGTTCCCCTGGGCTCAGTATTGGGGCCAGTTCTGTTTAGTCTGTTTATCAACGACCTGGATGAAGGGATTGAGTTCACCCTTAGTTTATAGATGACACCAAATAGGGTGGGAGTGTTGACCTGCTGGAGGGTAGGAAGGCCATACAGAGGGATCTGGACTGGCTGAATCATTGGGCTGAGGCCAATTATATGAGGTTCAACAAGGCCAAGTGATGGGTCCTGCACCTGGGTCATAACAACCCCAGGCAGTGCTACAGGTTCAGGGAAGAGTTGCTGGAAAGCTGTTGGGTGGAAAGGGATCTGGGGGTGTTGATTGACAGATGGCTCAACATGAGCCACCAGTGTGCCCAGGTGGCCAAAAAGGCCAACAGCATCCTGGCTTGTATCAGGAATAGTGTGGCCAGCAGGACTAGAGGATTCTGTCACTGTACTCAGTGCTGGTGAGGCCCCACCTTGAATGCTGTGTTCTACTTTGGGCCCCTCATCATAAGGAAGACACTGAGGTACTAGAAAGAGTGCAGAGGAGGGTGATGAAGCTGGTCAGGTGCCTGGAGCACAAGTCTTATGAAGAGTAGTTGAGGGAAATGGAGCTGTTCAGCCTGGAGAAAAGCAGGCTGAGGGAAGACCTTATTGCTGTCTACAACTACCTGAAAGGAGGTTGTAGCATGGAGACTGTTGGACTCTTCTCCTAAGTAGCAAGTGATAGGACAATGGGACATGGCCTCAAGTTGCATCAGAGGAGGTTTAAACTGGATATTAGGGAAAAGTTCTTAATGTAAAGGGCTGTCAGGCATTGGAACAGGCTGCCCAGGGAAGTGGTGGAGTCACTATCCCTGAAGGTGTTTAAAAGGTGTTTAGACAAGGTTCTTAGTGACATGGTTTAGTGCTAGAGTTAGGTTATGGTTGGACTCAGTGATCCTCATCTCTTTCAACCGAAATGATTCTATGATTCTATCATACATCACCTTGAAAAAGAAAAATATGAAACAACTTACTGTAATTTATAAAGAAACAGCAAGTATCAGAGAATATTTGGAAACAAATACCAAAATGTAGGATCTTGAAAGTAAACTGAATACAAATAAATTAAACTTAAGAGAGAAAGGCTATAATTATTCTATGTTAGAAGTGGGAATCAGTTTGAAATGGAACTATTTAAAATTCAGCTCTCATCATGTTGATATAAATTCAGTTACTTAAATAGCAAACCTAGTACCATTTGCAATGTCTCAGGCCCTTCTATATCTTCTTCACCTACCATTCCAAAAAGGCAGTGGTCTTTTACCAGCCTTGAGTCACTACTGTTGCTCTGTGTAGGTGCCAGTAGATAGGACACAGGGTCAAAAGGAGACTTACGCCCCCTTCAGCAGCATCTGCAGGACAGATAGGGCATCCTAAGGCAGCTTCAGCTACCCTGGTGACCTATGTGTTAGCCACTTAAATTGAGCCTGCTGTACCTGGAGGTGAGTTTAACATCTAAGATGGTGGTTGTTTTTCTGGTCATCTTACAATGTGGAGCTTAATGCGATGCAGGTGACCATCTCCTCAGCATGGCCAAGTGTTTAATCTCTTACAAACCTCTATGAGCTGAAAAGACAAGATTTTCAGTAATTAAACTGGGAAACGGAGAGCCTGCTCACTTGCAGGTACCTATACTTAGACATATGAATGAAGGCATCACAGCCTGGAACTGAATCTTTCCCTGTCAGACTCACCTAGTAAAACTTCAGAAGAACACTGATGCAGTCTGTTTGGTGAACTACTTAACACATTCACATGAGGACAACTCAGTAGCATTTAATGTCATTTCTCCCTCTGCTAGAACTTTCAATTCAAGCCTTGCAAATGTTTTAATTCTAGGCAGTCTATGAAAAAGTGTTTGTTTTCTATGAGTGATGTCAAATTCCCCAGTATGTCTAAATCCCGTGAGCGATACGGTGAGGATATATTGCAATTATTGTGCTCACTGGCAGAAAACAGCATACTCTGTTTTTTGTATAGATTTATTTCTTATTTATATTAGATCAACATTGTAATAATCCTCCAATCTCCAAACCCGGACCTTGCTAGGACAGAACCATGCCAAATGATAATACATGAAACACTCACAGATGAAGCATCTATGAGTCCAACATTTTCGCTGGCTAAAGATGTTTGAGAACAGGTTTCATGAACATATCTCTTTTTAGGGAACAGTTTTCAGTCATTACAAATATGAGCACTTTGCTGAGATAAAGAGCCATCACGATGGTGAAGTTCGCTTTACATTTATGCATTAGTAGTATCCTGGGCCATATTCATTTAGCAGAAAGTAGATTAGGTTCAGACTTACAACATCTCTAGCCAGTATTAAAAATTATATAGAGACACACTGTTCTTGAAATAACACCTAAATACATTTTAGCTTTAGAAAAACTGTTCCATAAGAGCTTCCTCCCATATTTTTTGAGACATCTTGTATCAAAGAAGCTCATTTTATCTTATTTCTTTATTTGCTTCCAAATCACCAATAAGTGTTATATTAGAAAAACCCCAAACAAACAAACACAAAACCCAACAAACACAACACTTGGGAACTGCTTGTCTAATAAATATTATGTATTTATCCATATACATATACCCTTATATAAATAATTATATAAAATATAATAAGGTTCATATCTGAAAAAGGGGAAATAACAAATGGCATTTTGGAACATTCCTATTTTTATACATAGCTAGAAGTTGTAGCACAGTTTAGTTCATAGTTTTAGTAGGATTTAGCCATGCATGTAAAGGAGAAAATCCTAATTAGATATTCATTTATGTATATTATTCTTAGTTTTTTGCTGACTTGGGTAGCCCTGTGAGAAGAACATCTGCTTTTTTATGAAGTTCCTAATTTGAGTTGTTTCTTACCCAGTGAACACAAAACTTGCAATATGATAAGACAGCTCTCTCAATATGGTTAAAAAGAAGCCATTCCATACAGGCGTTAAGCAGCTTTCCCATTCAAGTGAACTAGGAGTCACTATTAGCTTCAACTTAGACATAACAAAGCCTGTGGGATAAAACTTTTATATTAGTGTGCTAGTTTGACTGAAAATGAGTTAATTTTCTTTGTGCAGTTAGAAACCTTTCTTTTCCATAACTAGCATGGTGATTATTTGGACTTAGTTTGAGAACGAAAAATAACACCCCAGGACAGAGTTAATGTTTTTAATTGCTCTGGTCTGAGAGCCAAGGATGTTCTGAGCGCTCTGCCCACAGGTGTGAGGCATCGAGGAACGAGGGCAGAGATGGAACAGAGCTTGACTGACATCCAGACTGATCAATACGAATATTCCATCCCATTACCATCATGCTTCATATTTAAGGAGAGTTGAGATCTTCTGGTCTCTCTCTTGCTTTCTTGCTTCTTCGCCTTCTTCACTCTTTTAGTCAGAACTGAGGGAGTTCTCTTCGGGGCTTTTAGTTCGGCCTTTTTGTCATGCTGCAGTTTTGCGGAGGCCTCTGAGCCTTTGTGCCTTTTTCCTCTTTTCTTTCTCTGGGATTGGCTGTTCGGGACCAGGTTGCTTCTCCCTGGGACTGGCTGCTCGGTGTGGATTGAGTTTGTGAGGAATTGCCTTGAGTATCTCTTATTTCATATTCTATTTCTAATTTTTATGTATATTTATTAGTAGTGTATTAGTATTTTGTTATTTTATTAAACTGTGTTTATCTCAGCCCAAGTTTCTCCCTTCCCTTTCAATTGTCTTCCCTACTTGGGGGCTGGGAAAGGGGGTGAGTGAGTGGCTATTGTGGTTGTATTGCTAGCTCGGGTTAAACCAGGACAATTACATATATAATCAAATTAGGCTGATTGAATTTAAACACACAGTGTATTCTATGTGCTCATTTATTCCAGTCTATAAGACAACCAAAGAATAAATTTTGACTTCTACATTGAAGCCACACAATACCTTCTACAAGACAGATGGAAACTTTTTTTCCAGGCCACGAACTGAACAACTAATTGACTTAATCGTAATGCAACACCATAATAAACAGACAATGCAACTGCCATCTCAAGTCACACAGAGACAACCTCCATGTATTTTTTGGGAGAATAGCTGTAAGTGGTGTGCAATTTGGAAAGAAGCAGGAGGAATCATAGAATAACAGAATAATCCAGGTTGGAAGGGGCATCTGGAGCTCATCAGTTCTAACACCTCCAATCTGGTCAAATTAGACTAAGGTGTTCAGGACCTTGATCAAGTTGAAGCTTTGAATTTCTCCAACTATGAAATTTCCACAGATTCTCTCAGCAGCCCATTCCTGGGCTTGGTTGCCCATGTGAAGAAGTATTTTCTTACATGTAGTCAGATTTTGAAGTGTTCCAACTTGTGTCTTATCACTGAATCTTTGAGACAAGTCCCACTTTGTCTTCTTTACACCCTCACATTAGGTAGCTCTAGACAATGAGACCTCCCATATTTTTCTCTTTTCTAGCCTGCACAAACCCAGGTACCTTAGCATTTCTTTATATGGCTTCTGACCATCTTGTCATCTGGTGGTCTCTACTGAACTTACTCCAGTGTATCCATGTCTTTCATGTACTAGGAAACTGAGTACTGAACACAGTGCTTCACATGTGGGTCCAGTGGTGAACAGAAACTAAGGCCCATTTTTTTGGAGCTGCAGGCTAAACTCTTGTTAATGCAACCAAAATACTGTTGGCTTTGCTGCAAAGGCACACTGTGAGCAGCAAGAGCTAATTTCCAGTCTGAGGACTGGAAAAGCCTTAGCAATCTCTCAGTAGCATCCTACATTTGAGCACTTACCAAACTTATCAAAGAGCAGAACTCCTCAGACTTCAGGTCAGGTTAACAGGTGGTTGCTCCCATTCCCTCCAGTCACTATCATACACAACTGTGTTTGGTGCAGACACTTGTTTCAGCCTCAGCTGACACTGCTGCTTTCATTTTGAGATCTGTTCCTCTTCATCTGTTGGTAGAGTAACATACCTCTTCTGAAGATGCAGATATGCAGGTGGAGAATAAGTCCTCTCTGCTGCCAGAAAGTACATACTTCCTGTCTTCCTTGTCATTGTCCCTACTGCTCCCTTCAGTATGGTCTCTACCTGTGTCTTATTTTCTGCACCACGGGGCTCAGGCTTTTGTCTCAAGACATTTTGATTTACGTATGTTGTGATATAACTCTGGCAGGCAGCTAAGTACCACACAGATACTCACCCACTCTCCTGAAGAGGGACTAGGAAGATGAGAGGAAAGACAAAAGCAACAAAAACTCATGGGTTGAGATAAAGACACTTTAAAAGGTAAAGTAAAAGCTGCATATGCAAGCAAAGCAAAATAAAGAATTCATTCACTGCTTCTGATCAGCAGGCGTCAGTTCAGCCATCTCCAGGAAAGCAGGGCTCTGTCATGTATAATGGTTACTTGAGAAGAAAAATGTCACCACTCCAAACACCACCCCCTTCTTTCTTCTTCCCACAGCTTTTATCGCTGAGCACGATGTCATATGGTGTGAGAGATCCCTTTGGTCGGTTGAGATCAGCTCTTCCATCTGTGTCCTCTCCCAGCCTCTTGTGCACCCCCAGCCCCCTCGTTGGTGAGGCAATGTGAGAAGCAGAAAAGGCCTTGACTCTGTGCAAGCACTGCTCAGCAACAACTGAAACACTGATGTATTATCAGCACTGTTTTTGTCACAGACCCAAACCAGCATCATACAAATTGCTGTGAAGAAAATTAACTCTATTCCAGCCAAAACCTCACTTCTTCCACCTTCACTGATGTTACAAGGGAGAAGAGCAAATTACGTAATTTAGATTTATGTTGGATGTGAAATTGTTTACATTGTCATTGTTACCCCTGCAATAAAAAGGAAGAACAAAGAAAACAATGCAAATTCTAGAAATCTAAGCATTTATGTCCTCAGAACAAATGGAGTTGGTCAGTGAATTCTTAGACAAATAGATGTGAGATCATTTAAGGCATTACAAGGCAGTAGAAATGGCAGACAGTCAAGAACAGCCTAACTGGCCATAAATTAGAAGAGTACCAGTCCCAGAGGGAACAAAAGGAGGGGACAGAACAATCATAACTGTGAAGAGCTCTCCCTGCTTCAACAATATTTTTTTTTTTCTCTAATGAATACAATTGGCTAGGGCAATATTTAGTATAGTACTACTTAAGACATATAACGCTGAGGCAGTTGCACAACCCCCTGAGATCCAGCCTTCAATAGGGCAGTTGATGGCTCCTTGGCACCTTTTGTACCACATTGTACCTGTCCCAATGTACACATCTACGGTGGCACCAAGGTGCTGACAGTCACATCCTCCCTTGCCCTGGGGCAGGGTGACTTCACCTCCACTCAGCTGGTGGGGGCAGGAGGGGTGGGGCCCTCAGTCAATTGACAGAGTCCTCAGCAAAGGAGGTGCCCAGAGAAGTTGAGAAGCTTCTGGGCCATGTTGTAATGCCCACAGCCAGATCTGACCAGGCTATAAAATGGGGTTCCCACTGAAGGCCCCCTTTGGAGTAGTCTTCTCAGAACAGTGGGTCTGTAAACTGGAGCTGTCCCCTTAGACGGGGACACTGTCTGAGACTTCCCTGGATTAAGAGCGCCTCACCTCCTTGTTTGGGTGAGTGGTTATATACTGGATGTATCCTTGAATGAGTCCTTGCCTAACCCAGGTGAGTGATTATTTCTTGTGAGTACCTTGGAGTGAGAGGCCTCTGGTTTTGTTTCTTGTGAGTGTGTGCGTGCACATTGTGAATCCTCATTATTCTTATGTTGTCATACCCCAATAATCTCCTCAACTGATATCCGAACCCATATTTTATGTCGTTGTAGTGCTAAATAATTGTATAAACCATGTTTCTAGTTGGTATATTTGCTACGCTTTTCTGGATAGAATAAAGTATGTTCTGGAACTTGTTGACCATCTAAATTTGACTTTCGGGGTGCCTCTGTGACAAAGGCACTTGCATTTCCTTATGACTATTCCTCTGAGATATTTTGAAGGACAAATGGCCTCTTGAGCAGGCTAGAAAAAAAAATGCTTTCATGATTTTTTTTCTTTATGAATGTGGCAGAAGTGGAGAAAACTTCCTATGTATATGCTTTATCAGTTGCAAGAGAAACAAAGATTACAATTTGCAAAGCCCATCTGTCTTTAGAAGACAGGTTAGTACAGAAGAAAGACACTGCAATGTGTAGCAAGGCAAAATTCTGCATTAGTGAGAGAACACAGAATCTGGTGGGTCTATTATACATCTACCAGCATAAAATGCATTTTTGGCCTGTAGTGCTCTGCAGTTCTTACAGTTATGCAGTGGTTTACTTCAGTTCTAACCATATCATTACAGAAATCGAAACTCACTCCTTTTCAAACATCTTCTAGCATGAAAGCAAGTTATTATCATATTGTACTGCCCACCGCCACTGAAGTACTTAAAAAAATGATCTTTTCTCTCTGTTGTGTAAGTACAGGTGTGTCTCATACAATGAATAACACCTAGTGAGACAGGAGGGCATTCTGTCCCCAGAGTTTGCAAAACCTTCCTAAATTTTAGGTGAGAATCACCATTTCTACTTTAGTGTCACCACACTGCCTTACACAAACCTTACACAAACCTTTAAATCAGTTGATGTATAGACCATTGTACTAGTTTGAATTGGTCAACACATGATGTGAGATATGGCTTTAAATTAGTTAATATACAGTACAAGAAAAAAATAAAATAAAGAAATAAAAAAGTTGAATAGTTTATTAATGGTTTATTAGAGGATTTGATATGTTATGTGTGTAAAATATGTTATTGATTTATTAATGTAATTCCAGCACCAAGAAAGGTGAACACATGGAATAAACAAACACGAATAAACAAACGGTTATGAAAGTTTAGTTGAAAACTGGCCGTGTTGTTTTAAAAGCTAGAGGAAATAAATGGAATGGAATGACAGAAATTTATGCCCTACAATCATTCATTAAACTACTCCATTTAACAGGCTTGTGGACACACCATAACCAAATGGGTAAGAGGGTGCATCACACAGGGGAGGTTCTGTATGTCCTTAGACCATTACATTCAGCCCAGTTATGGAAGACAAAGTGCATCAGTGTAAAAGTGATACCACGTATCCGTAAGCCGTAATGCCAGCAGGACTTGAGGTCAAGATTAGGTGATAATGCATAATTTAGGTGCAGGATGTAAACCAATTCACCCATTGCACTTGAGGGGCAACCTGAAGGTGAGAGAGGGAAAAGAGAACCAAAGACGCCAAGGTCGGGGAATGCCACGATCACGGACTGAAATGGTGAGGTATGACCCTGACCAGATGTATCTGTGAAGAGCGAGTTCAAGGGATTTGCCAAGTTATGGCCCTGACATAGGAACCAGAGGCGCAAAAGAGCAAGTTGTGCTAGGGTGTAGGGGGAAAGAATGGGCCTGAAGCTAGTCATGATGGATCCCATGTGCATTGACTTGCTGATTTCACGTAAGCATAAGATTAATAAATAACCTGGTCCCTGCTTTATGCATGGCTGGAGATATTACATTATATGGGTGGTGCCAATCATAGTGTGTACTTGGTTGCTTCCATGTTGGCTAGGAGGTATGTATAATCTAATGGTATATGGGTTTAGTACGAGGGTATGTGTTCTGGTTGTCCTAGGTATCATTACATGTCTGAGTACTCTGGAAGGATAATTGTGTTTCAGGTGTATAATGCCCTGTTACATGTATGTTTGTAGTACATGCACTGTTAGTGGATCGTTTGAGTTGTATGGGGATTAATATCTTGGATGTGAGCTATATGCCCGAGTACATATGTATGTGTTTAGTACGTGCATTATATGGGGTTTCCTAAGTAAATGGGGATTATTAATATGGTAGATAGATTAATGCACAGTAATACAGAGGACATAAGTGCAGGGGTGGGGGGCTGCATTATGTCCTATGTTTTCTTTAGTTTCTGTAGTTGACGTTTACAATGGCAGTTTTTCCAGCCATAGTTCTTGGAGAAAAGCCAAGCAGAAAGTGCTATGACTTATTTTGTGCTTTTTTTAGGGTTAGGTTTTGTTTTAGGTGGGTTGGGGGTAGCATCGAATTCTTCACCTTATTACGGGGTTGGTGGGTTGGTGGTGGCATCTGTCACCGGCTGTGGGTGATTGTTGGGTTTGGGGGTGTCATTTGTGTCGCTGGTTCTGTGTATGGTTTATTTGGAGGGTGATGTTAATGGTGTTTGTGTATTCAGTGTCTTTAGCGGCAGATCTGCTCCCCGAAGTTTCAGGGGGATTGGCGTGTTATGGGCTATGGTTTAGGGTTTGTTTTAGTGCTTGTTGTTGGGGTAGTTGCTGGGGGTTTTATTGAGGGGTGGAAGTTGGGGTTAGTGACTGTTGATAGTGGAGGGATGTTCTCCGTTCAATTAGACTTTAGTGGGGGTGGCTATGTTTTACTCGCACGGGGCTGGGAGTGATGACTGGATTGCAGGCTATCCACCCTGAAGAAAAGCGAGCCTGCTTTGTATCAGAATATCTAGTTTTGTTATCAGTGCATTCATATGCATCTGCACTAATACAAATTAAGTAAAAAAAAGACCACTGTATCTTGCCTTCTGTCTAAAATCTAGGCCAGAGAATGTTATCAGCTATCAATAAAGCTATAGGGGCTTTTCCTTAGAAAGCATCCAGTCTTGTTGCAAGGGAGAAAGAATTCACCAAAACTCTAGGCGCTAGATAATTCACTTGAGAGTTTAAAAGCCCTTCTCCTTATTCCCTGTCCAAACACTTCCCCTTCTTTTTTTGCAGCACTGTGTATGATTAGGTCCTGCCTTTTAGACAGGGATTATAAAATGTTACCCAGTTTACAGTAAAGGAATTGTCATGGGACCACCTGAAGAAAGGATTAGTGTGTGAGCAAAAAGATTTTGAAAGGAAGCTAAAGGAAGTAAAAACTGGTGAAAGTTTTTTTTAAATCAAATATACATACAAACACCTTCTTGGAACAACCTTGTTAAATTGATACTCTATCTTTGAAAAAATCTGGGGTAGTCTCTGCTGATAAATTTAACTCACAACAATGTTTTAAGAGACAAAGTTCATCCTGGAATGTCTGAATACAGATGTGTGGAAATACAGGGTTCTGTGAATACGGCAATGGAAAGACAGATTAATAACTGCAGACAACAACTGCTAACAGATGACACCTAGTTCATGCAAATAGAATTGCTAAATGAAATCTCACCCTTAAATCTTAATTTAATGGGGACTTTATCTATCTATTTGTTTAAAGGTGTTTTTTATTAATGTGGTCAGTTTTGATGACTATCAAAAATGCTGCCAAATTGCTTGTGTGTTAGGGTCCTTTGGAGATACTAAACATACAGTCCTGGGGAATTTACAGGGGACTTGTTGTTGCTCTCTTTCAATGTTAATACGTTGAAAAACAACATTGAGAAACTCAAGAGTGATTATTTCTTATCCCGTGCAATCCCTAGTTCTGAAAATTCAGCTTTTAAAAGATTTTTATTGGATTTATAGTCTGAATAAAAAGGAAAAAAATAGTCCTTGTTTGTTGAATATTTTTCCAGGCATAACTTTTGTGCTCCAGTTAAGCTGTCTACAAAGACTCCACATTATTGTTGAACTTGCAAGTGTGATGTCTTAAAGGAGGAAGCTTTTGCTGCTTTTTCTTCCAATGGTGGCCTTGAATATCTTGCTATGTTTATCATACATGTCAGGTTCACTAGACACCCACCCAAAATACTTCTCAATGTTGCTTGTAGGGAGTCCCAACAATACTGTGAGAAAGTGATCTAACCTCAGAGAGCTGCCAAAATGAAGTTTGGCTGTCAGTCAAGAAAGTATTTAAAAAGAAATATGACTGCAAAGGCCTAGAAACATTTAAAAAAAGCGACTGCAAATTAAATTCTCTCCAGCAGATGGAAAAGTAGGACCGCTTGGCAATAGCCCAGAAATAATTTTTGTTTTGCATTTAAGTTTTTTTTGGATGCATGCCACTAAACCAAATCCAGCATCTGCTTCTGCAGCTGCTGCAGAGGGCAACAATAGTTCCTCAGGCTAAAAGTTGCACAGCAACAAAAATCAGAGTAACTCAGTTTATGAGTGATCAGTAAGGGACAGAAGATCTCCTAATTCTCACTGTAATCATCTGTGAATTGAAATACAAGTAGCGAACTGACAGAGACCTGATTTAAAGCAAATCCCATTATTGACAGAATCACAGAATGTTAGGGATTGGAAGGGACCTCGAAAGATCATCTAGTCCAATCCCCCTGCCAGAGCAGGAACACCTAGATGAGGTTACATAGGAAGGCGTCCAGGCAGGTTTTGTATGTCTCCAGAGAAGGAGACTCCACAACTTCCCTGGGCAGCCTATTCCAGTGTTCTGTCACCCTCACTGTGAAAAAGTTTCTTCTTATATTTAAGTGGAACCTCTTATGTTCCACTTTGCACCCATTGCCCCTTGTCTTATCGTTGGTTGTCATTATGAAGAGCTTGGCTCCATCCTCCCAACACTCACCCTTTACATACACCCTTTGCAGACAGAAACTAGTTTTACATTCTTAAAGAATATTTTCCCATTTTAATTCAAATATACACAAATGTATATGTGCAAAGTACTTAGCATATGAATGGCAAAAAAAGTCCTCTCCCATAAGCCATTCCATCTCCCACAGAATACCTTTTAAGTCTGGGTTCAACATATGGCTTATCACCCTAGAAATCAAAGCTCTGACTGGGAGATGACTTCTTTGATCTTCCCTGTTGATTTGATAAGGCTGATAAGCTGTTGCTTTCTGCAAACCAACTCAAGAAACCTTCAACTAAGTATACTATAAAGAGGATCGGTGTGAAGAATGGAGTGAGAGAAGATCCTTACTGTGTAGATAGGACAACTTAGTGATAAATGGCATAATAGGGAATTAATAGCTCCTGCATCTCTATGGGTAAAATTCTCCTTTCTTCCTTCTCACACTCATACTCAAAATCTTTATTAGTAGTAAAAAGGAACACATCTTACATGTGGAACCAATGATTTTTTATTAGTCTAATTAAGGCCTTAGGAGCCTAATCAAAATGTAGCAAGGAGTTATTATTATTCTGGTTACAGTAAATCTAACACATAGTCAGTAATACAATTCAAATACATACAAATTATACCCACTGGAGTATTTTTCTCTAGTGTTAAGTTTATACTTCCAAGGGTCCTCTGAGTCTTAAAGTCTACAACTTTGGTCTTCAAAAAAATTGGACCAGGGAGTTATTAGGACAAGTCACCAGTATTCTGAGGTTCTTGCTCAGAAGAATATGATGTTGATAGTGGCAAGTTTTTCCTCTTTGGTCTTGGGCCCACTTGTTAAAATTATTATTTACTTTTAATATGTGTATATACATGACAGTGATATTAAAAAAATAGAGCTCCATAACAACATTAACAACATTTAGGGGAACTGAAGAGTCTGGAATAAAAATCGAGTGGTGTATATTCTGCGAGATATATGTGGGATCTTTAGTCAATGCAATTTAAATAGAATTGCACTCAATTTAATCAAATTGGCTGTCCTTCCACATTTTAGAGTTTTGCTGGCATGTTCCATTCTGTGTGTTGTTTTGTAGTCATACCTTACTTTCTGTTTTTATTTTTATATCTTTCAAAGCCTTCTTATTAATATTTCAAACCTTTTAGGATCTGTTTAGTTCAAAATGGTAGTCATTATACATTTTATCTCACTTTTTTCCCAGTTTCCTGCAGCTGCTTTCACAGGCTTGACATCGCTGCTGCTATCACTGAGTGAGACATAAATAGGATTACACTCCAGCACCATCTTGGCTTGGGGATGGCATCCTGCTAGCCTCATGCTCTTGCCTTTAGTTCACTGAACAGTAACTCAGCCACAATCCATGACTGAGAAATACATTTTTCACCTTCATTTATTCAACACTGTTACAAACAGATTCTACACAGAAACAATCCTCAGACTAAATCAGCATAAATTAATGCATCAACTTCACCAAATGGCAGATTAGGAGAAAACATAACTTATCAGTTGAAGAAATTGAAGTCTATTATTATTTCCCCCATACTTGTCAAAATAAAGATCATACTCTTGTAGAATAATTTCGCGTTTTAGTAACTGTGAAAATACTTGAATGATGAAACTGTTTCTGGTTTCTACATTTCTAGATGGACATGAGCAGTTGGTCCACTTTCATAGAGAGACTGAGAAGAAAACAAAATAGTCAAACTGAAATGCCATTGCCCTGAGAGCAAGACTTGCGAAGAGAGGCTGAGGTCACTTGGTTTGTTCAGCTTGAAAAACAGAACACTGAGGGGTGGCCTTATCACAGTCTACACCTTCCTCAAGAGGGAGAGGTGCTCATCTTCTCTCTCTGGTGACCAGCGATAGGACATGAGGAAATGGAATGAAGCTGTGTCAGGGGAAGTTCAGACTGGACATTAGGAAAAGGTTCTTCACTAAGAGAGTGGTCAGTCACTGGAACAGGCTGCCCAGAGAAGCGGTCACAGAACAAAGCCTGTCAGAGTTCAAGGTGCATTTGGATGATACTCTTAGTCATGAGGTTTAGTTTTAGGTAGTCCCTGCAAGAAGCAGGGAGTTAGAATTGATTATCTTTATGTGTCCCTTCTGACTTGACATGTTCTATGATTCTATAATTTTTTTCCCCCAAAGAGAAAAAAATATCATGGAAAAGAGTGGCAATATGATGGTTGCTAGACCTTGTCTAGGGCCTGAAATGTGTCCTTTTTGAATTTAGTTTGGTCTACATGCCATGTTTTACACTGATGTCTGTCTTGGGTCAGTCTGAAAAAAAGAAAAAAATCTTTTTACAAAACAATGGCATAGGATTCTGTTTTCTTTCTTTTTTCTTTTTTTTTCTTTTCTTTTTTTTTTTTCCCCAGAAATCTTTCTTCTGAATTATTCCTGCCCAATATTCTGTGAAAAATGTGTAGATTATGGACCTATATGACAAATCTGACATTCAAAACAGATGCTTAAATTTAGGTCTTCTAGTTTACAGCTTTGTATATTAAGAGGACTGTCTAGGAAAAAGCCAACCTACTAAAAAAGCAGTTGAAACTGTTCTTTTTCCACATGCATGTAAGTTTGCGTTATAGCAATTCAGCTTTAGTTAGCAGCTCTTCAAAGAACTAAAATTAATTCCACTATACAGATCTTATACTGCTGACTGCTTAGGCGTCCTGAAAGTTCAACATCATTCCACCTTTTTCATTCAGAAACACACTTTCATAATTGTGTAGTTATCAAATAAATCATAGACTATTGTTTTGTTTGTGAAGGCACATATCATGGACATCATATTTTTTGTAGCATTTTCAGGGAAATACTAAATTTGAAATGTGAACATGATCTTAAAATGCTTTTTAAAAAGCTTTTGTTTTGGTGTTTTTTTTGGTCTCACATTCCGTCTGTTCCTGACATTAGTTAATTTTTAAATTACTATTAATATAGAGAATATTCTTGCAGAAAATCATTCAAAAATTGCAATCAATAGTTTCTGTATTAAAATATTTTGGTGTTCTTTTTTTCTTAAGCACTTCAGATAGTGTTCTTCTTACCCACACACGAATAGGAAACATATCCTTGGTAGTTCTAGGCAGATGACATTATTCTAGAAAGAAGGGGATTAACTAGTAATTTCTTCATAAATTCGTTGAAGATGCATTTGATTTCCTAAGAATGAATCTCATAATCAAACTTCTTTTTAAGATTACAACTTCTTAGAAAAAATATCCATATTTTACTTCTGTTGTTTCCTAGGAGCTAAAGTAATGAGATACTCAATTTGACATTAATAAGAACTAGGAAGTAGTATTGTTATAATAGAAATTTTATTAATGAAATTAAAAGGGCAAGATGGTTAAATTCAAATAATAATTTGTATTACAATGTAGATCATGAAAGCTCTCTTTTTATAAGTCTTAATGAACTCATTATTTATTAAAACAATGAAGTATGATATAAGATACTGTATTTTCAAATATTAGAAAAAAGATTTGGTATAGGCATTAAAACTGAAAAGAAGATACCCTTTTTACATCATCAACTTCTAAATTTGGATAAAGAGGAAATACTGGCTTTTGCTTACTGTACTATACAACCAGCATTCTTCAGGTTGGTTGTAGGCACAAAGAGCAGATGTTTGATTTAAAACAAGGATGTAATGCCATGCCATAGCAAAAACAGGGCGGCTTAAGAAAATGACAGCACTAACGTTCTGTTAGTTTGCGTTAATGAGAGTTGGCAACAGAACACTGTATGCCATTATAAGCTGTCATCATGAAAAATTATGAGACACTAACTTACCAGAGTTGCTACATTTACTGAAGCCCTTCTATTTAAGTTGCTCTGCTTGCAGAAGGGAACAAAGCAAAGACAAATCAGAAAAGTCTTCTAACAGCCATTTAAAAGGATATTTTTTTACTAAAATTTTTCTGTTTCTTTTATATTTCTGCATGCCATACATCTTATACACTAAAGAAGAACATCCGATATTTTTTGCATAAAAAGATTAGCATAGAAGTTTCAATGTCAGACAAAATCATATGAAAAATGTAAAATGTAAAGGAATCCATGCTCTCCTCAATAGTATACAAGGGAGCGTTGTTCACAGGTGCACAAGTTAGTGCTAGATTTGCTGATTGTAGAACTGGAAAAAACCTAGAAATGCCACACTACAAATTCACCTGAGCTAATTAATCTTGTTGCAACAGGCTTCTGAGACAAAGGTATTTTCGCTGCCATGGTGTTATGCCATGTAGACATACCTGCTCACTTGGTTATAATGTGGGTATTTCTAGAGCAGTGTTATACATTTATTCCCTTTCTAAGATGTTCAGAAGAAACAGAGGGAAATACAGGTTTAGAATGCAGAAATATGTACTACTTCCAAATCACCATTGCCCCTCATGTGTCCGTATTTGGACTGGTACTGTTCAATACCTTTATTAATGACACAGAGAGTGGGAGTGAGTGCGTCTTCGGCAGGTTCTCAGATAACACCAAGCTGAGTGGTGCCGTTCATTCACCTAAAGGAAGCGATGTCATTTAGAGGGATCTTGACAGGCTTGAGGAGTGGGTCCAGAGAAGCTTCATGAAGTTCAACGGGGCCAAGTGCAAGGCCCTGGACCTGGGTTGGGGCAATCCTCAGTATCAATACAGATTGGGGGAAGAATGTGTTGAGAGCAGCCCTGCAGAGAAGGACTTGGGAATACTGGTGGATGAAAAATTGGACATGACCGGGCAATGTGTGATAGCAGCCCAGAAAATCAACCATAACCTGGGTTGCATCAAAATGAGTACGGCCAGCAGGTTGAGGGCGGTGATTCTTTCTTTGCCACCCTAATGAGATACCACCTGGAGTACTGCATCCAGTTCTGGGGTCCTCAATAAAAGAAATACATGGACCTGCTAGAACGGATCCAGAGGAGGCTCGTGGAAATGATCAAAGGGCTGGAGGACAGGCTGAGAGAGTTGGGGTTGTTAAGCCTGAAGAAGAGAAGGCTCTGGGGAGAACTGATTGTGGCCTTTCAATAATTAAAAGGGGCTTACAAGAATGACAGAAAAAGACTTTTTAATATGGCCTGTAGTGACAGGACAAGCGACAACAGTGTGAAACTGAAAGAGGGTAGTTGTAGGCTGGATTTAAGGAAGAAAGTTTTTTGCAATGATGGTGGTAAAACACTGGAACAGGTTTCTCAGAGGAGCTGTGGATACCCCAGCACTGAAATTCTTCAAGATCAGCTTGGGCAAGGCTTTGAGCAACGAGATCTAATGGAAGATGTCCCAGTCAATGGCAGGGGCTTTGGAACTAAATGAACTTTAAAGTTCCTATACAACCCTAATCATTCCATGATTTTATGATTCTATGATCACTGTAGTTGTATCTAAAGTATTGTGGCAATGATACTGTGTAATTGTACTTCTACGAGAGGAAACTCTGATGTATCAGCAAAGCATGTATTTACTTTTTGAAAGATGCCCACCGGGGAAAACATTCTCAAAAAATACTGAAGTTAAAAAGAAAGATACGTCCAATGCTCTAAATCTTTACAAGTGTGCTTAACATTTCAGACCAGAGTTCCTATGAAACCTGAAATACCTCACATAGCCGTGTGTAAAAACATTGATAAAATAAAGTCATCTTCCCCCAATCCCATCAAGCCCAGTGATTTTACAGCATTCAAGCCCCTATCATGCTAGTGAAGAAAACTGAAAATTACTGTCGTTATGTAAAACAAACAAACAAAAAAGATATTTAAATTAAATCATTCTTAATAAGTTTGAATAATTGAGTGAAAGGCAAAAAAAGGATATTTTGTTGTATGTAGGCAACATTGAAAATGAATTAAATAATATGCCTATCCATTAGTGCACTTTTATAAATCTGTCTCAGTGAAAGAAGTCCGTGTGCATGTGTATGGGTATCGCGTATTTAAATAAAATAAATAAAAAAAAAATAAATGAATATCCTGCCTGTTAGTAAAGGCATACGTTGAGCAATATTTTTGTTGACATTTTTCAATTCGTAAAATCTGCATCTAATTGAAGAAAATAGTGTTCCATGCCAATGGCATAATATAAACAAAAACATAGTTTCTAAATGAAACAGAACAAACTATTTCATATTTGAACCAATAGTAATGAGAAGCAGCAGGTTTTTTTAAGAATACAGAGACCCTGTAGGTTTGGATATTGATGTCTGAGAATGAAAAAACAGAAAGCAGCCATGTTAGAGATGGACTCTTATTAAAATAACTTCTTTTAAATTTTTTTTCCCAGTAAATAAGATAAACAGTCCTTGTGAAAATTAGCTTAGTTTTAATGTATCATATAAAGGTCATTGGGGTTTTTATTTTCTTTTTTTCCCTTTCTTTGCTTGATTGCCCCTTTAACTCCTGTCCCAACAGAAAGATATACCACTTGATCATACTAACAGGATCAGCTGAGTTTCCTCCAGTGACTAAGAATAGTAACATCTGGGCACCAAACAGCACTTTATTTAACTGACTGAAGACACCAAGCACTTCTGAGACTTCAACATGACTCACGAACATATCAAGAAGACAGGACAGATGGAAAGGAGTAATGGCTACAGGCAATGCTCTTCTGCTAGTACCCTATAGACTCAACAAAACATATTTTGGCCTTCTGTAGCCTAAGGCATCAGCCATAGCTTATCTCTCTGTGACAAACAACAGCTTCATAAAAAGCAGAGCTCAGATAAGCAAAGGGGATTATTGGACACACCTTATAAAAGAAAACAAGCAGCATAGTTGACCTCTGAGACTAAGTAGTATAGTTCTCAAATCAAAACAAAAGACCATGCGAAGTGTTAGATTACTTGGACGCAAGGAAAAATTGCCTTGTGCTGCCATATGGGCTTGGAAGAGCTGAGCTCTTCATGATTCCTGATCTACTGCATGATCATTGTTTGTGAACATGAACAACTGTCAGTCTGGGAAATATGGAATGAAAGTTGGAAGAAAGTTCATTGGTAGCGTCTGGTGTTTTGAAACAGAAGACAAAACAGCACTTAATGAGACCGGGACTGTTTCAGTTAGCTTCTGCAAATTTTCTGTTAAGACAAACATCCCAAAATTGCTGAACATTTTGTAACTATTGGACATTTTGAGTCTTGGGGGGCTTTGATCAGACACATATTTCCCTGTGTTATTTATTATAAATACGTTTCTATGAAAATTTAATTTTATATTTTTATTAGCTTGTCCTCCTACAGTGGTTAGAGACAGTGATCACTTTCTTAACTTGCTCACTGCATCTAAGAAATTCATTATTTTTCTAGGCCATGTATTAGGCAAAGGAAACTCCTTGGTCATGAACTCAGCTTTGTTCTGCACTGTTTCAAAAGACTCCTTAGGCCCTAGAAAATATTTTCAAACTTTTCCTTACTTGTGTTATATCCCTAAACCTTCAGGTATAGAATCTTTTCCTGAGATTCTATTACAAATTGTTTCATTATGCACTTTTTATATATATTCTAAATACAGTTTATACATACCTACAGTGGGCATAAACTTATTCTAATCAATGTATTTTACCCATTTACTCTCCTTCATTTACTTTTTTTTTATTTCAATGCTACTACAGAAACTCCTGATAAAGACCAGCTTGTGCACCTGTGTTCAATGGTAAAAATAATTCATTAAATACAATTCCTATTTTTATTCAGGATAATAATCTACTGATGCAATAGTGTTCACTACTCCCATGAGAATTTATGTGGAGCTTCCTCCTTTTCCACAGATTTTATAAAACAGGTCAGAGACTGTTTGATATCCCTTCAGGTCAGCAGAATGGTGTGACTCAGGTCTGAACAGCTGTATTGTATGGCAGTATCCAAGTTGTCTATCAGAAATGAAATTGCCTGTGGGAGGCTGCTAGTTTGTCATGGACCATAATGGTACTGACGTCCATGATAATAATTTGATAAGACCAAAAATATGTGTTAGTGCATAGACTGTGGTCTGGTCTTCTTAATTCACAGATGTAATGAAATGTACCACCAGATGTGCACTTTTGTGAACCCAGTGTATCTTGCTGTCTTAATATTTTTAATTCTCTAGAGAGCTATAGCAGCTAACGGACAACTTTCAGGGTAGGCAAGCTAACTGTCATCCAAAAAGGTTTTCTAAAGGACTAATTTTCAAATTGGCAATTAATTAGTCTCAAATCTATTTAAGATGCTTCCAATTTTGACTGTTTTGTTGGGTTTTTTTTGTAAACCTTAACACTTTTAATCTATTATTTCTAGATTAAAATATTATCATGTTTTTTTCCTCGTGTGTTATGGATTCGTAGTTAAACTCCTCTGCCAGAATTAGCTGAAAGTATTAAAAAACATTAACTTGTTTTCCAGTAAATGGATGCTTGTCAGAAATTAAGTTACTTTCCAGCTGTCTTCTTTCCTACAGGCACCCACTCTTTCCTTAGTGAAGTGCTTTTTCATATCTTTTGGATGATCCCTGCTTTATCTAAAAATTTGAAATTTGTTGAGCTTTTAAACTACCCCCTCAAACTCCTTTGAGTCTCCTGTTTATCTGTTGGGAATTTTATTTGCTTTTTTGCCTTTTTTTATTTTTTTTTTCTGGTTCTTTTTTTAGTTTTGGTGCTTGAATTTGTTCAGTTACCACTAAGACTGCTGAAAGCTGCCAGGTCTGCCCTCATTCAGTGTCTAAGATCCAGCTAGTGGGAAGGACTGGTACGGAGAGTTCAAATAAAGTTTGAAAGTGGAAGATAGTTTAAAACACTTGTGAGAATACACGTGAATGTAATGTGAAAGAAAGCAATTTTTTATATATATATACAAATGTGAAGAGGAGTATATAGAGTCAGAATAAAAAAAAGGAACAAACAAACAAAACACCATATACAAAATAATTACTAGCTCAAGAGGAAGCCATTTGTGGAAAACAAGAATAGGATTTAGGGTGCCTTATAGATTAATGTTATTATGAAATTTGCTGCGAAAGAGAGGGTGCCAATCCTATGCTATTTCTCTCTGAGAAGTGGAGGAGAAAGAGGAATGAGACAAATATATATTGGTTTTTTTTCAGATAATATGTTTCCTGTTGTCTATGTAGTGACATCCCAGAAACTGGACTGATATACACCACCTCCATAGAGATGGCATAGCTGATTCTTTTACATGTATTGTAGTATAACAGTATAAATCACATACACTTCTGGCAGCTGTAACTGCCCATTAGTTTTGCTTGATTGATAGGATTTTTCTTACAGTCAGATCCCTTAACGACTTCAAGTAGCTTGTTTGTAAAACAGTGACCACATTGTCAAGAGAACTTTCATTCCATGCTAAAAAGCAATCCCTAAACTACTGTCTTCCCACCACACATGCACCTGTTTCAAGCTTAGGATAAGCAAAATTAATATCTGCCTGGTTTTTGTTTGGTTGGTTAGTTGGTGGTGGTCTTTTTGTTTGTTTATTTGTTTGTCTGTTTGTTTTTGTGTGTGTTTTGTTTTGTTTTATAGGTATCATAGAATTGTTTTGGTTGGAAAAGACTTGTAAGATCATTTAGTGCAAACATCAACCTAGCACTGTCAAGTCCACCCTTAAACCATGTCCCTAAGAACCTCATCAGCATATCTTTTAAACACCTCCAGGGATGGTGAGTCAACCACTTCCCTGAGCATCCTGCTCCAATGGCAGACAACCCTTTCTGTGAAGTTTTTCCTAAAGTCTCATGTATACCTCCCCTGGTGCAACTTGAGGCCATTTCCTCTCGTTCTATCACTTGTCACTTGGGAAAACAGACCAACACCCTCCATGCTACGTCCTCCTTTCAGGTACTTGTAAAAAATGATAAGGTTTCCCCTCAGCCTCCTTTTCTTCAGGCTAAACAGCCCCAGTTCCCTCAGCTAATCTTCATAAAACTTCATCTCTAGACTCTTCACCAGCTTCGTTTCCCTTCTTTGGACATGCTCCAGCACCTGAATGTCTTTCTTGTAGTGAGGGGCCCAAAACTTAACACAGTATTTGAAATGCAGCCTCACCAGTGCTGAGTACAGGGGAACAATCAATTCCCTGGTCCTGCCTTTCTTTGATTGTTTGTTTGGTTGTTTTCTTAAGGTAGAAGTTTTATGTCTTTTATTATTGTAAGGCCATAGTAAAGCACTTTGTTCCACTGGGAACAAGATTGTCCCCTTGAGGCTTGCACTCATTTTTAGCCTGCAGAGCTATGAGATACTGGACTGCAAAGATGTGACATTTTTATGAATAGAAACACTATTTTAGGTCATTTAAAGATATTTATGTGTCTCCCTCTGGGCACTGTACAGTGAAACTAAGATTCAAAAATAGATCTAATTAAATTTTTAAAGATTGAAACACTTGCAGTTTCTTTCCTTATGCTAAGAAAATCCAACATCAGGTTGTAAACACATGTGGGAAATGGGTATCTCAGCTGAGCCAAAATAAAAATACAGAAAATAATTTTTTTAAAAGTAACTTACTCTAAAATCTACCCCAAATGTCAGGGTAAATATAGTTCTTAAATTCCTTTATGTTAGAGTAAATATATATAAATATTTACATCTTCCTTTATAATACAGATATAAGTCTCTCCCCAATCTTTTTCTCAAGGTCAAAACATGCATGTGAAAAAAGATGCATAAGATATCCCAAAAGAGGCTACTCTTAAAATACCAGCCCAGCTATTATCCACTGAGGATTAGTCTCAAAAGACTATTTAAGAGCCAGAAAGACTTCAGGAATGCATTGTCACGTGCACTACAAAACAAATAAACAAACAAGAATGCACCTAATTCTTCTCTAAACCTCAGTACTTTTCCCTACTGTTTCATCTAAATTTGAGTAACATAACTATAACATCCATCTAGTCCTGTGCCAAGCATAGTGCAGGCTAATTCAGTTACATGTACTGATAATGCAACAGTCCAAATATGTAAGGTCCAAAATCCACTTGCCTTCATCTAAGCAAAGCTAATCAACTCTTCATAAAATATGTTAGGAACAGATACCTTCTCCCTTTTCCTTACAGAAGGCTGACAGTTGTAGCTCTCTCTGACAAAGTGGAAAAATTAGAAAACGAAGTTTTGAGGACTTCTAAGACCTGAAAAGAAGAAAAAAAAAATGTCTTGCATATAGTTCACTCACATATGAGAGGAGAGAAATATAATCACTAGGTTTTAGCATTTCTGATTAGGAGCTGCTTTTCAAGACTTCTGCTGAATATCAGCCATAGTGCAAAAGCAACAAATAAGATCAAGGAGAAGAAGGGAACACAACTGTATATTGAAATGGCACATTCAACCTTTTGGAAACCAGGGCTCCAGTCCCTCTTTTCAGTAACTTTTATGCATTTTTGATGAAATGAAAATGATTTAATAAAATATATCTCTAAAAAATAGAAAACTAATCCTCTGTCCCAATAAACAAGCAAGAGACAGAGGTAATCCTGAAAGTAGTCACTTGAAGACTTCCTACATCACTGCCCCAGACACTAAAACACAGATACTTCAAAAATTTTCCTGTTCATTACAAATTTTGCCATTTCTGTTGTACCACGCCTCATATGTATTTACCAGAATAAAGGATGCCCTGACTATACAAAAGATCGTAGCCCATGGGTAATGGAAATTGTAGGTCTGAAATTCTTTAGCTGAAAGAAGATCTAGAATCAAGACACCTGTTTCCAATGTATGTACTCCTGCTCACTGGATCATTTGAAGGATGAACAGTAGCACTAGCACAATATTTTAAAATTGATCCATTTGTGCCTTCCAAATTCATGTACCAGTCCTTCGGGGAAGATTCCAGTTTATATCTCATGAGTGGATGACAGAAGGCTAACACATCATTCCTATGGCATCTTTATTGTAATCCTTAGAATTTTCTTTGCATCTTTGCAGCATATCCTCTCCTCTCCTCTCCT
>VWYH01011360.1:0-28867 GCA_013399365.1 Pampusana beccarii | reverse complement strand
TAATAAAAAAATATTAAAAAAAACCCGAACAAGAAATAATCGAGAGTTCCGAGCTTCCGGCTCCAGCCTGCGCCACGTCCCCCCACGATGTCCCCACGTCCCCCTGGGATGTCCCCACACCCCCCGTGATGTTACCCCCAGCGCAATTGTCACCATGAGGGGGCTGCACAGTGACACGGTGACATCAGTGGCCTTGGGGACACCGACTGTTCCCTCACGCAGCGATAGAGCGGCGCAGTCGGGGACCCATTTGCACTACGGGAGGTTAAAGGGACAAGGACAACGGCGCTGTCACTGCGTCCATGGGGCAGCCGTGCCGGTTCTCCCGAGGTGCCGGAGGATCAAAACCCCCCAAATCCCCCCAGATCTGCAGGCATCGGGGAGGCTGCAGCAGCGCTGGGGGACGGGGGGACCGGCTGGGGACAGAGGGGACACACAGGGGACAAGGGTCAGCGGGCTCGGCCCACGGTGGGACCCAGTGCGGTCACTTCAGTACTGTGGTCTCATCACAGAGCTCCTGTTGGTGATGTCACCGGCACCGGTGACAGGGGGACCAGGAGGGGACCCGTGGTGACAACCCGGCTTGGGAAGAGAGAGGGGATGGCAGAAACTCCAGCAGCGCCCGTGGCTGCTGTGTCACCACCGCCTGGGCTGTCCCGCCCGGGCTGTCCCACCTGGGCTGTCCCGCTCGGGCTGTCCCCCTCGGGCTGTCCCGCTCGGGCTGTCCCACTCGGGCTGTCCCTCTCGGGCTGTCCCGCTCGGGCTGTCCCACTCGGGCTGTCCCTCTCGGGCTGTCCCGCTCGGGCTGTCCCGCCTGGGCTGTCCCACCTGTGCTGTCCCGCTCGGGCTGTCCCACTCGGGCTGTCCCACCTGGGCTGTCCCGCTCGGGCTGTCCCGCCGTGTCCCCGCGCGGGGCCGTCCCCACCATCAGGCGGCCGCTGGTTGTGTCCCCGTGTCACCACACGCTGGGCCCGACCCCCACGTCCCCCTTGTGTCCCCCGCCCTTCCCGCAGGACCCGTCACCAGCTCCAACTGGGAAACGCTTCTTGACGCTTCTCACTCTTCCCACGCTCCGGTGCTGTCAGAGCGGCCAAGGGGACAAAATCTGCCCCCAAACCCATCCTGGTGCCCCAAAACCTGCGCCTGCTCCCCCCCTCCAGCCCCTGACGCCTCAAGCCCCAGCCCAGGGGAACAACCCCCCCAAACCCGCTCGGAGCCCCGGGAGGGACGTCCCCATCACGGGCACAGGGGATGGGGCCCCGGGCTGTCACCCCCAGCTCTCATTGTGCCCATCAGGAGCCAAAACCTGAGCGGGTGGACGGGGTGGGGACGGAGGACACAGGACAGGGACCGGGGCACTGGGAACACCAGGGACACCCCACCCGGGACCACCGGCCTGGAGCCGCGTGTCCCCCCACCCTCCCGGCTGGGACCCCCCCGCCATCCCCCATTTCCTCCCAGTCCAGCTCCCAGTTGTAAAACTGGGATTTAACAAGTGGCCCTGGTAGCAGGAGGAGCCTTTATGGAGCCTCATTAGGGGCTGCAGGTATGCGGAGAATGTCACAGCTAATTACAGCGGGAGGGGACGGGGACGAGGCGGGGGGGGTGTCACCGCCCATGGGGACCGGACGCGGGGATGTGGCTCTGACACCAATTGCCCCCCGCTTGGGGTCAGCTGGGTGGCTTTGGGGACATTGGCCGTGTCCCCGACCTGACCGTCCTCCCCTGGGGACCGTGTCCTGGGGGGGGGGCAGTGTCCCGAGGGGGGGGCCGGCTGTGGGGGCAACAAAGGTCGGGGAGCAGGGGGGCGATTTGTTTGTTTGCTTCAAACCAACGATGTCAGGAGTTGAATGAATGTTTGCTTTTGTTCTGGTCACGTCCCCCCTGGAGCTGCACCCCACGTCCCTGCCCCCCCCGCCATCGGGTGACCTAATTCAGAGACCCGGGGGGGGCACAAATTAAGCCAGGGACATCAGGCGACCACCCACGGCCTCAGCGCAACCCGGGCCCGGCCGCACGCAACGCTCGCAGTAATTAAAGCGTTGATGAGGAACTCGGCTGAGCCCCACCAGAGCCACCAGAACCGGTCACGGTGGCAGCAGAACCGGTGACAACGACACCGCAGCCGTGCCCAGCGCTGGGGACAAGGACCCCCGGGGGCTGGGGGGCTGGGCTGCCACTTGCTGTCCGTCCCGCAGCAGGGACGCGGTTTGGCTGCAATGCCGAAAACCCCGAAGTGCCGGGGGTGACGAGGAGGACTTGAGGCGTCCCCTGTGCCCAGTGTCCCCTACAGAGCGAAGGACGCGAGGGGACGGTTCGGCCGTCGCTCTGGTTTTGTCTCTCAATTTTCTGTGGATTTCAACAGCCCCTGGAGTAGAAAGCGGCAAAACTGGGTGTCCTGGATTCTGCCCCCGGCACAGGGACGGTGACAGTGCTCCTCGTGCCAGCCCACGCTGTCCCCTTGTCCCCAAGCCCCTGGAGAGTGCCTGGACCAGCCACGCTATGACACGGACTCCTGGGGTCGCCACGTCCCCGGCACAGACCCAACGCGGCAAAACCACAAGATATTTGTGCTTCTCCTCGAATTCCCCGAGCGCTGGCTGGGGGAGACGCAGCGGCCGCCCTGTCCCCTGTGCCACGCGGCTGACACCTGCGTCCCCTCTGCAGCTCCCGCACAAGGTGACACGGGGACACCCGATCGGGGCAGCTGGGAGGATCCACGGAGTTTTAATAAGGACAGGCCCCAGCTCTGCTCCTCACCGCAGTGACACAAACCCCCATCGCCCTGGAGGAGCTGTTTTATTATGAAACCGAGAACAAAACGCAGCATTTGCCCTGGCACGCTACAAAAAAATTAAAAAAACCCCCCACATTTCAAGTCAAAAAGACCGTGAGCCAAATAGAAAATACATCTTACAAAACCTGACATTAAACAAAAAAATCGGAACGACGTTACGATGTGAAATGGGAGGTGGATCCGCTGAGAACCCAACACACATGGGGTCACCTGGACCCCGGGGCTTTCAGCTGCTCGTTGGGAACTTGAATCGACGTCCGAGGCGGCGCCGCAAGTCACCGGGTCACGGCCGGGACGCAAACGTGGAACAGAAGTGGTTTGGAGACTTCTATGTTAAAATATATTTATACATCGCTTAAGAAGGGGGTAAAAGCCTCCGAAAAGCTGGGTTTGCACCCACAGGCTTTGGCGGCGTGAGGGACACGGAAGCGGCAAACACAGCTCCGGGCAGGGCCACGCTCAGAAATAACAACCCAGGGTGGCGGTTTTTGGGGTGAGAGAGGGATTTTGGCCCCGGTGCCCACCCCGGTGCACAGATCTGTGCCCGGGACAGGGTTGGAGACGCAGCCGAGATGAAGATAAAACCCAGCCTGAGAACCAGGACAAGACAAACCCCAGCCTAAGACCAACCTCAGAGAACCTGGGCACCCAACTGCCACGAGGGCTTAACGAGGGGGGAGGAACACTCGCAACCGCGCCGCCACGTTTTCCTCCTCGTTTGAGGACACAGGGCTCGATCTGAGGTCAACCGGCAACTTTTGCTCAATTTTTCTTCATTTTTTCAACTTGGGGAAATAAAAAAAAAAGCAGCACAACCGTACACCTACAGGGGAGGGGATTCCCTGCCTACTCATCACTAAAACCTGGAGGAAACGGCGTGGGGGGGAGAGGGGGATGCACGCACTCGAGAGGCACACGGAGCCAAAACCATCGGCATCACACGATCCCGAAGCGCTCTGCTCTTTTCCTCTTCTTCGCCTGCGAAGAGAAACCACAAACAAAACAAATGAAAACCGAACAGAAACAAGCGGACAAGTTATTTAAAACCTCGCGTGCAACCCGATGGAGGATTTATTACGTTTGTGGTAACGACCCCAGAGCCCGGCAGCTCCCTTCCGAGCGCCGCCGCGTTGCTTCGAGGGAATTACGAGGTTTTGCTTCTAAAAAGGGGACAGAACACCCCAAAAATCCCGCAGAGGTGCCTGAGACGTGGCGCTGCTGCTAAAGTCACCTTGTCGTCATTGGCAGCGGGTGACAAAGGGGCCGAGCTGGGAACAATGGTGAGTGGAGGGGCTGGGAAACCCTTCCCGGCACTGGGGAGGTGGGAAATGGAAAAGGGCAAAGGGTTAACACCCGCCTATTCATGGCGAAGGTGAGAGGGACACACTAAAACGCATTAAATATACTATCGTGGCTCTCAGATTTGCCTTTAAGCCGGTCCACGAGGGGCATATAAATCTTAATTTTCAGCAGGATAAATAGCCCGGGGGGAAACAGAAGCCCCTAATCAAGAATCTCTGGGGGAAAGGTGCATTTGAGTGCACACAATGGCAGAAAAAAGCCCTTTTTGTTCCAGCGTGACCTAACGGAAAAGTGCCGGCCAGAGGGGGCTCATTCTCCCAGGCCTGGCTCTCCGCGTGGTGCAGGACGGGATTTGGCAGTAAAACCCCAAAACACAGACGCAAAAATAACGCCCCTAAACCTTACCTGAATCACTGAGATTGGAACTCGGAGCAGTTTGAAGCAGAGGAAAAGTGTAAAAAGTCCAGAAAAGAGCACAACACTTGCCCTGAGGAGCTGACAAATTTAAAAGATGGGCCAGAACCAGAGAGGGCAGAACAAAGCCCGGAGCAGAAAACGCTGGAAAACGGGGTCAGCGCCTCAATCCTCGTTACGCCGGAGTCCCCGAGGATTTCCTGACGAAGGGCCGCCGCCTCGGGGATGCAGAAGCATCAAGGCCACGGGGAGGGACGCCTGCCCCCCCCGCCCGGGACCGGCCCCATCGCCCCAAGAAGCTCTCACCTCTGTGTCCTCTGTGGCTCCGGCCCCGGCCGAACTCGTGACGATGCCGAATCGCTCCTTCCTCTTCTTCAGCTTCTCGTCCTCTTCGCTCTGCCGCAGAGAGGGACACAGGTTTATTTATTTTGTTGGTGATGCCCCAGGGTAATTATGAGAGGAAACGGCCTCAGGTGGAGGCTGAGGGTGGAAATTTGGGGTGATTTCTTCCCCAAAAGGCTGTGGGGCATTGCCCAGGCTGCCCAGGGCAGTGCTGGAGTCGCCATCCCTGGGGGGTGAACAGACGAGGCTCTTGGGGACGTTTTAGTGCCAGCGTTGGGTTACGGTTGGACTCGATCTTTGGTCTTCTCCACCCAAAATCACTCCCTGGTAGTGAAACCATCAGGCTACATCACCCTGTTTCGGGGAGGAGGATGAGGAAGGACAGCAGGGATGTGTCCTCGGAGCAGCCAGGATCCCCCTCCCAGCCCAGTGCCTGGGTCACGCCTGGATTATTCCAGCTAGGATTAATTAATAAATCAATCCATTTAGGATTATTCCAGCTTTCAGGAAGAAGCCACGTCCCAGCAAAGCGGCAAAACCAGAGGGTCGTGAACAAAGGACACCAGGAGGGATTTATCACTGCAGCGACGGGGAAGGGGAGGAAAAAGGTGCCTGCTGGAGCAGCACGACGGCCGCACAAAGAAAACCCAACCTGGGCTTTAACTGCCTTAAACCAGGCTCTTAAACCCAGCCTGGCTTCAATCCCACCAGCAAGAGGATGACCCCCAAAACAGAAAAAAAAGCAAAGCGCCATGTCTTCAATCAAAGGCTCACAGGGACCGTGCCAAGCTGCGGGTTATTTATTTTTTCACCCCCCCGTCCTCCTAAATCACTCAACCCCCCTGGCGTGAGGGCGTCAGATGCGCCCGCCAGGCCCCGCTGGCCTCACGCCTCCCGCTGACAGCCCGTGATTCATGGGGTGCCGACCCAGAGCCACCCCCGGCAAAACGCCCTGATCGCCGCATCCATCAAAGCCCAGGGGCCGGCGGGAGCGCCCGGAGCCCGCGGGCTGATTTCCTAACCTCGCTGTTTCCAGGCACGTTCCCTTCGCACTGCGAGAGTTTGTCTGAAAATAAAAGGGGATGGGGGAAAGAAAAAGGGAAAATAAAAGCTTTTATGGAGGACTCAGAATCCTGAAGCTCAAGGTTTTCCCACGATCTGGAGCGTCCACACAAGCGCAGATTTGGATTTTTGATGGATTTGTGCCACACGTGATCACAAAGCTTTAATCTTCCCCAAGAGTGCCTGTCAGGAGGAACTAAACCCCAGTTCAACTGTGCAGCCTCGGGCTTGTATCGCTGGTTCCGAAATGAGAATCCATTGAGAAACGGGATCTCTAAACTGGATCATTCCCTCTCTCCCAGGAGGAGGCAGAAGCGCCGGCACCGGAGGTTTCTGTGAAACGAGATTTCTACGAAATGAGCTTTCAGGAATGAGCAGCCAGGAAGGGAACAGGACGAGGAACCTGCCCGACTGCCCCAGAGCCCCCAGCACCAACGCAGACCAGGGCAAAGGGACCAAACCCTGAGATGCTCCTTGTGTCCGGGTCACAACTCGCTGCCCCAGTTTGCCTGGTAAAAGCCCCAGAAAAAGCAAGAAAACGGCTTTTTCCAGAGGGGCAGCTCAGGGAAACGCCCGCTCTGGATTTTAAATCTCTGCCCCCGAGGCCGTGGTTGGGGCTGAGTGCTGCTTTTTTTTTTGCAGATTAATGTGTCCCCGAGAGGAAAGGGGTAAGGATTTGCAGCTGAAACCCGGAGGGATCCTCATCAGAAATGCGGAGACAGACGAGGCCCCACGAGCGTCCGGGCTGGGTGGAAGGGTGCGAGGGGATAAAACCAGAGCCTTGTGCTCAGCTGCGCGTCCCCAGCCGCGGCGTGACGGATGGCGGGATAAAAAGCAGAGCCCCGGGGTTCCCAGGCGACGGTAGATTAATGACGACACGGCCTTGACCTCTAAAAGGTAAAGGTTATGAAACACTCAAGGGTAACCGGGCTTCCAATTTCATCCCCCCGGGGTGAACGACGATGGTTTTATTCTCGGGAACACTCCAATCCCAGGACGTGCAGCTGTCACCCAGGGCCTTGTTGAAATTCATCTCCGCGGGTTTGCTCCTCCCGTTTCGCTTCCCCTTGCGGGCTCCGGGTCCTTCTGGAGAGATGGGAAGCAGCGGGGAAGCCCCCAGGTTTATCCAGAAATCTCCCCCGCGTGCCTTGCACCTGTAAAAATCGCCGTTGGCACCGATCTGCACCTTGTCGGAGGGCGTGGGAACGAGGAGCGATGCTGGGTTTCACACTCTGCTCCTCCAAAAGCCCAACAGAAGGCACAGGTGATCTAAAACAATCCCTTTTCAACCCGAATCAGCTCTTCCACCTCTCTTCGTGCTTCCAGCCTGGATTTGGAGCTCCAAAATCCTCATGGATCCCAAGAGCATCAAACACGGCTTTACCTCCGTGGGGAGCAGCCGCCAAAGCCCCAGCACTCGACTTGGTGACTCGGAAACATCCCGTTTGGCTTCTAAGTCAGAGCAAAGCTCGGTCTTCTGGCTCACTTCGGCTGTTAAAACCTGCTCCGGCTGCTCGGGACGCGCCTAGCGCCAGGCCAGCCAGGCTGCCGGTCTCTGAAGATCTTTTTTTCCGCAAGAAAATAGGAAACACGGCGAGCAGGAGGTGTTTAAGAGGCTGGTCGTACATCTGAGCTCCTGATTCACTCAGTAACGCAGCCTGAGCGAGGCTGGCGCAGCCCGGCTGCTCCCGCGGACTCACCTTCTCCACGATGTTCTTATAGCACAAGCTCAGGCAAAGGGGCCCCCATGAGCTCACTCCTCATCCTTTCTTCCAACACACACCTTGGAAAAGCAAAAAACCCACCCAAGCGTGACGTTTCTGTGTGCGGGAGCTGTTACAGCTGGCAGCTGCTAGGATTTTCTATATGTTTTTCATCCCCTCGCACCTGCCAAACGCACCTTAAATATCACGCAAAGTTTACAGAGACTCTTCCCATCTCACGTTCCCCGGCCCCAGCGCGGGGGGGTTTGGGGGGCCCCGTTTCGGAGCGATTCACCTGCCGACAGGACGGGAGGGCGGCCGAGCTAAAGCCGCTTGGCAGAGTTCTCCCCTCCGAGGGTCCAGCTGTTATTAAAAAAAGAGACGAGCGGGGTGACGAGTAAACACGATTTGGATTGCACATGAGCTCCAGATTTTAAAAAACACCAAAAAAAAAAAATATCCATTCTATTCAAACCTATGAGTGCAAAACCAGCACTGCAGCACTAACCTTTCCCTGCAAAGCTTTAGCTGAGGTTTTGGGGACACGTGTTAGTGCTAGTGTTGGGTTAACGGATGATCTCGAGGGTCTTTCCCAACCCAAACGATTCGGTGATTTGATTTCTCCAAAAAGCTGCGGATTCCAGCAGAGGTGGTGGGAACATCCAGCGAAAGAGCGGCCACTCCGCCAGTATTTGACTTGCTAAACCCTCTTGGCAGTGAAATTGGTACGGTTATTCCCCCAGGATGGCGGCACCGGCGCAGGAACACCCTCCCTCGCTCATTTTTGTGCCTCTTAATTAACAGAAACGGTCAGAGCACCGGGAAAAAAAAAAATATCACTGAAACTACGCTGTTCCATCCCAAACCTTGTATTGCAAGACTTTCTGCGCTGGGGACCCGCTCGAGTAGAAAAGGGATTCGAGACGGTGCCAGGTCTGGATGGAGCGTCGAGCATCTCTGTGCACCCCAGGGAGCTTGAGAACAGAATCTGCGGCTTAAATTATCTTAACTCAAAGGACTAGATGGAAAGGACAGTGACCCTGAGCAGAACCACGTGAGGCTGAACCCTCTGCGCACCTCACGCGGATTTTGGGGGGGCTGTTTTCGCCACTTTCGTCCCCCGCGCGAAGGGGAAACGTGACTTTGTTTCTGTGGGAAGGCTCCACTGTCCTCCTCCCCGCCCCTGGCCGCTCCTCCAAATTCCTGCAGCCAAATGGTTCCCCAGCCCCTGAATGGGCCATAATAACATCATTGATTGAATCATAATAGCGGGGGGCGCGGGGGAAAGATGTATTTGTGTTCCAGACAAAAGCCAAGTTCTGTTTCACAGCAGGGCCCGATGAAGAACCAGATGAGCGGGCAGAGGGAGGTCACCCAGTCCCCCCCAGCACAGGGTCCCCCCCTCGGCCACACCCCGAAGGTTTGTCGGGGACGTGGGATCAATGCGGGACCGGGTGTCCCCCTGACCCCGTGCTCGCGGCACTTGTTTGTTCAAAATGACATGGCTGGAGGTGCGGAATTGCCGGAATCGCCGAGGGGGAAGCAACTTCCGAAGGAATAATGGGGGGAAAAAAAACAGCAGGGACCCTCCGGGCCTATTTTGGGGGGCAGCCATTTCTCTTGAAAAAACAGAGTTATGGGTTCCTTCTTTTCACCCTGCGCACACCAGAGCAAACGGCCCGCGAGAGCCAGCGAGTACCGAGAGGATGAGGAAAGCCACAGTTTTACGGGCTGTGGAAAGGTGTACGACGTTCTCATGAGCACGAAACCTGCCATCGCACTGAGTCAGGAGGGCCTGCAACAGAAAACTGAGGAAAAGCCTGGCAGATGAGGAACAGAATCCGCAGCGGAGCAGGTGGCAAGAGGGACAGGAGGGTTCGCCTGGAAGGGGAGTTGCGAAAGGCGAAAGGGAAGAGCCGGGAGAAAACACCGTGACCACGAGACGCCCAGCGAGATTCCCAGGAGCAGCTGAGGCAGTGGGAGAGGGGAATTATTTTGGATCCGCCCGAGAGGAAATGCCAGAGGGGAGGAAACGGCAGCAGCTGAGAGCGCGAGCGAGCGTGGGAAGGGACGCGCTGGGTCCGGCCCCCCCAGCCCCTCGGGCACACAACTCGCTACTCGAGACCAGGTTTAGGCGAAAAAAAGGGGAAAGCGGAAAAAAGGGGAAAGGTCTGAGACAAAAGGATGAGCTCCATGAGAAGTGTCACCTGTATTTTGCCCCAACGCGCGCCAGGCTCCTCGCACCTGACTTCACATCTCATCAGCTTCACAGCTTCCCCCTCGCCGGAGTGGAGAGTAAAACATTCCAGAGAGCACTGAGGATCACGCCACGAAAACAACACAGAGCTAGCGTGGACACAGGAAACGGGGGCGCATTTCGAGCTTTTAAGCTCTGCCTTAGTCCAGAAAGGGCACAAACCCCTCACACGCCACCCGAGCTCCTCGGGGCTGTGCTCAGGTTTCTCCTCCTGGGAACAAACCTCATTTTTTGTTTCTTCCTACATACCAAACTAGAATTATTTGCAAGAGGCTGGTCAGACGAGACTGGTTATTTGCCTTCTAGGAAACCCAGAACCGTCGTTTCCTTGCACAAACCCACCAGGATCACCAGGAACTGGGATGGGAACCACAAACCCGTCCCTCTGCCCTCGACTGGCGTCTGTCATGCCAGCCAAGCCCCTCACTGGGAAAACGGTGCTTTGTCTTAAACAAAAAACACAAAAAGGGAAAAACACCTGAGGTCTCATGAATCTTTACATTTGCTGGTAAGCTCAGGTCTGCTTTTAAGCTCAGCTTTAAGCCACGGGCTGGCACCAGCACCTCTGGGATGGCGACCTGGGTGCAGAGGTGACAAAACAAGATTGCAACCCCCCCAAAATGACGAAGAGTGAACAGAAACATCTCCCCGGGGCAGAGGCCTCGCTTACAATCCCTTGTGCGAAACCCCCCGCAGCTGCCAAGACTATTCTTCACCTTGTCACTTCCCATTATCCTAAACTGCTGGGGCTGTGAGCGGTGGCTTGGCCAGGAACACAGAGGGGCCGGGACGAGGGGCCGGGCGGGACACGTGGTGACACGGTGGTGACACGGTGGTGACACGCACAGAGCTCTGCACCCACCTGCGCAGGGACAAAGATCTGTTACTCAGGGATTAGTGGTCAGTTGGTGTAAATCCTCCCTGGAGGCAGCTGGAAATGCCCCAGCGTTTACCTGCACAAGCGCCCCCAAAGCCTCTTTCACTCCTTAACACTGAGCTTTGCCTTTCGATACAGACGCTATTCCTACCTGCATTCAGCCCTGCTCAGCAACAGTGAAGGCAAACCAACTCTCTTTTCCTCTTTAAACCAGGACTGTTTTCATCTCCCTCTCAATCCAGCTGCCTAAGGACTGGCAGAACTCAGAGGGAGATGGAAAATCCTCTAAAAAATCACCTAAAGCTGACAGGAGGACAAGACTCAGACGCGAGGACAAGACGCAGATGAACCATCAGCTTCTCTGGACGAATCCAACCGCGCCGCAAATTTCCAGCTCTCCTGGGCCGCATTTTGTGTATAGTCTAATAGACATGAAGGCGATGACAGCCAGAAAAAAGTGAAATTTGAGGGGGGGCGGTAAAAAGAAATATTCAGGAGCACACGCACTTTCGCAGAAGGCAGGAGCCGCGACAGCAAGAGGCGTTTCTTGCTGACGCACCAAACCGTGGGCACATGCTACTGCACGTGACACGGGGCCACGAAGCCTTATTTTTTTGTGTGTGTGTTTTATTTTTCCTTTCCTCTGCCAACATCAGCACATCCCCCCTCCCTTGGTGGTTAATAGCTCCTCATCCAGGGCTGGCGGGGGGTGTTTGGAAAGACTGCAAGCAGCAAAATTACCCAGGAACAGGATTCCTCCTCAGCACGTTATTACAAACTCGCTGGAAGCCAAACAATTAAGCCAATTGTTTTTTCCCCCCGCCTCATTTAGCTGTTTTGTACACACGCAGACTTTCCGCCGGTCTGCTGCCCCCCCGCTCTGCTCCAGCGCCATGCAGGCGACCTCGGCTCTTATCTGCTCTGCGTAAAACACGTTCTCATTAACCGCAATTAAACCAGCGTTAATCTAGATCGGTGGTTGCGTGAAAACATTTAACTCTTCCTCACCGGTGCCTTTGGACTGGAGGGTGTTTCAGCATCCTGTGCTGCTTGGGATCCCACCTGGACACCCACGGGACTCTTGACGCATCTGGCGGCTACAAAGCTCCAGCTGCAAAATGGAAAACTTGCAGCCGGGTGAAGAAAAACGAAATTATCGGCGGTGACGTGGGGTTTGAGAACGACGGACGGGTCCCTGTGCCACTCGACAGACATAGAAACGTCCCCCAGCCCCAAGAAGTTGGGGATGGGACGAGTTCCCCGCGGTGATGAACGGGGACACCAGGAACATATCGGAGGTTTAAGGCAAAACCTCTTTGTTTCAGCTCCAGCGTGGGGACTCCAAAGTCACTTCACCTCGCCACGGCCCAGGGTTAATCAGCTCGTTTCTTGTCTGGCAGTTTGAGACCCCCACGTTAAAGAGCGGCTGGAAAAGCCAATTATTTTAGCAATCTGCTCAGATGGGGTGAGGTGTTTGATGTCACACCAAGGTGGCAAAGAGCTTTCATGTCACCCCAAGGGACGGAGCGAGAGGCTGCAGAGGGGAGAGCTGGCGTTGCAGGGAGATAAAATTCGACCTTGATTTATTATTTTAAAAATTAATTTGATGGCCCCACGCTGCCTCGAGCACCTGCCTCCAGCACTGCCAACCCCTCCACGCGACTGCGCTCCTGCTTTGGAAAAGGGTTTTAAACTTGATTTTCTGCCCCAAAGGGCTAAGGGAGGGGGCGAGAGGGGTGATGAAGCTGCAGCTGAGTTCACAGCTGCATTGACTTCCTGAAATCCCCCCCCAATCTCCAGTTCTCTCCCCATCCCAGTGTGACTGGGAAATGAAGTGCAGCTCTGCCGAGACAATGCTTTATTGTCAACTTGTTTCTTGGGGTTGTTTTTTTCCTGCAATGCCAGGGTATAAAAACCTGCCAAGACACATGTAAACACTTGCAACTGCCAGGCTTCTCTGTAATGAAAAGCTATAAAGAACACCCAGGTGGGGAGCACAATGCGACCGGCTAATTAAAGTCACCAATAATATTCCTCCCAGGAATGCGGGAGCGTGTTCCGCTCGGTGGGAGAAGCCGCTTCTAAAGCCTGTGAACTCGGCTTCCCAGGGGAGAAAACACCAAAAAAACCCAGAGACCCAGGGCAGCAAAGCAGGGACAAAGCCTGGCCACCAAGTCCTGGCCTTGGGCAAGTGATTTTCCTCACCGGCAGCTCCCCAGCTGCACGAGGAGCGGCTCATTAGGATCTAACAAGCTGCATTTGCCGGTGAATGGAGCTCAGACCTCACATTTGGACATTTTCACATTTTTGCCGTGTATGGGGACCACGGCACGAGGCGACTCCTTCCACAAGGCCCAGCTTTATTAAGCCGGGGAAGGCCACAGCTGTAAACACTGACAAGGCGGATATTCCTGCTGAAAAATGGGAGCTCCCTGTGCCAGGTTAACGATGTTTGAGCAGCCTCTCACCCGCAGAGGTAACGCGGGCTCCTTCTCCCACCCCCGAGGGGACGCGGGGGGAACGGCGACCTTCAACGCCGGAGATTTTCTCCATCAGTGAACCCCCGGAATAAAGCAAGAATGCTGGGATGTGGAGAAAAGGGTGGCAAAAAAGGTCAAATGCGTCCCCCCGAGGAGCAGAGGGGCTGATTTCGCAGGGAGGGACAAGCTCCCCCAGCTCTTCCCTTGGCCGCAGCATGAGGCCTTGGCGCCAACACGATCCAGCTGTTCCCTCCCTGCTGTTTCTGAACCGTGCACAGCGTGAGGCTCCTCGTGGCCCAGCAAAGCTCAGTTCTGTTCAGGTGGCGCACCGAGGGTTGTATTGATCTCAGACCAGGTATTTACCGTTTATCCTGCTGTCCCCAAACCCGTGAAATTCATCTTTTCCTCCCCGTTTGCTACAGAACACATTTAGGTCGAGCTCAACCGGCTGCCAGGTACGAGGAGCAGCAGAGGGGTCTCTACACCTCTCCCTGAATAATAAACAGCTTTAGAGAAAACCCAAAGCTTGTCTCGTTTGTACTTCAAGGAGCGATTTTCCTACCGGGGAGGCTCTGGCTGGTTTCTCGGTACCTCAGTCTTTACAGACTCGGCGCAAATAGAAATGTGGCGCAAGGCAAACACCTGAAAACCAACCAATTGCACCTCCCTCCCCATTCAAATCTGGACGAACCACCTTAAAATCCAGTAGTGGGAACTCTGGCAAAACCAGATCAAGAGTCACAGGCACAAAAACAACCAGCGGGTGAAGGGACAAGTGTTGACGCAACTCCCCCGATGTGCGGTCCTTAATTACCAGGGGTTAATTGGGGTGTAAATGAGTTCTGAAGTCACGGCCCCTTACCTTCTTGGAGAGCGAGGAGACGTTCAGCCCGAACCTCTGAGCCCTCTCCTTTAATTTATCCATGTTTACCTACAAAGACAGAGAAAACTATTTATATATACGGAAAAAAAACCAAAACCAAACACCACCAACCATCTTAATTCCTTTCAGCATTTCATTCTAAAATCAGCTGAAATATCTGAGAACACTCTAAAATCTGAGAAAACCACCATCAGGGACCCATCAGGTCAGCGCAGGCACAACGTCAGCTCTCACCCCACATACGGCTTGGTACCTTATCCTGCAGCTGGGAATCTCATTCTCCCAATTACAACAGGTAATTAAGGGCCTGCCCAGCAGTAAACGCCAGAACGAGAAGCATTTCTTACCATGGGTTTGTCTGCGGAGAGGCCTGAAACCAGGAGGCGAGAAAAAGAGAAGCCGGTTAGAGAACAAACATCAGGAGCAGCATATTATTGTTTTGTAGAGAAAAAAGGAGGTGCAGTAAAGTCCCAGCACCACAGACCGGGGAGAACTGGTGGCCCCTTTTCCCAGCTTCCCCCTCTGCTCACTACAGAACTTCCTTTCTCACCTTCAGACCAGCTCCTCCTTTTTTTTCCTCCGCATTTTACAATTCCCACTTGGAGCTCAGGAAAAGGGACAGCAGCAAAGACCCAGGCAGCCCTACCGGCTTTCCCCACCCCCCCGCCCAGAAATAATTAAATATTTGCAGTCACAGCACCCCAGGGATTGGTTCTGCTTCACCTCCTCACCTTTAGTCGAAACCGTGGCCAAACCAAACCTGCGGAAGGAAAACAGAGATGAGGTAAGCACGACGACTCTCACGCGTGAGATTCCTTCAAGTAAACACTTTGCACGAGTGTACGTGAGTGAAACTGGTTGGGGGGCATGAAACACGGTGTTACTGGTGCCAGGGTTGGGTTAATGGTTGGACTTGATGACTTTGAGGGTCTTTTCCACCCAAATTTGATGATTCTGAGACTCACCGCGCTGCCCGTGCCGCCTTCTTGCTCTCCAGGCTGACTGGGACATTGAAACGTTCGGCTCTCTTCTGCATCCGCTGGAGGGACAGAAAGGACAAGAGATTTTCCTTGCTTCCCCCACTAAGCAAAGAAATACTCTCAAAAAGCAGATGTGGGGTTTGTTTTCAGGGGATTTATTTATTTGCCACGAGGCTTTTCAGCAGAGAGCGACACTATTCATGCCCTGCAGGCCGTTTGTGGCAGAATTTCAGCTGAAATCCAGTGACAGAGAGAGGACAGAAAAGCGTGAGGGTTCGCACCTACGGGGATTAAATCCCCTCAAAAGCTTAAGGGAAAATATTTAACATTATTACAACAGGGCCCAAAAATGTGTTGGGTGTTTTTTCAAAGTTAGAGAAACAGCTGCAACTCGAATGGAAACACTGAGTGCAGCCAAAAGCCCAGCGAGGAGTGGCATAAAGATGCGCAGCAAAATAAGAAACGTTGGGAAAAGAGGGATTGGGAATGTCGCTCCTCACCCTGGAACACTGAGGAACTTCTACTGCACCGGGGAGAAGGAAAAAGACAGAAAATTTCAGGCTGAATTTCATTTATCGCTGATTCCTTCCCTAGGAATCGCTCTCCTCGCTCTCTGAACCCACATTGTATGGGAAAATAATTCCCTTTTATCTTCAAAACCCATCTACGACAATTTTGCCAAGATCCAATTCGCACTCCATCCAAAAAAGCGGATTTTCTGTGAAGGTTTCAGCAGAATATAGGGAAAAACAAAGGGCACGAGGGTGACATCAACAATTTGTTAACGAGCTCTTTAAGCAGCTCTTAAGTGGCGCGAAACAGCAGGGAGACAAGAATTGTGTTTTCACAGCGATTCGCTTTCTTAAGGAACACGAGGGGAAAAAAAAATAAGGGTGGGAGGATCTGAGAATTGCAATCGCATTCCTGAAACCCAGAGTTTTCCCTGAGGAACTGGCAGCTTCTGAGAGTGTTTATTTAAAATAGGCCCAGAAAATGTCAAGTGGGAAAGTCAGAAGATAAAGATGAGATGATGTGGGAGCTCCTCTGGGTTCCTCCCCAACTGATTACTCCCCCAAAGTGAAAATAATGTGGAAATATGGGGAAAGCCGGGGGAATATTGGCCCTACTCAGAGGTGGTTGGTGGCAGAGGAAAAATGCATTAACAGACAATTCAAAGAAATGTTCCGTAAGATCCGATGTCAAAACACAACACGCCCCAGGGTCACCGCCCCGCCAGGTCACTCCGCGGCCAGCGGCTGGTTTTTAATATAAAAACCAAGGGAAAAATCAAGCAGGTTTATAATGGAAACACCAACAGGGTGACACCCAGAACAGCCTGGGAACAGGGACACCAACACCTCAGGGATGCCGGAGCGGAGCAACCTCACCTCCATCTGCGAGATCTCCGAGGTTATTTTCACCACTTTCTTTTCTGTGATCCTAAAAGCGTCAGGAAAGAGAGAAACAGGTCAGAACGCGCAGCCGCGGGGCCTCCGTGAGCCCCACGCACACCCCAAAACCCTTCGGCGATGACGGGGAGAAACACAATCACCACCCGCGTGTTCTTACCCATCCCCTCTGTGGATTTTGAGGGACAATTACCTAAGTTTAAGGCACGAGAAACATTCTGCTGTCATTTCAGGCTTAGCGGGCACAGCTTGAAGCGCTGGGAGGTGTCACAAGAGGGCGCAGGCCCGCGCACCCAAAAAACAGCCCCCGCCCATCTTATGGCTCTTAACAGCAATATCCCACTCGCTAGAAGCCCGAAGCCTCACCTGTGAGCCCCAAAGAGCTTTTGATCCCTTTATTTCCTCAAACGCAAAGGGTGGTTGGGTTGGGGTTCATGGGGCAGCCCCAGGTGACCCCCCCAGGCTGGCGCAAGCACCCCAAACCCCATTTCACTGCACGTTTGCTCAATGACGGAGTCAAAAAGGCCAAAGGAAAACAGGATGGAGTGGGCAAGCTCCACAGCTTGTGCTCCCGAAACAGAGCTAGGGCTCAAGGTGAGGGAAACAAAAGAGGAAGAAACAAAGTTGGGAAATGAGGCAGTATCATCCTCCCCCGCCAGCACCGCCCATAAACCTGTGGGGCGCAACCTGCCCCAGCAGGGCCCCTTGCTCAGCAAAACGCAGCTTTTGTTCCCGATTCCCGTGCAGGTTCCTTGGTTTATGCCCCCAAAAGAGGTGGTAACAGTTTAACGGCACTTTCACCAGAAGCAATTCTGCCCGGGAGCCGCATGCCCCCTCCTGCCCGCAAGGACTGACAGACAGACCCGCAGATGAACAGACCGACCCTGCGTTACCCTGCAAGGGCCACAATACCGGTCCGACCCCCTCCCTTCAGCCCAGACCCCCCAAAATGGGGCCGTACAAAGCTTCTTGCACCCCGCTGCGTTCGCTTTGTTCTACTGAAAAACGGTAATTACACGTCGGGCGATTTGACAGGAGGCTCCTCGGCTTTGACAGGCGGCTCCACCGGCTTCTGTTCTTCTTCCTGCAAGTTGAGAAAAGGTCAGATAATAAATAGTCAGAACAGATGAGCCAGAGAGAAGCACCCCAGGGGGACACCAGCAAGTTTTTTGGGTTCTCCCTGGTTTGGAAGTCTGGGCTTCACTCAAAAATCATGCGAGTGAGATGTCTGGATTTACCTCGATCTCCTCTCCCAGGACATCTTCCTCATTTGCCTCTTCTTCAGCTGCAGGACAAACCAACAGAGCAATCGCAGAAGGGAATTACTTCAGGAACATCTTTGCCTTCTCAGATAAAATGTATTCAAGGAAAGTTTGGCTCGGGGAAGCCGAGGAGGTTCCAGCAAAGCTCAGGGCTCAGCTCTTCCCCCCGGGAGCTCGTCAGGGCCCCTCTAACGAGTGCCTGGCACCCACCATGCTCCTCCAGATATGCCTGCAGCCGGTTGATCAGATCCTGCTTGTTGCCTTTGGCCTCCAGCCCACGGGCCAGACACTCTTGCTTCAACTCGGCCAGCTACACAAGATACGAATGAATTAAAAAAAATCAAATAGCGCGTAAACAGCCCAAATAAAGCGTTTTTTTTTTACGAGGCGGGAAGGCCCGTGTTGAACCGCAGCCCCGCTCCGGGACCCCCCGGCTCGCCCCGCCCCGAGCCGCGGGGTTCCGGCTCAGGCCCAGCCCGCACGGGTGGTCCTGGGCAGCGGCAGGAACGCGGCCCTCGGGCGGGTGAAGGCCCCGGGTACACGGGAGTCGTGGGTTTCGCGGGCCCCGCACCAGGCGGGGGCCCTCCCGAGCTGCGGGGACCCGGAGCCGCCGGCTGCCCAGGCCCGGCCCTGCAGCGCTGCGAGAGCTCGAGGCGGCCCCACCAGTACCTTCAGCTTATGGAGCTCCACGGTCTCCGCTGCCATCTTGTCGCCCCCTCAAGCCTCCTGCCGGCCCCACCCGACCTCTCGCCGCCCAATCAACGCCGCGCGTCCTGAACCGGCGATTTCAAACCAACACCGCCTCTCACGATTGGCCAATGTCGCCCCCACCCTCCCCGCACCTTCCGCTCGCTATTGGCCTGCCAGCGCCCCGGGGGCGGGGCGTCGCTGAGCGACGGGTGCAACGGCCAATAGAGAAAGAGATCCGGGTGACTTCCTGGAGACGAGCCCGGGGGCGAGCAGGGGCCTTGGCAACGGCGGCGGCGGGAGAACCGGGCTCACCTGAACGTTTATAGTAATAATTAAAGCCTAACGAGACCCGGGGCCGGCGTGTCCGTCTGTCTGTCCCTCCCGCTGCCCCCCCCCAGGCTGTTTGCTCCAGCTGACTCCAACTCCCACAAACGCCGTGGTTAATTTTCTGTATATAGAAATAACGACTTTTTTTTTTTTAAAAAAAAGGAAAAATAGATTTCTTTTTAATTGGAAAAAGCCCTTTTAGTGCCCGCCCGGTGCCGCTCAGCGCTGGAACGGCCGCCGCACCTTCTTCCTCCTCTTGTGCTTGGCCTCCCCCTTGGAGCCGGCGCCCTCGGCCCTGGGTGGAGGCCCGGGAGGTGCAGGGGGGGGCGGCGGGAAGGGCCCCGCCCCGGCTGCCGCCCCCGGCCCCCCCTGAAACATGCGGGTGAAGAAATCTTGCAGGTCAGCAGCCGAGGGGGGGCCGCCCTTGGGAGTGTTCCTGGGGGGCACCAGGGGGTTTGGGGTGGTCTGGCTAAGCCAGGAACCCCCCATTTCCCCTGGGTGCCCCCCCCGCACTGACCTGTGCCGTGCGGCACCCCGGGAGCCGCAGGAAATGTGGTAGGGGACGCGGTGGGTGTCGGGGGCGATGCCCACGCGCTGGCAGCCGGCCCACTCTGCAGACAGAGTGGTGACAAGGTGGGGGCAACACCCAGGGACCCCCCCACGGCGTGGTGGGGGCAGCACCCACCTGTGATGTCGTAGATCTTCCCCTCCATCATGGCCAGGTAGGTGATTTTCAGCCCCAGGAGACTGGATTCGGCCCAAAAGTCACCCTCCTCAGCAGGGTGCAGCCCCCCACACTCCCCGCAGTACCGTGCGCTCAGCGGGTCCCGCTCCAGCTCAAACCTCCTGCCGGGGGGGGAAACGTTCACATGCTCCAGCCGCCACGGGACCCCAAAATGGCTTTGGGGAACCCCCACCCTGACACCCACTTGTGCTTCCCCCGGCACTTGCTGCACATCATGGTGTTCATGGCATCGCGCAGATCATCCTGCAGCCGGCTCAGGAACGCACCTACCGAGCGTGACAGCTCCTGCTCCGCGAGCTGCTTGCTGTGGGAGGGGGACACAACACAACAGGATCAGGGGGGATCCCCAAAATCTACCACCACCCCCCCACGTCCCCCCACTCACAGCTCATACTCCCTGCGCCGCTCGGGGCTGCTGACAATGTCCCAGGCTGCCCGCAGCACCTTGAACGCTGCCTCCGCCCGTGGGTGCTCGTTCTTGTCCGGGTGCACCTGGTCAGGGGGAAACGGAACCCTCAGCGCTGCGTTTTGGGGGAAGGACACCCCGTCCCGGCCCCCCCCATACCAGCACAGCCAGGCGGCGATAGGCTCTGCGCAGCTCCGTGTCTGACGCTGTTGCCTCCACCCCGAGCACTTGGAATGGGTTCAGCTGCTCCTCAGGGACGTTGGCTGCAGCCAAGAGCCGCCGCGTCTCCTCCCTGGCACCAGGAGCCCCCCCAGCACAACCAGGTATCGCATCCCCCCCCTGCTGTGTTGCACCCCCCCGCAGCCAGTCCCGGAACCGGTGCCACATCCCGCTGTCCCCGAGCGGCCCCCACGTCCTGCGCAGCGCAACCACCGCCTCCAGCAGCTGCGCCACCCGCCAGGTCCCGGCGAGCCGCACCGTGCCAGCGGCCACTGCGGCGGCACCGAGCCGCAGGCAGCCCAGGAGCAGCACCAGGAGCAACAGCAGCAGTGCCAGGAGCAGCCAGAGCAGCCGCAGGATGAACCGGGCCCCAGCACGCAGCCACCGGGCCACCCGCCGGCACCAACCCCGCACCCAGCTGCGGTCACCAAAGCAGCAACAGGAGCCGAGCAGCCGCTCGCCGGTCTCTGTGCCCAACCGGAACACTCGGGACAGCAGCTCCTGGTAGCTGGTCAGCAGGCCCTGGTAACCGGCCGGCTCCTCTGCCGGCCCCGGTGGCCCAGCCCCATCCCCGCGGCTCCTCTTGCGTGGCGGCCAGTGCCGTCTGCCCGCGGCGCCATCGCACCGCCTGCCGTTCTCCTTCTCCTTGGGGGCTGAACGCTGGTGCTGCCGCCGCTGTGGCCTCCGGGCTCCTGTCCCTTCCTCGTCCTCCCTGGTGCCAGAGGTGTCCCGGTGGCGGCAGCTCAGGCTGCAGGATCCCTCCAGCCGCTCGGCCGCAGGGCTGGAGAAGGCGGCCACGTCACCCCGGTACCGGCAGGAGCAGCTGGGGCCGGGCAGGTCGTGCTCGTCGTCCTCGTCCTCCAGCCCGGGGGACAGTGCCCGCCCGCAGCTCCCGTTTGCGGCAGCGCTGTCCCCCGCGGAGCTGCCACCATCTCCGGGGGGTTCCCGGCTCCTGTCACCTCCTTCGGCCGCGGCCGCTTCTCGGTGGCGGGGCTGCTCCATCCCCACGGCCCCGCTCTGCCCGGGCCGGCTCTAGGTCACGGCCATCCCGACGGGCCCTGCGACGAGAGCGGGGTCAGCGCGGCTGCGGGACTCCGAGATCGGCCCCGGGACCCACCGACCCGGTCTCGGTTGCCCACAGGCCCCCGCCCTTCCGGGGGACTCTTTTGTGCCGATTTCAGGCAATTTCAAGCTAAAAGCGCAGCTCGGGGCCCCCCTCGGCCGCACCCGCCTCCCTCTCTGCGGCTCCACCCAACCGCGGGGACGGGCGGGCAGCCTGGCGGGGGGGGACACTCACGGTACCGGTACCGGCAGCGGGGGGGTGGTCGCCGCCGTCTCCCGACCCCCCCAGAGTTCCTCAGCCGCCTCACTTCCGCCTTCCGCCCGCCGCCGCCAACACCACCAACTTCCGGGGGCGTGGCGTAGCGCGGGACCGTCGTTCCCCGCGCCACGCCCACTTAAAGCAGCAGCGACCACCTCTTAAAAGGGCAACGCCCGCCTCGAAAAGGGGCAGCGCCCCCTCGCCGTGAACTCCGTGGCCGTCCCGGGAAGGNCCCCGGGACCCACCGACCCGGTCTCGGTTGCCCACAGGCCCCCGCCCTTCCGGGGGACTCTTTTGTGCCGATTTCAGGCAATTTCAAGCTAAAAGCGCAGCTCGGGGCCCCCCTCGGCCGCACCCGCCTCCCTCTCTGCGGCTCCACCCAACCGCGGGGACGGGCGGGCAGCCTGGCGGGGGGGGACACTCACGGTACCGGTACCGGCAGCGGGGGGGGGGTCGCCGCCGTCTCCCGACCCCCCCAGAGTTCCTCAGCCGCCTCACTTCCGCCTTCCGCCCGCCGCCGCCAACACCACCAACTTCCGGGGGCGTGGCGTAGCGCGGGACCGTCGTTCCCCGCGCCACGCCCACTTAAAGCAGCAGCGACCACCTCTTAAAAGGGCAACGCCCGCCTCGAAAAGGGGCAGCGCCCCCTCGCCGTGAACTCCGTGGCCGTCCCGGGAAGGGACCCAGGCGTCCTGCGCTGACCCCCGTCACGTGCCCCCGCGCACAAAGCGCCTCTATCTCGGCCGAGGGGCCCGTTGTGCCCCTGGGGGAACCCGGCAGGGGCTGCGGTGTCACCCATCCCCACGCGGGTCTGGCCCCACGCGAGTCCCGGTGCCACCGAGGGGCTCCCGCCCCGTAGCCCCCGCCCCCCGGGTCCTGTCCCTGCCCCACGGGGGTCCCGGNCCCGGACTGCACCGCCCCCGCCCCGTCCCCCCACCAGCTCCCAGTGCCCCCAGCAGCTCCCACTTCCCTCTCCCACTCCCCCTCTCCCTGTTCCCCCGAGATGTGCCCCTCCCGGCTGTGCGGGGGGGTGGGTGCAGGGGGGCGCAGCGGGGGGCTCAGCTCCCCGCACCCCCCAGTAGCCTCGGGGCCATGGAGCCCGGTGTCCCTCCCTGCGCCCCAGAGCCGCGACCCACATACGAGCCCATCCCCACCACCCTCTGTGCCCTCGGGAGCGTCTTCGGGCTGGTCTGCGGCTGCTTCGGTGAGCAGGGGGGTCACGGGTAGGGGGCAGAGATGGGGGACATGAGGGGCAGAGCTGGGGGGGCAGAGCTGGGGGGCACGGGGGCTCATTTGGGGGACACAGATTGGGGACAAAGTTGGGGGCATGGGTGGGGAGTACAACTGGGGGCACAGCTGGGGCTCACTGGGGGATATGGGGGAGTTATGGGCTCACTGTGGGGGCACAGCTGGGGCTTACTGCAGGGGGCACAGCAGGCACATGGTGAGGGGCTTTGCAGGGACATGGGGACAAGGAGAGGGGGGTTATGGGGGACACAGCCATGGGGCACAGCTGGGGGGAACATATTGGGGAATGGCTGGGGGGCACAGCAGGAAACACAGCCATGGGGCAGAGCTGGGGGGCACAGCCGGGGACACGGCCAGAGTGCCGACACAGGTGCCACCCCCCGGTGTCACCCCCATGTCCCCCCCAGGCTACCGCTGCTTCAAGGCCACCATGTTCCTGTCAGGGCTGCTCTTCGGCTCCACCGTCATCTTCCTCCTGTGCCGGCAGGAGCAGGAGCCACGGCTGAGCCTGGAGGCCAGCGCCGCTGTCACTGCGGCCATCGGGCTGCTGTGCGGGCTGCTCACTGTGCTGCTCCGCGCCGTTGGGCTCTTCGCCACTGGGCTGCTGCTGGGGCTGCTCGTGGCCATTGCTGTGCTGGTCGCGGTGCCGCCGCCACTGCTGAGTCCCTGGGTGACGGCAGGGACGCTGCTGGGGCTGGCGCTGCTCTGTGCCCTCCTGGCACTGCGCTGGCCCAAGGCCGTCACCGTCCTGGCCACCGCTGCCTTCGGCGCTGCCGTCGTGGTCGTGTGTGCAGATTACCTGGCCGAGGGGCTGGCGCTGGTGGCCCACATCGCGGCACGGCTGCAGCTGGCACCAGCGCGGGTGCTGTGCTGGCACGGGTGGCTGCTGCTGGGCGCCTGGCCTGTGCTCAGCGTCCTTGGCATCCTGCTGCAGTGGCGGGTGACAGCCAGTGGCTTCTCCCATCGTGACGGTGAGTGACAGGGGAGGACACAGGGGGACGCTTGGCATAGTGGGTCTGGGGAGATGGGGGATGGTGGTGGGAGCGGCTGTACAGACAGGGATGGCTGTGGGGACGGGGACAGGGGTGTCACCAGGGATGGCTGCAGGGACAGGAATGGGGTCCTGGGGTCCAGGACAGGGGTGTCGCCAGGGATGAGAACATGAGGACAGGGATGGCCGTGGGGACAGGAACGGGTGTCCCCAAGGGTGGCCGTGGGGACGGGTGACACAGCGGGTGGCCACAGGGACAACGATGACCATGGGGACAGATATGGCTGTGGGGATGGGGTGACACTGGGGTAGGGACAAGGCTGTCACCAGGGGTGGCTGTGAGATGAGAAACAGCCATGGGGCCGGGGTTACCACAGTGGTGGGGACACTGACCCTCCCCCTCCCCACAGCTCCCCCCAGCCGGCGCCAGCGGCCACAGCAGCTGGAGCCCAAGTGCAGGCAGAGCCCAGCCCCCCCCAAGGGCACCCACCGCCGCCGCCCCCCCCCGGTGACACGCCAGGTGGGCAACGCACTGCCTCCGGTGAGTGGGGGTCCCGGGGCGGCTGTGCTGGGGGCTGAGGGGCCATGCTGACCCCACCCGTGTTCCCCCAGAGCTCCCTGCACAGCCTGCAGGACCAGCAGCTGGAGAGCAGCACCATACCAGGACACCTGCCCCATGTCCCCTGTGTCCCCCTCCCGCACCTGCCCCTTTAAATAGGCAAATGAGGTGCCATACGCACCGCCCCTTCATGGGGGTGTGGCCGAGGGCGGGGCCTAATGTCACGTGGCTATTGCAGCATCCCCCCCCCAGCAACACCGCCTTAAAAATAAAACCCTGTTTATATTTTTGTTGGACCTACCCAAACCCTGTGCTCCCCTCACCCCGAAAGACTCAACGCCCCGTGGAGGGGGGTGGGTCTCACCCTCCCTGGGACCCCCCGACCCCCCCCAGGCAGAGCCCACCTAGGGTCACTACTGTGGTTTTATTATTGCCTGATGGATCAAAATAAAAACGGAGAAAGAGGCTGTGACACAAAACACGAGGTGGGGTGGGATCAGGGCCGTGGCCCCATCCCAAATAAAATTAAAATTTAAAAAAACCCCAGCAAACTCCAAGCGAGGGCGGACAGTTGGTGACACCGAGAACGACCGTTGTGGAACAAAGCCGCCCAAATTGAACCAAACCCTGGGGCCGGGCGGGAACTGCCCCCCAAGCCCTCCTGGGCCCCCCACCCTTACAAGTCCCGCTCCAGCTCCCACAGTTCCTGCTCCAGCGTTTTCCGTCGCCCCAGTTTCTCCAGCTGCTCCTTCGTTGGCTGCTTCACGTCCCCGGCGTCCACGCGTTGCTGCAGCTCCTCCACCTGCCGCAGCTTCTTCTTCAGGTTCTTGATTTTGCGGCTTCTCTCGGCCCTGGGGGCGTCCCCCCCCTCGGCAGGGGGGCCAGGGGGACAGCCCAGCTGCAGCGCGGCTGCGTGATTGTCCCCTGGGGGTCCCTCGTTGTCCCCTCCGGCCAGCGAGACCTTTTCCAGCACCTGGATCAGTCCATCTGCCTCCCGCTCCCCCTTCTCCTGCTGCTGCTTCCGCTTCTCTTTGCGTTTTAAGTTCCTTTTGGCTGCTTTGGACAGTCCCGTCTCAGCGTTGTCGGCACGGCCGGGCGGCGCTGCAGCGTCCGGGCTCAGGCCCGGCGGCAGCTCGGGTTTGCTTTTGAAAAACTTCACGTATTTGTTCTCGTACCTGCGCCAAATGAGGATTCCTGAAGGCGCCACTCCCCGCCACAGTGACAAACCCCCCATTACCAAACACCACGACCCCTCGGCACCTCTGACGTGGAGCAGCCCCAAAATCTGGCTCTTTTCCGGGGGGCTCTGCCCCCTCACCCGCATAGCCCCCCCACATCTCAGGGTTCTCCAGGGGGCGGCCGGGGCCAGGGGACGGTACGTACGAGCACCACACTGGCTTAGAGGGGAGAGGTGGGGGGATCGGAATTGGCTCAGGCACCTGGAAAGAGACTGAGACCTCGAGACGTCACCCTTGAAAGCGGAGGAGACAGGATGGGAGCTCCCCCTCCCCCAGCCCAGGGGACACCCCCGTTCCCCCCCCACCCCGGCTGCGTCCCCCACTTACACCGGTACCTCCTCCTGCGGGATGTATCCCTCCTTCACCCGCCGCTGCTTCCGCCACGTCCCGTCCGGCCGCTGCGTGGACGCGATGTACTTCCCTGCGGTGACACGGAGTGTTGGGAGGGGACCATGGCGTGTCCCTCAGGGCGGCTGGGACACCCCACTGACCCTGCACGGCCCCCTAGATTCCCCTCCAAACACCCCACGGGGGACCTGGGACACCCCACTGCCACCTCGGGGGCTCTAGGACACCCCAAAGACCCCTCTGGGACACCCCCAGACGCCACAAGACAGCCCGGGGGGGGGCTGGGACACCCCCCCCCCCAAACACCCCACAGACCTCCTGAGACTGCCCCCAGACCCCTCGGGACACCCACAAAGCCCCACGGGGGCTCCCCCTGTCCCGGGATACCCCAGGCCCCGGGGCGCGGGGACGAGCTGGGTCCAGCCTCACAGAGCCCGGAGAGGCGGGACCCGCCCCCGAGCGACCAGGACGGGTGGACAAAGCCCCCGAGGGACCGGGACGGGGGGGAAAGCCCCGGGCCTGCCCCCAGGCGGCGGGGCCGGGCTCGGCCTCACAGACAGCCGGCACGGGGCAGGCCCCGCGGCTCGGGCACAGCGGCGGGCGCCGCCGCGGGGATGGGGGAGCCCACAGCGGAGCCGCGCTCACCGGTCTCGTCAGTCACATAGGGAGTCGCCATCTTGCGAGCGCGACACACTTCCGGCCTCCCGGGCCCCGCCCCGGAAGTGGCGGCAGAGGCGGGAGCGGGGCGGGGCAGCGGAGGAGAAAGCGCCGCGGGCTCGGCGGCCATTTTGCTTTTAAAGGGGCAGCGCCCCGAGCGGGGGGCACTCCCGGCATGAACCGGGGGAGCCACCCCCCCCCACCCCCCCCCCCAGGCGTTGCCGTGGCGACCGCAGGCCGGACCACGCCCCCTTGTGCCCATCACCACGTCCCCAAGCCCCGGCCTGTGTCCCCCCGGCCCTGGCGGGGCTCGGGGGCTGCCTCCCCCCGCGGCGGGGGCGGGGGCCGGGCTGTGTGTCCATACCCGGCCCGGAGGTTCCGTCGCCTGCGGACGGGAACCCCCAAACTGCCACCGCCGGCCCCGAGCGCACCCGAGACACCGCAGCGGGGGCCGAAACGGCAGCACTGCCTGGGGCTGCGGGGCTAGGGTTCGGGTCAGGGTCACAGGTTAGGGTTAGGGTCACAGGTTAGGGTTAGGTTAGGGTTAGGGTTTGGTTAGGCCTAGGGTTAGGGGTAGGGTTAGGGTTGGGGTAAGGGTCAGGGTTAGGGTTAGAGTATGGTTAGGTTAGGGTTAGGTGTAGGGGTTATTGTTAGGGTGAGGGTTTGGATTAGGGTCAGGGTTAGGGTTATGGTTAGGGTCATTAGGGTTAGGGTCATTAGGTTTAGGGTCAGGGTTGTTACGGTGGTTAGGTTTAGGGTCATTAGGGTTAGGTTAGGGTTAGGGTTGGGGTTATGGTTAGGGTCACGGTTAAGTTTAGGGTTAGGGTTATGATTTAGGGTTAGGGTTAGGATTCGGGGTAGGGGTTATGGTTAGGGCTAGGGTTAAGATTAGGGTTAGGGTTAGGTCGACAGAAGGACAGGGAGCTGCAGTTAGCTCAGGGAGGACCAGTCAGCATCAGAGGCAAAGCAGACTGGAACTCGACTTGGTGAAAATCAGTGGAATTTATTGACATATGAGGCTGGCATGTCTCCTCCGTCTTTGGCGGATCACTGTGCACCCTTAACCGACACAGGCAGGTGTAGTCCGGGTGGCCCCAGTTGCTCAGCACTTGCAGCCTGATGTAATTCATGACCCCAGGGAGCTCATTCTGAAACGACAATAAGAAATGAGTTGCCTTTTCCTCTCTGGCACGTGAGCGCTGACAGAAGTTCCACAGCGATGGCCTCGTTCAATAGCTTCCTTCCTGCTGCCCTACAAGGAGTTTTGATCTGTAGCCCTTTGGCAGGGAAGCCTCTCCCCATGCAGCCTCATTTCTCCTCCTCTCCTCCAGTTCTCCTCCCTCTTTGTCCCCATACCTTCAGCTGGAAGGTCTGACTGGGATTCAGCGCCCACAGGAAAGTGAACTGTCCCAGGAACGTTCCCTGCTCCTCGTGTTCTTCCTTGAAGCCCTACAGAAAGACAGGGGTGGAGAAAACAAGACTGTCTGGTATCACCATGGGAAGACTGAATGCCAGTTGGTGAAGTACGGGGTTATTTCAGCTACGTAATTCAAGGACGATGAGCACAAGGAAAAGATGAGAAGCTGCAGGTGGGCAGCACGTCACATTTGCCTACTCAACGAGTGCAAGCTGCCACTCAGAAAGGAGCAGACACTCCCAGTGAGAGGGAGGTAACCTGAGGATCAGAAATGCCACTGGGACTGGAAGGCAAGAAGGTCCAGGACCATGCACTGTGCCAGCTCCTTTTCCCTGTGGATCCTAAAGTAGCATCTTGCCCCAGAAGCTTTCTTTAGAGTGCTACATGGAATAAAAAAGGAATACAATGAGAAGGAAGCAACTCCAAGGAGAATGTTTGTTCTGAGAGCCAGGAGGAAGCCTCAGACCACTGGACTCTTCGACTTATCTTCACCCCCTGCTTAGAAATGCTGTGCAACCCCCTGCCGCCCACTCTAGAGAAATCACTCACGTAGACAGCAAAGTCCTTTGGAGCTCCGGAGATACTTTCTCCATGGAACGTTGTCCCCGAGACATGGTCCATGGTGACTGCTCTGGGAATGACTGGCACAGACAGCTTGATGAAGACGTGTCCCTGACTTCCTGGGAAGGGCCAGCAGTTTCCAGGATGATTTTCTAGCTGAAAGGAGAAGACGACACTACATTGACGTGGAGAAGGTTGCCCTGGCTCTCATTCCTGCCATGAGCATCAGAGGATTAAGAACTCATTTGGCCAATCAGCTCTGCTCTGACCCGCAGCCAGTGCCTGGGGCACTCTAGGAGAGGAAATACCCAGCAGGGAGACACAGGAGGAGAGCAGGTCCATGCGAGAAGGAGGCAGGAAAGGAAGCTTCGA
>VWYH01011359.1:0-11413 GCA_013399365.1 Pampusana beccarii | reverse complement strand
TAGGCCTCTCAGTACAAGCCTATCATGCACTCACTCCACTGTGTAGTCTGGGGTGGTAGAAAGGCTCATAGCTACCTTCAGGGAGAAGAAGAAATTCCTTGAAATCTTTTTATGCCAGTCATTGCTCCAGTTTAAAAACAAAAGTATTTGGTCCAGAGCTGGCAAAGCATTCTTTTTGCATTTTGATGGTGTAGCTTCTTATTTTCAACAGCAGAGGCCATTCTAAAGAATTGCATTTTTTCTGGGTTTTTTTGTTGTTTTTTTTTCCTGTTCTTTTGTGTCTTGAGCTAAGATTTTAGGCATGTTAAATGATGTAAACAAGTTTTGGATTGTTGTTACTGTTATCTAGGAACAACCATTCAAAACAAATATGCTATTGACTCAACCCTACAAAGCTGTGAACACAGCTCATACTCTGAAGGACTGGGCATGCAGTTTAAATATTTAGCATAGCAAAACCCATTGCGATACAAATTACTTGTACTGGATCCAATGATTTACAGCAGGAATGTGAAGCATAATCCTGTGTAGTCAGGGAGCAAATGCCAGTTTGTTTACTGTTTTCTGCTGGTTTGGGTTTTGTTGGTGTTTTTTTTTAATTTGCTTTTATAAAGACCAACGCACACAAGCTACTTATTTTCTGCCCTGGCAAAGGTATTTTTAAGTAATATATATTCTTCTAAAGGAAAATAGCCCACAGTAAATAGATAGAAGATTGCAGGAACTGTTATAAAAGCCTTATGAAAAATGGTGCACCCTTAATGTTTTTAATCTGCTTGTATTTTTGAGGCTCTCTCAACATCCTCCTCCCTGTCCTGTTCAGCTCAGTGGGCCTTTGAAAAGCACTTTGCGCTCCAGTTACTACTTTAAACTTTCTATTGACAAAATTAAACTGGACTCTTCATTTATTTTTCCAGCAAAGTGTGAGTTGAAAGTGGTCATTGGCCCAAAAACCTGTGGTGAGAGCAAAGATGATTTTATTGGGAAGGGGGAATGATGTTTGGTCTCTTTTTCTCTGTCCTTCAGTCCCCTTCTCCTGCTAATCTCTTACAACCCTCTTGCTTCCTCACCCCTCCCAGAGTCCCAGGAAACTGCAGCTCCCACGTCCCTTCCTGAAGTTTCCCTTTTCCAGCCCCACAGCAGCCAGGTTTCCCTTTTTGCAGCCACCTGATGCAGTAAAGAAGGTAGGCCAGGAAACAGAGCAGTGTGTGGGGCCTTGGCTGAAACTGGTTTATGAATCCAAATCCTGTCTCTTCAAACGGTGGGGAGATTGACTAGGAGATTGGCAATGAAGTAAATGAGTGAGTGGGCTGAGGGAAAGTATGTATAGGCAAAGACAGTGGGGGCTGTGAAACCATTCCTTTTGCTTCACATGTGCTTATGTGTGTTTTAAAAATACATGTGAACACTCGTGTAGACACAGTTTGATGTGATGGAAAACAGGGAAATGTCTCTTACCTTTGGAGATTTAAGGGGATCAGATTTGTAGATCTGTAATATCCAGAAGGCTCAAACATAAAGTGTGTTTTTACACAACTGGGTCTTGTTTTTCTTAAGTATCTAATATATTTAAACACTCAACCTGTAGTGAATTAATAGTTTTCGGAGTAGGTGGATGGCATTTTATGCAGTCAACACCTTCTCTAAAAATATCTAGGGATCCACTAATACCAGCTCAGTAACCACTCTCAATCAACAAATCATAGTCTGAACCACCTAGGTGACATTGGCTATTCTGAGAAGTTTGGTTTTTGCATCAAATCGGATTTATAAAACCTTTCTTGTTTAGGTACCTACCAATTTTCTTGCTAAGGGTAATAAAGGAGCTTGAGGCTCACAGATTCAAATTTCTGTGCTGCTTAACGGTGTCCAGTTTGTATTTTTCTTCAGAAAAATCTGGATGAAATTCCATTCAGTGGGAAGGCTCCCTCTTTTAAGTCTTCTGGTAACCCTATTCTCCGAACCCCTAATGCAGAGACATTATGCTGGCTTTTAGGAGATAGGGTGAATTTCATTCTTGGGGAATATGACCCAGGTGCTAAAAAGCTATAGCTGAAAGTGCTAGGTTAAAAGCACAAGTCAGCTAGGTACATAAATATTACATGGCTATATTTTTAATGGGTGCCTGTTGTAGAATTGCTTTGTTTAAATATCTCAATAACCCTGCTGATTTATTGCGTCTTTTCTAGAAGTATACTGTTAGCAGGAAACTCAGTTGAAGCACTTTCAATCATGTTGGAGGATCATTATACTTTCACTTGAATAACTAATTAGTTGCAAGAAATTAAGCACTGCTGTTAAGCACAAAAACACTTCCAAGAAGGGCTTTCATTTTTGTTGTGGAAAATTACCTCAGGCACTTGAGGACGGGGGCAGAAGGGAGAAATAATGATCCTGCTGTCTTTTAATATAGCTTTTGTTTTCGATTCAACCTGATAACTAGCAGGCAGCATAGCTGTCTGAATAGGGCACTGCTCTTGGACTTGGGATAAATACGTCCTAATCTTGCCGGTCCCATGGATCTGATGACTGACCTCATTCCATTGATTGAAACTGGTTTAAGGTTCCAAATACTGTCCCTTAAGGCTGTGGGAGACAGAATATGAGACTGGGGAAGAAATGAATTGGTGTATAGGATGGAAGGAAGAATATAATATGACCAAAGAAAGGATATAACCAGTCTCTTCATGTCTCTGGAACTTATTTTTCTTGTTGTGAAATGTGGATCACGCTTAATTGGCGTGTGAGGGTCTAGTCTGAGTGTCTTGCATAAGAGCTCTGTTATTGTCATATGCTGTTCACAGCACTGCTGTTATAATGTAAGACACAGTGAAGTGTGGAAGGCGAATGAAGAGCAGCTCAAATACTCTCTGTTGCTGTTATGCAACAAATACCCTTTCCTAGTGCAAAATCTGGAGGGAAATGGAAGGCAAATGGCTTTGGAGATCTAGATTCTTCTCTGATACATAAAATCAATTTAATGAGGTGATAACAGAGTGACAAATCTTGGTCACTTTTTTTTTCCCCCTCTGGAACTGTAATTTCACTCTTGCTATTTGAGAAAATATATATGAATATTAAATTTATTTTTTAATTATAAAATAAAAAATTAGCTTATGATGCATATACAAATTGNGGAGTGGGTTAATGTAGTCATGACAAACTCCTCCTGAATATCAAAAATAAGGGTAGCACTGCTCCATTCCTATAATACTTTTAACACTTCCCTATCTCCTCAGGCCTTCTTTCCAACGGTTACTCTAAGGCACCTGTTTTGGGTACGTGAAAGTTAGGATTGGAATCTCATTCAGCTGTTTATATTGGATTACCTGCACAATATAGTCTTCTGACAGTACTTGCTGGATATCGGGTTAGTTGGTTTGGGGGTGTTGGGTGTTTTTGTTTGTTTTCTTCCAAGTTTGCAACTTATTGCAACATGAGAATACAGTACAGAGGAAAATCATGTCTGACTCTTTTGGGGGAGAGTTTACATATGTGCCTGCCAGGAAATCTAACTTAATGTGAAAGGAAACAGCAAAGCTGCCTTCTGGAAAGAGGACATGAGCAATGCCATAACAGCTTCAATCAAACCCCTGATAGTATTTTTCTTGAGGAGCTATGGGGCAGACAATTTCAGACAAGGTATGCTGCCACTAAAACAATTCAGCACCAGTACAGGCAGCCAAGAGCTTGTGTGTGTGTGCGCACGTGTGTTCTCACACATGTGCAAGCCACCCAGCGTCAGGATAGCTGTACATACGAGCTCATCAGGAAAAAGGAAGGGAGAAGGGCTTAGTGAAAGTTCTTTACTACTTTTTAGAAAATTACCTTCCAGACTTTTGAGACATGCTACCCTTAAATTCCATGCAGGGAATTTCAACAGGGCCAAGCGATTTTGAAAAATCCTTTCCCTTGACACTCAGTGGAATTTCTGCTAAAAAATCCAGTGCTTTCTTTTGTGCAGCACTGAAAAGGGCAATCCGAGTGCAAGAAGAGCATAGAAATGTGTTAAATTTAATGCAATGTACCTTTCAGATGAACACTGTGCAATAGCCTAAGATTCTTTAGTTGTGTACCAGTGGTTCATGCAAACTGTGTAGATATTCATGCTTTGTAGTAACTACAGTTGAATAATGTATAAAACTATTAACAGAAATCCAAGATATAGGCTCCTGACAGATGTCTCGATTTTCCTTTCCCCTTTATGAATCTGTTCTTTGGTTTGTTCCTATTACATAATTTTGTTTTATTTGCTCAATGTGATTAATGAGTCTTTAGATAACAGGTACTGATTTTGAGAATAGTTTCAAACTTCAGTTTGGACTTCTGCCTACAGTTCAGATTGGGTTCATTTTAGTTCTCACTCAGATCTAGATCTTTAAATTCCTTCCCACTTGGACACTCTTACTTATGCTACATCAAATATTGACTTGCTTGTGTTCAGACATCAGCTGTCCCTATGCTGTGGAAAATATTTGTACTCAATAGTCTCGTAAAATCAAAAGAAGTGGAAAATCTGTAGTCAAACAAACAAACAAACCCCCCAAACCAAAAGAACACAAAACCAAAACCAACTAACCAAAAGAACACAACAACAACAAAAACCCCACCTTAAATACCTAGGGAGAAGAGAATGTAAGACTCTTCTGTAAAGGAGAACCTTTGAAATACAATTAGAAAGAATAGGCAGCTATGTGTCCCCAGCATTCACACTTCAGTTATCGGATGAAATTACAAGACACAAAAGCCGATCGTGAATGAATCAACAGCAGAACAACTCTATAGCTCTTCACTGAAAAATTGTTTCTATACAGATGGAGTATGCTGAGCCAAGAGACTGGGGGAGAGGCAGAGAGATAGCACTTTAAGTGAATTATAGGAAAAAGCGTGTAACTTCCATTCTTTCCATCAGGAAACTCATATTTATTAGCTGTATGTAAATGTAGTTAATTTCCTGTTTCACTAGCTGTGCGTGCATGTAGTTGAGAAGATCAAGTAAATAAGAAAGTGGGCTGGGTTGGTCATGCTTTAGAGAATCCTTGCTTTGATTTGGCCTACATTGAACAAATGAAATGTGAAGGGATTATCTCCTAAAGCGTATTCTAGATGATTTCAGACAAATGGAAAGCAAGTTTCACTGAGAGTTAAAAAGGTTCTGAACTGGAGAAAGTATGCTTGCTTGCCTAGGATAGTCCAGTAAGATTTTTTTTTTTTTCCCTCTTTCCCCACCCTTTTGCCCTCTACTGAGGACATAAACCAAGCTTTTTTTGTCTTCCTTTCTGGTTTCCCCAGGTTTAAGTCTGTAAACGTGTCTTTATGCTGATGAGTAAATATATTTCTGCAAAATTTTACGGTGCACAAACATTCGAAGCTTGTGCATCTTGCCAATTGATTACATTTTGACATCGAGAGAAAAACATGGCTGCTTTTCTCAAGTGATCATTAGTTTTTCATGCAAAGCTGATGGTGATGAGTTGGAATTTCTGTAGTTTGTTTCCTTAATAGTGTAGTGAGTGAGTACAGATTACTTACTATATAATTACAAAGGTTTGTCAGAGTTTTGCGGCTCTGTGTAGAAATAGGGATAGTTTTATTGGTCAATAAAGATCTGTACTTTGCAGATTATACCATGCTTCATGAAAATGAAGAGCCAACAGTCTTTCTTGCATTATGGTTTCTCTGTTTCTAGAATGCTTGATATATGTTAAATGTTTGTCAGAGATGTGTAGTGAGAAGCCGAATGATGAATAATATCCCTGTCATTCTCTTCAGGATTTTTTTCCCCACTGTCTTTATTAAAAGAAAGAAAAAATAATGTAGTCTTGGGGCTTAGGACCTATTCTTTCTCATTCTTTGTTGTGCTGTTTTGAGCCCTTGTATAGCACTAGTATCAACTATTCAATCAGCGTCTTTGAAAAGCACCTACCAGACTGCCAGATTCCTGATGCAGAGAAGCTAGATGGTGCCAGAAATCAGTCAATCTGTGCTAAATATTGCTGCTGGCTCCACTCCCTGTCTCTCAGACTCTGTACAAGTCTAATCTACTTTTCTTCAGTGAAGAGATGGATTTAAAAACACCGTCTGAAGTTGCTGTTACATAACAAATGTCTTGCCATTCTGCATGGGTAAGGAGTTAAACTGGTCCCTGGTCTCAAGTGGTAGCAAGGTCCTATTTTGTTTCCTTTTGGTCTAATGTCACATGGAATACCTTCATGCTCAGGTATTGTGGTATTTGTCAATCAGTTCTTGGCTTGCCAAGACTTAAGTTTAGCGAATACAGAAATTCTTCTGTTTTAAACAAAGTGTTTTGCTGCCAATCACATCTAAATATCAACATCAAACTGCTTTGCACATGCACAGAACGCCAACGAGGAGATTACCAATAAAGCAGTTCAGCTGCCCCCAGCTTTCACCACCTAGATGATGTCTGTACAGAGTTGGCCTACTGAAAATTAAAATGGTGTCCTATTAAAACTAAAATTAGAAAAAATAATGCCAAAGCTAATGTGCAAACAATTCCTTTTCACAATTGCAAATGCATTTTAATGGCATTTCTGCTTTTTTATAGAGTACAGGGACCTTCCCCAAAACCCTGAGACATGTTTGACTGCATCAGAAAGAGTAGAATGCATTTTCCAATCACACTTACAATATCCAAATAATTTTAGTAGGCATTTTAAAAAGTCATCACAAAATTAGCCCAGTGTAAACCTGATGAAACTGTATTATTTTGCTTAAATATGGTCCACAGCTGGCTAGGGTGCTTAAGTAGCACGTACTAGCTGAATTCAAAATCTGAATCCTCAAATCACATTATTCAGTGCTTATCTTGCTATGGAGGTACCCAAAAGCCTGACCACCAAAATGTCTGTCTGATGAGTTCCCCGTGGCCCTGGCCAGGCTGGCACTGAGCTCCCCCAGCAGGAGGGTCCCTCTGGCCTGGCTGCAGCGTGTCTTGCACAACAGGCTGAAGGAGCATGAGGTTCCCTTCCCTGCGCGCTCTGCTCCCATGAGCAGTCGTCGGAGCAAGTCCTAAAGACGGGGGAAGTTGGTGTCTCAATTATCAGGCTGTGGCTGAGCATATTCTCTGTTGCCAAGTGAATATTTAATTGCTCTTTGCAAATTGGGAAAGCTTATTGAGGAGGCATTTGAGAGCAGCTCTCAATTGGAATTTCTGGCCATAGGTAGGGAGCGGGTACGGGTTCAAAATCCCATTAGTGAACCTGGAATTAGAATCCAGGTCTTCCATGCCCTGGGTGGATAAGCTCCTCCTTGAGACAGAGGCAGTAAAAGTGTCAGTTCCTTTGTCAGCTGGATGAGGAGTGTTTTCAGGGCCAGACTGCAGGAAAAGAGCTCCTGGTCACGTCACTGTAATGATACCAACATTAAACCCAAAGTTTCAAGGCTGCAGCTCTAGGCCTCTAACTCTCACTATTCTTCTACCTAATTTAAGACCACCCTCTCCAACCTGCTGACTTCCGAGAGCACTCTTACGTGCATAGTTCTTTAAATAATATACATAGCTGCCGAGATATAAATCTCTATGGATATTTTGGATATAGATGCTTGGAAGATCATTTCAACACTTATTATTTCTATAATTTCAACCCTTTGGTTTCTCTAACCTCCCTTCCTCCCCCAGTTAGGAAACTGATGTAATTATCATGGATTTTGGTCAACTCTTCTTCTCCTTAACTAAGAGGCTAATATATTCTTTGCTGGATGTTCTGCTTTCTTCTTAGGCCTAACTTGACGTTACCCCTTCTGACGAAGTGACAGCTCCTGGGTGACGTGTGACACAGCAGAGCCAAGATATGGGATGTGTTTTCTCCAGCTGCACCGTTCTCCAGGAAGAGGCTTAGCAGGTAAGCCAGAGCCACAAAGTCTCTCTCCATTATCAAAGGGTTTAGCTTCAGCTGTTAATTCTAGACATCTATTGTATGAACCCAGTATTCATGCATATGACTTTAATGGCTGAAAATGTTAGCATATGAATCTGAGGATCCGAGACAGATTTTTGCTCTGCAAGTTAGCTTTTAGCTAAACCACCTTGAAAGCAAACCTGAGAAGATAAAATAAAATATCCCTATGTACTAAACTGCAGAGTTTATTTCTATTTATTACTCTACCAGTGAGTAGTCAGATGGCCTAGATGAGTGCAGAAGGCTCATTATATCTTACAGTTATTTTGTGGATTTAAAAGGATGTGAAACAGCTCTGAGATAAATTTATTGTGTTAACATTAATATGGAGAATTACTAATGGGAGCATCCTGTAACTTTCAAGGCAGTTTTTCTCTTGTATGTTTAGGAAAACAAAACAAAACAAAACCAACTTTGATAAACTTTATTCTGATAATGCTATGATCCACTTTCAGTGTATGAGAAGCTTTAGCTTTGCTTATCTGCAGAGTTGAACCTTAAAAAGTGCTATGCAGTTTTCTTCTACTGTGAATATGCTAGCTAGAGTCTGTCTTAAAAAAAGGGGGATTTTCTAGGAAAGGATTTTCCTTTTCAATTGAATTTGGAAGGAGTTAACTCTGTATTTTGAGCTTCCTTATCCATGTTCACCTGATTGAGTCTGTTGTTGACTGCTTTATTACTGAAACTTTATGCTGATTTTTTTTTTCTATTATTCGGAAGACTGGGAAATTGAAAATAGTCTAATTATTCCTCTCTAAATGCCTTTGGGAATACTTTGAAAACCAAATTGTAAAAGTTTGCTGTAGTATGAATCTTGCTGTCTTTGATTTTTTTCATTCATTAACTTGAGACAATGAAAGGGAATGTTGTTTATGCACAATGAGACTGGGCTCGCGGAAACGTGGAAAACGTGCCTGTTCTTGAGAGAGATGGGATGTGCAATAGCTTATGAGGTGCAGTTGAAGAGCTGCCATGACTAAGACGAGTGCTGCTTAATACGGGTCTGGTAAAGCTGCTGTTTCTAGTTGAGTATCTCTTCCCTTTGCCTTCCCTGCTGCTTCTCCCACTGCTGCAGCGCTGTCCTACATTTTCCCATCATGGGGGAGGAAGAGTTTGTGGGGGAACACTAGTTGGCAACAGAAGCACACTTCCAGCTGGATTCTAATGATAACACTCAGAAATACATTGCAAAAATGCACTGCAAAGAGGGAAAAAGAGAAATAACAGCCTCAAGAGTTATCCTTCTGTAGCGAACTATGGCAATGTAGATTGCATTGTAAGGGGTTGTGGCTGTGGCTTCTGACAAGATGATAGTTATAAACTGAAGATAATTCAGTGCACTTTTAATATAATTTTTTGTCAAACTTGTCATAGATATTTGCTCGAGGTGTGATTCTATTTAGGTTTGGCTTTTTCATCATACTGTATTCACATTGTTTCCCCGTTAGGTTTGGGGAAAAAAAAAGTCTGAAACCTTGTCCTAAATTAAGACATATTAGAGACAAATTAGAGATACTCTTTTCAGGACCAGAATACAGGCATAGATGTTTCTATGGGTTTTAGAAGTCTTTTTGGGCTTGTGCCTGGCTTTGGTTTCTTTCCCCTGAGCAGGGCTCTCCAAATTTCTTTCAAATCAGTTGTAGGTACTTAATAATGAAAAATGATAATGTTTGAACTGCCAGGCATATGATAAAAAATGTGTGTCAAAATTTGCAGCATAAAAAGAGGTCTCTGCACGAGCTCAGCAAAATAGTTCACAGATTATGCTAATTGATGTTCACTCTAGAGAGTATCTATGGCAAATTGTGTGATTATAAAAGTAATTATTAAACCGATATGGAAACTCTATATTACGGTAGCTTAAATTTTATTCTAATTTGTTTGAGTTTCATATCATCAAATCTACAACAGTATTTAAAAATCATAGGTATGGTAGCCCTGCTACAAGTGTCTCTAAAGCCCCGTGCATTTGAGTGATAAGCAGTGAAAAGCCCAGAGAGGACAGATATTTCCATTTCATTGTCCCCTTCAGTCTCATCCCATCTCTGAATATAGGTGTTTGCTACTTGCCTATGCAAGGAAATGATTAAATATGTATGGCTGGATTTTTGAATATACAAATTAGGTATTACAGAAAGTTGTGCTACTTTTGTATGCAAGTCAAAAAATGAAAGAAGGCAAGGAATTGATTTATCAAAACCAGGCAAAAATGTCTGAACTACTTAAAATAAATGAACACAGGGATATCTTTCAGAAAATCCAAAATTTTGTCACTGTGAACATGGGTAAATGTAAGCAGGTTTGAATAAAGGGACATCTTTGAGACACAAGCATGAAAGACTTTTTGATGGTAAAGAGTGAAAAAGGTTTCACAGCGTCATATATTTTGGTCTGTTTGCTGAATCTCACAAAGCAAAAACTTTCTATGGAGTTGAGAAGCAAACCAAAATATTCTTGCGTTGTTTTTTTGCAAAGGCTCATTTCCATCAGCACTCCAGAAATAATATCTGTTTGAAAATGTGCTGACTTAAGCATTTAATTTTGTGTCTTTTAATGCAAATATTGAAGACTGCATGTATTGGAAAAAGTAGCATACCTATTTCACTGATACATCCCAAATTGCATGATGGTTTTGAAAAGGAAGAAGGTAGGAAAATAAATATATAGCAAAGTGTAAAATGGAATGTATTTAATCATTAATATCCCTGACAATCATGGAAATATGTAGTCTAACTTGAGACTTGTGATTTATAAGAAGGGATACAGAGTGTACAAACCATTCTTATTTGGTTTTGGTTTGTGTTTAAATGCAGTGCTCTCCCTATTCTGTCGTAATAATTTCTATTGATGAGGTCAACAGGGGATATATCAGTAAGATTAAAAATGGACCTGATTTCTCAGTTCAGAGCAGGGTTAGAGAGGAAGGTATTCTAGTGTTTCCCCAGTAAGTTCTGTCATTTTATACCTGAAAAACAAATTCAAGCCAGCTAGCGGTCAAGCACGTATTAAACCTTTGCTATATAATACCGCATCTTTTCAAGCAGATGTCTGCAGAGAATATCTAGTATTTTTACCCTTATTTAGAGGCCAGCAATCAAAATCTTTATTGTACTAATTAAAGGAACCAAATACTATGCAGAAGATCTCCAGTTTCTTTTAAATAATACCTCTGGGCGTCTGTCATTCACTTATAAACAGTGAATTGTTCTAGGGGTAGCTTTGGGCTAAACAGTTTGTCTTCAAAGTAGATTCTCAAAAGGGCCCGGTCTTACTGTTCTCTGCTCTCAATGAAGTTAAATGGGATTTTTTTATGCTGACTTTTAGACTTGAATTCAGGAAAGGCTAATTACTTCTGTACAAAGAAGATTTTCAGATCAAATCTTCAGAACAAATCATCAGTACTTGGAAGGTATCCAATCCAGGCTGACTGCGCCAGCTTCTGAAGAACATTTGGGAGGCAGTTCCAGTGAATTAAGTTAATTTAAAAGAAA
>VWYH01011354.1:0-64526 GCA_013399365.1 Pampusana beccarii | reverse complement strand
TGAGAAGAAACTTCTTCCTGGTGAGGGTGATGGAACACTGGCCCAGGCTGCCCAGGGAGGTTGTGGAGTCTCCTTCTGTGCAGCCGTTCAAACCCGCCTGGACACCTTCTGTGTGACCTCAGCTGGGTGTTCCTGCTCCGGGGGATTGCACTGGATGAGCTTTCGAGGTCCCTTCCAACCCCTTCCAACCCCTTCCAACGCCTGACATTCTGTGATACTGTGATACTGTAACAATATAAAAGCTTTTTGACTCGCTAAAAAAATTAGCCCTCATTTCTGATGTGATACATATAATAATGGAAATCTGTGTTTTGATATCACTTTTCCTCTGATTTTTGGCTCTTGTGTGTTGCCTTTTAGGTGGTCTTGGCCAGCTTGGAGTGGGACTTGCTAAACTTCTGCGGTATGTCATGATTCTTTGATTCGCTATTAGTGAAGTATTCAAGCTTTAGCCATAACTTTTAGAAGCAATAATTATCAGGAAAGTGATTTTTAAAAGAATCCTAGTGACAATTGCAGATTCTTTTTTTTTTTTTTCCGCTTGGTTTTGTGAAATACTTTACATTTTCGGTCTTTTTATGTTTTACTCCTGTGCTTTGTTTAGGTTCGCTGACGTACTTTTGTGTGTACATTGGTCACGATTCCTAAAATAAGCCAATTTTGTCCAAGAGACTCGCTGCTGAGTTCAGTTTGCTTCTAATTAAATGGAAGTATTGAGAATCTGAATCCTCAGAGGGTGATCAGTTTTCCTTTTCACTTTTTTTGGTCTAGCCAGATAAAGCTGAATTTGAGCGCTCAATAGAGAGACAAAGGCTGCAATTTTATGCAGGTACTACAGAAAATAAAAAAAATACAAACATAGTATTGAAAAAATACTTAGTCCTTTACTAATTACTCAGCTGTTGGGCTTTGCAACTTCTGACTTTTATCTCTGAGAATTTCAGTTAAGTAGCTTCAGGAATAGGGTACCCTATTTAGTAAAGCACAAACAAATATAAAGATTAGGATACAAGGAATTTTTGCAATTTGGTGAAAGAGGAACTGATGCAGCAGAAGGAGTAAATCAAAAATACATTTCTTCTGGCTCTTTCTGTTCTCCTGCCTCACATACACAGTTACCTTACTTTTTCATGGCATCTTTTCAAGAAATGTAAAAAGCTCTAAGAGCTCTCCCTGGTCCATATCATTGTCTATATCCACACCTAATTTTCTAAAATACTATATTGACATATTTTAGAGTGTTTTTTCTTTTTTTCTGCAATAGCTGATTTCATTGCGTAAATTGTTGTTCTTCTGATATCGCCCCTGCAAAACAAAATAGCAGCATAGCAACTTATGAATGATCTTGAAGACTGTGGACTCATTGTACCGTGTGGGTATTTTTACACAGGAAACGCTTTGGAAGGAACAACGTGATCTTGTCTGACATTAGAAAGCCTGCGGATAATGTTTTTTATAGTGGTAAGTGATGCTGATAGACTAATTACCAAAGTCTAAACGATGCATGCATTAAACTGAACAAGTTGCTATTGGAAACTTCTGGATAATGCCTTCCTGCTTTGAAATCTTGCCAAGACATTGATTTCTCCTGTCAGTTATTTTTCCAAATATTGCTTTTTTTCATTTTTCGCTGTCTCTTTGCCACCTCGTTAACCTCAATAAATACTTGAGTCAAGTTGAGCTTGGCTGTTGTACTCCTGCTGTAAAAAGTGATGCTTTTATTGTTTTGGAGGGAACAAGTCGGAATTTAAATTTGTGTACTGTTTTTCCATGCTCTGGAAATTTTTATGATAAGGTGGATATAGATTAGATTATTTCTTGATTCTTTTTTTTAATTAGAAACTTGAATAATTTTTTTCTTCATCATTACTGTTTAATGATGTATTTAGATATTTGAACAGTGTACAGTAGATGTTCCCTGTTTTCATACTGTTGAGTGGATAAAACAGGAATTCTTGCATCAGTCTTTTGTTGAGGTAAAGGCAGCAGTTTCTCTTCATTTTTCCTGATTATTTACTAATTTATTGACAAGTGCTGTTAGATGCACATCTGCTGTGCAGTCAAATCCTGAATAGAGGTACGGTCAAGAAGCAGCAGTTTGAATTTAATCTAGAATTTTTCTTGACATCCATTCTTTTTGGCATTCAGTTTCCTACTGCTACCGTTTCTTCCAGGTCCTTTTATCTACGCAGATATCTTGGATTACAAGAATTTACGTGAGATAGTGGTGAATAATCGGATAACTTGGCTCTTCCACTATAGCGCTTTGCTCAGTGCTGTTGGAGAAGCAAACGTCCCTTTGGCCAGAGCTGTAAATATTACCGGTATGTGACAAGGATTTCAAATTCATGGCTCCTGCAAAGGCTTGAGAAAACGCGGTGTATTTTCTGATAAATGCCGTTGTTTGTTCCAGGTTTACACAATGTTCTGGATATTGCAGCTGAGCATAATTTGAGACTCTTTGTTCCAAGCACTATTGGAGCCTTTGGACCCACATCTCCTCGAGATCCAACTCCTGATCTCTGCATTCAGAGACCAAGGACAATCTATGGAGTCTCCAAGGTTCACGCTGAGCTCATGGGAGAAGTGAGAATTCTTTTCTTTTTATTTATTTCATGAAAGTTCAGGGAGAACTTAATTGCTTTTGAAAGATTCCCCACTGTGGTGCTTTTTCCCCATTCTTTCCTTCCTTCAGTCTTTAGTACTCAGCAGTAATCTGAGGCAGCTCTTAAGGACAAATAATTTTGTGAGGTTTGTTGGAAAAAGTACAAAAATTGGAAGCTGGCAGACATCTGACTTTCAATATAATTCTTTCCCTGGTTCTTTTGACTTTGGCTTCTCTGCCTTATCTGCCAATATGATTTTGCATAAACGGCAGTGCACAAAGCACGAAGACAATGACAACTTTTGCCCAAAAAATCAAAAAATACTCTGAAGTCAAAGCTGTGGGAATCTGTACAGGCACAATCTCTTGGCTTTGTAGTTTTTTGGAAAGATAACATTGTTAGAGCGGGTATTTTTGCATATTGTTTCCTCACACTTTAAATTTCTGAAGGCCAGTGGCAGGTCTGAAGACTCTATTAACCTGAGATGTCTTCACAAACTTAGGAATTTTCAGTTTCTGAACTAAACTAGATCTGGACCCTGTGTTAGAAGCCAAATCCGTATCAAGAATCAATATCTGCTGTTGTGGATGAGAATTAGAAAAGGGCAAGCAGAGAGCTCAGCTACTCAGCAAGTAACAAAGTTCAGTAGTTCTTCTTTCATCCCCGTTGGTTCATCCCTGGACAGATTTTTCCTGTGAAACCAATGAATTGTGTGGCCGCGTCTTGATGTGTAAACCTGTTTCTCTCCTCTCTTACAGTACTACCATTACCGGTACGGCCTGGACTTTCGCTGCCTGAGATATCCAGGAATTATATCCGCAGACTCGCAGCCCGGTGGGGGAACAACTGGTAAGCGACCGGTGCATATTTCACAGCATTGCTGGCAAGAACATAAGCCAGTATAGCCGTTGTAGAAATCTAATCTGTGGCAATATAGAGCATCAGTGTGGAGATGCTATTTCAACAGTGTTACAATAACACTTTTTGTCCGCTCCAGCCTAGGGCATAATTTTGTAGCCTTTACATTTCAACAGTATCTGAGAGATTTTGGATTCATTACACTCATTGAGTTGACCTCTGAGCATCCTCTGGTGCCTTCAGAATTTCTTTCCCTGGGTGTGTAAGCTGCGATATCTGTCGGATGAGAGGAAATGGCCCCAAGTTGCACCAGGGGAGGTGTAGATTGGATATTCGGAACAATTTCTTCAGGGAAAAGGGCTGTTGGGCATTGGAACAGGCTGCCCAGGGCAGTGGTGGAGTCACCATCCCTGGAGAGGCTTAAAAGACACAGAGATGAGGTTCTTAGGAACATGGTTTAGTGACAGTGTTAGGTTAACGCTTGGACTCAATGGTCTTGAGGGTCTCTTCCAACTAAAATGATTCTGTGATTCTATGATCATTTCCTTTAAAAATATTTTGAAGCTTGCTGTCTTGCTGCAGCGTGCATATGCTAGAATGCTCGGAGTTACCTTTACCATGTAAATCATACACAGTTCCGCTGCCAGACTTCAGGCTGGAGACTTTGGCGGTGTTTTGAGGATTGTTGACTGCCACGAAGCGAACAACATGCTGAGGCAGACGAGTACACGCATCCATTGTTCTTTTCTACAGATTACGCTGTCCAGATATTCCACGATGCCATGAAAACCGGCAAATTTCAATGCAACCTGAAGCCGGACACTCGTCTCCCGATGATGTATATTGACGACTGTCTGAAAGCCACTCTGGGGGTCATGGAGGCGCCCGCAGAGACGCTGAGCATGAGGACGTACAACATCAGTGCCATGAGCTTCACCCCTGAAGAGCTGGCCCAAGAGGTGCAGAAACACGTTCCTGAGCTCCAGGTGACCTACAAGGTGGATGATGTCAGGCAGGCCATAGGTTAGTACCGGTTTCTTTGGCCGTGGGTGAGAAAAACCATTAGATTGCTGTACATTAAGGGAAAAACAAACTTTCTTTTCCTTTTAGGCACTTGCAAATTGCTCCTGCGCACTTCAGCTCTTACATTTTGCAACTCAGCTTTGGTATCAAATGGTCCAAATAACCAGCGATAAGAGATTTTAAATTTTAAAGGGATTTTTCTTAAACCTCACGTGCCGTGTTTCTTCTCTCTTTTCACTGCAGCTGACAGCTGGCCGATGAACTTTGACGACAGGAACGCCCGGAGGGATTGGGGTTGGAAACACGATTACGATCTCCCGGAGTTGGTGACAACGATGTTTAACTTCCTCGGGTCTGACTCCAGGATTGCTCAAGCTAACTGAAATACTTTATAAGATGTTTACAGATTTCTGCTGAGGACCAGGAAGAGATGGCTAAATTAGTTTGTAATTTTCTGAGTCCCAGAGCATGTCAATTATTATGGTTTTTTTTATAAGTAGCAATAGAGTTGCGCAGAAACATGCTGCAGCTGGAACGTACTATTAGATAAACATCATTTGGTACTGTCTCCAAGCAGAGCACTGATGGCAAACACAGAATTCTTGAATTTTCACACTTAAGCAGCTAGAAAAAAAGAGAAAAAAGCACTTATTCCTGGCTGATGACTTTCTGGTCATTCCTGCTGCCTGTTCCTCGGCAAACAACGTGGGGCAATATTGTCAAACCTGATGTTTTGGGCATATCCCATAAAGTTACCAATAGGTTTTTCATTTTCCCGGTGGAGGACCTTGGATCATATGATCCTTTCTACTCGTTGCTTACAAAAGAGAGATCAGGAAGAGTTACTTCATGTTTCCAAATCGTAGGGGTCGTTGCAATTCTAGTTTGAAGTCAAACTTTGGTTGATAGTTCATATTTTTATATATACGTGTGTGTATATATATAGTGCTGCATAAACATTTTTTGCATACATAGGGCATACAAAGCAGCATTATTCATATAATGCTTATAAATTTGAAGGGGAACCGGACCCGAATGCTCATTATGCTTTAAAAAAACAGGGTTTACAAATTAAGCTTAGTCCTGTTCTTTGGAAGTGCTGCCGCCTTCGGTTTAACCTCAGAGGTAGATCTGAAATCCGAAGAACTGTTACGTGTATGTGAATCTGGGACAGATTTCCAGAAGACAATGCCCAGATGTGGCTTTATTGTTAATTAGCACTACTTTTGCTTATGCCAATTATTTGCTGTGCTGACACGATGACATAATGCCGGGAGGAAGTTTTAAAGGCCGGCTGATGATGGAGCCTTACGGTAAAGTCAGCCTTTAAAATGTGTTTGTGCTCGCTACATTTTCCGTGTGCACTGTAAGTGTATTTGTAGCTGCTATTTATGTGTAACTGTCATACGCTTTTATTCTTTAGAGAGGAATCCAGAAGCTGAAACTGCCTTCTAGCTACAGTTAAGGGCTGTTCTGCTCGTTGAGTTTCACGCACAGGAGATTCTGGGATTAACAAGGGAGTCTGAGTAGATGCATGCAAGGAAGATAATGTCTGTTCAAAAGCTGCTTTAAGAGACTTTGAGAAGTGGCAAACTGGAGAGAGAGAGACAGGAAAGCCATTTTAGGTAAAATATCAGTTTACACGGATATGAATCTGAGCCATCGGCTGCTCTAGCGATAGCAGGCCTTGAGCAACAGCATCTGGGAACTTTGATTTTATGTTTTTTTCAAAGAAAAATATAGCTTTCTTTTTCAAAATGACTGGAAATTCCCTATATGAATCCCTCCATCTTTTTTTTTTTTTTGTCTTGTATACTCCAGACCATGTGTAGGTAAACATGTTCAGGTATTTTTTTTTCTTGCCTACAACTTGTTTTCTACATTTTCTGTGGCGATGCTTTGGCAGGTGCGAGTGTTCCGCTCCCCGTAACCCCGCGGGGTTTCCTCAGCGAGTCGATAACTGACATCACCAGATTTCTGTCTTTTTGTGAAGGAGTCTACGTGCCGCAGGGACTCCGTTTTCTCAAAAAGTGGCCTTCAAATGAAGATTCTGTGGTGAAACTCAGTTATTTCAAACATTTGTTAAACTTGCATCTCTTGGTTTTGTACTTACTGTTGGCACAGTACGCGTTTCCCAGGTATTTAAGCTCAGAAACCTCTAAGGTTGTGGCCTGTTATTGAAACTTTTTAAAAAATATTGTTTACATTGCTGAAAAGACAAGTTTTTAAACGTTGGCTGCTGTTGTAACTATCGCATTGTTCAAGGGTAAGATTTGGCCCGAGATTTGGAGCCAAGATTTGGCTCCAGGTTAAAACTGGCTCAGGTTTTGCCCTCTGCCCTGCCACACCAGGGTTATCTCCTGGTGAGCCATTAACTCTGAGCCGTCAAACGATGACGAAGCTTTAGTACGAGCTGAAGCGTCCTGTCCATTCCCATCTCTCCTAAGTCAGACCCTGGGGACTCCTCATCACCTCCATCCCATGAGACGTTTAAAATAAAGAGTTGTTGATGGGTCTCACTCCATTTCTTTGCTTCACTCAAAGTCATGGGGTCTGTTCTCACCCCATCCAATGCTCCAGTGAACACTCAGGATTGAAAAGCAAAAATGTTCTTTCATCCGTGGCTGTGACGTTGCACAAAAGCTTTGGATAAGGTGTTGTAGCGAAGGTGAAATTCAAACCAATGGCGTTTCGAACACTTTTTTTTTGTTGTTGTTGTTGTTTTGTTGTTTTTTTTTTTCTGCCAAAAGTTGCTGGCTCCATTTAGGAGCAGCCATTTAAGGTATATTTTGCAAAATCTGAAATAAGCCATATTGCAATAGAAAGTCACTGGAGGTGGTGATAGGGAGTGTGCTTAGAGATGTCTACATGGTCTGAGTCCTGTTTGAAATTCTGTTTTTCAACCTGTGACCAGTGATGCATGTATTTTTTTTTTTCCCATATCTTCCCCATTAACTTCTGTTGTAACTATGTTACAGTATTTTCTATATTAAACCCATTGGATGTGGTACAAAATGTGTTACTTTTGCTACCAGTTGAAGTTTGACTTCTGGGCAGAGACTTCTCATTATATTTGAGCATTGTAGCTGTTAAATTACCTATTCAGGAAAACAAACAAACAAAAAAGGTTAAGAATATTTTTTTTCAAATATTGTAAGTTGTGGGTGTTGCCTACTTCAATAAAATCCCTTGCGGATGTATCTTGTTTTGTCATCCTTGCTTAGGGCAGGTAGGAGCGGTGATGAAGGATGCTGGTTGGTGCTGAAGCCGCAGGAGTGATCTGCGATTTGAGACACAGAAAGAGCTACAGACACCCCCCGTTCCCCGCTCGGTGCGGTGACTCTCAAACATTTGCGTGTATGTTTAACTATCTGCTGATTATTCCAGTTGCTCCGAGCAGCAGGTGGTTGCTCACGGGCGGATACAACGTGGTTATCCCTTAATCTTCAGTGAGCAGCCAGGCAGGTGTACGGGCTGTGCGTGTAGATGGCAGTGGTCCCAAAACGTTGAGTTTCAAATATTTCTGTCATCCCGAAAATCTCCGCCCGAGCCTGGGATAGAAATGCAAATCCTGCTTGGGTCCGGGTCCTGTTGCGATGATTAATTCCTAAAATGTTAAACTTAATTCCTTGGTTAAAGCCCATACAGCTGCCTTCCACTGTTGGCTGCTTAAGATATCAGAGGGAGGTAAAGAAGAGGAGGAATCTTGTTCCCGCAGCGAAACATTGCGAGGGCTGTCACAAATAACCTCTGTGCTTTCGGAAAATCCCCCCTTTTGCACCTCAGGACAGGGTCAGGCTCGAACAGACCGTGACATTCACAACCCAAAGAGCTGTGGTGAATGGAGCCAAATGCAGTTGGTGGCCGGTCACAAGTGGTGTCCCCGGGGCCCAGTTCTGTCCAATCTCTTTATCGATGATCTGGATGAGGGGATCGAGGTCAACCTCAGTAAGTGTGCAGATGGCACCAAATGGGGTGTGAGTGTTGATGTGCTGGAGGGCAGGATGGCCATACAGAGGGATCTGGACCGTCTGGATCGTTGGGCTGAGGCCAATTGTCTGAGGTTTAACAAGGCCAAGAGCCGGGTCCTGCACTTGGGTCACAACAACCCCAGGCAGCTCTACAGGCCTGGGGAAGAGCGGCTGGAAAGTGCCCAGTGGAAAAGGACCTGGGGGTGTTGGTGACAGCGGCTGAACAGGAGCCAGTGTGTGCCCAGGTGGCCAAGAGGCCACAGCATCCTGGCTTGTATCAGGAACAGTGTGGGCAGCAGGCCCAGGGCAGTGACGAACCTGTGCTGGGACCTGGGGAGGCCAAACCTCGAATCCTGGGGGCAGTTTTGGGCCCTCACTCCAAGAAAGGCCTTGAGGTGCTGGAGCGAGTGGAGAGAAGGGAACGGAGCTGGGGAAGGGGCTGGAGCACAAGTGTGATGGGAGCGGCTGAGGGAGCTGGGGGGTTCAGCTGGAGAACAGGAGCTGAGGGGAGACCTTCTGATCTCTGAACTGCCTGAAAGGAGCTTGGAGCCAGGGGGGTCGGGCTCTGCTCCCCAGGAACAAGCGCCAGGAGCAGAGGAAACGGCCTCAAGTTGCACCAGGGGAGGTTGAGGTTGGATCTGGGAACAATTTCTTCCTGGAAAGGGCTGTGGGGCATTGGAACAGGCTGCCCAGGGCAGTGCTGGAGTCACCATCCCTGGAGGGGTTTGAAAGGTGTTTAGACACCGGGATGGCTGGGATGATACCAACCTCTTCACAGCTTCTGGAATGAACCCAGGTGTTTAAAGATGACCGTAAATCCATACAGCAGCTAAGAGACTTGGCACACACAGCTTAACACCAGCAGAGACGGGATTCAAAAGATGTTTATGCTTCAGCGGTGCCGTTGTGGACCTTAAATCGGGAGTGGGCATTGCTCAGCCAGAAAAGAAGTTTGCTTCCTGCACCTTATACTGCAATTGGGAGCAATTTAGGACATTTTCCGTCAAGCTGGCAGTGATTATTTGTGAATTTTTGAAGACTCAAGCCAACGGTTTGGTGAAACTGAGAGCCGGTTCAGTGCTGGTTGTCCAGTGCAACCATTATCCACCCTGACCCAGAGGTTGCTTCTGTGCGTTTAATATCTTCCAGTAGATGTATATTCTGTGATCCCTGTGCAGTCTCCCAGAGGAGCAAACTGAAGCTCCTGAGAAGGTGCAGTACACGTTAGCATTCAGCTTTGAGGGGATTTCGTCTTCTTGCTAAAAAAATACAAACAGCTGAGTGTCACCTGCACACTGTGCTGCCTTCTCCCCCTCAGGTGGGTCCCCACACCAGAAAAGATTTAAAGTGCAGGATGATATTTCTTCGGACATCATGCAGAGCTCTGATATCCTGCGAAGCCAAGTCCTATAAATCATTCAATATTTCTGTTCTGCTTCCCCGTCCCTCTGGCCACCCTGTGCTCACACCTCGTTCGTCCCTCATCCGACCAACAGAGGTGTGAGGTTCTCCAGCTGGTCTGAGGGCCAACCGAGACCTGTCTGGGAGCTGCTGCAGGTGGAGAAGGCTCCAGGGAGACCTTATTGTGGCCTTTCTGTACTTAAAAGGGGCTGATAAGAAAGATGGGGACAGACTTTTCAGTAGGGCCTGTTGTGATAGAACAAGGGGTGATGGTTTTAAACTAAAGGAGGGAGATTCAGGCCAGACATGAGGCAGAAATTGTTTACAATGAGGGTGGTGAGAGCCTGTCCCAGGTTGGGCAGATAGGTGGTGGATGAACCATCCCTGGAGACATCCCAGGCCAGGCTGGACGGGGCTCTGAGCAACCTGAGCTGGTGAAGATGTCCCTGTCATGGCAGGGGGGGCACTGGATGAGCTTTGAAGGTCCCTTCCAACCCAAATCGTTCTATGATTCCTCGCATAGGGAAAAGGGCTGGGACCATGATCTCCCAGGGTTTCCCTCCTGCAGTGAGGTCTCACCGTGTTGCCGGATGGGTGGGATGGCATTCAAACCAATCCCCAGTTAAGGAGGTTCTTGGCAGGGGGTGTTCGAGTGCAGCTCCAAAGACACCAGCGAACCGATCGTTTTTTGGCAAGAAAGGAGCTTTGCTGCAAGGACGATCTCCCCTCACCTGGTTGGTGCAACAGGTCCTTCATCTCCCCAGCCTTGCTGTGGTGCCAGGGTAAAGGCCCGGCATCAGCAGAACTGTTATCAAAGCGACGTGTCAGAGGAAACAGAGCAAAGTCCAGGGTTTGTCCACTGACCATTCACTTCCCCGTCAACGGGTGCTGCCGGCTCTTCGCGTCTGAAGCCAAAGATTCACGAGATTTGGTGCGTTTTCAAAAACCTGCCTGGAGCCTCGTTTTTCTGAAAGACTGCGAGGTTTAGAAACAATCCCTGCCTTTCTCTTGTAATTTTAAGGAAAAAAATAATGTTCTGAAAATGAATATGAGCAGCTTGAGCTCAAAACTCTGTAGTTAATTAAAAAAGTGAAGGGATCTCATATTTTATTACTATTTTATTTATAATCACTCTTTATATTTTTAACATCTTGCTTAATTTAGTGGCCTTTTTTTCACTCTAAGTTTACACACTAGAGTTTTCACTCTAAGGCCACAGCAATATTCATACATTCCTTTGGTAAACACAGGATTTACACTGTTATCCCTCTGATATGACCTGCCAATAGTTCCTAAATTGTGATAAACTGCTAAAATGACATTTTCCGTAGAGTGTCCTGTAGGGATCTGACCACCAACTGCCTGAGCGTCTTCAGTTACACAGAAACACCTCCCCAAGGGTGCTGTTTCATGGAATAAGTGTTGTACTGAGTTCCAGCACTAAGGAAACCCAGTTTGGTGCAGATTTGTGTCTTGCAGCTGATTAACGTGGGTGTCTAACAATTAAAAATGTTCCTTTTGCAAATAGATCCCTCCCTCTGCCTCAATCCAGCCCCCCTCACCTGTCTCTCCTTTCTCCTCCCTTTTGCACTTTCTTTTAGGGTATACAAAGGAGAAAAGGCCAATAAACGAGCAATTTCCCTTTCTTTGTATTACTCCTTTTTTGTGTCAGCTCTCCTCCTTCCCCACCTGCCTGTTTTTTCCCATGGTTATGTGTGGGTTAAGCAGGTCTGAAGTTGCAGCAGGGCCTAATAGGTGTCACAGCTGGCCGTGTTGAAGCTAAATGTGCTATGGAAACCGGGAATAAACACACGTTCCTCCTGCAAACCCTGCTCCACTTGAAGGTGGTGTGAAACCTGACATATACAACACCAACAACAAAAAATCCACAACCAGACAACAGCCATCTCTACAGGTGCTCAGGGAAGGAGGAGAAGGAGTCGACGAGGTGCAGATGCTGCTCATCCAAGCCCAGGACAGTTCTGAGCAACCTGAGCTGGTGAAGATGTCCCTGCTCATGGCAAGGGTGGCACTGGATGAGCTTTGAAGGTCCCTTCCAACCCAAACTATTCTATGATTCTATGCTCTTCTGGTTTCCCCACCAGCCCACAAAGCAGCCTCCCTGGAGGTGTGTGCTGATGGGGACCGGAGGGGTCTGTATCCAGCGTGGGGTTAGGAAGAGGACTCTGGCAAAACCTGAGCTCTTGCCAGGACCAACAAGACCCCAGTGCTCACTGGGGACTCAGCGTGTCCCCCATCATTGCATCACTTGTCTGGACTTCCATGTGTATGTGAGCTCCACACACCCAACGTATAAGATTCAGCCCTTGATATGCACCATGGCACCACTTATTTCAGAACTTTGTCCTTCATGAATGGCAGAGGACCTGCCAAGCCTCATGATGACAACAAACTGATGACTGGGTCGTGGAATCATAGAATCATTTTGGTTGGAAAAGACCCTCAAGATCATCAAGTCCAACCATTAACCCACCCCTGGCACTGCCCCATGTCCCTGAGAACCTCATCTACGCGTCTTTCAAACCCCTCCAGGGATGGTGACTCCAGCACTGCCCTGGGCAGCCTGTTCCAATGCCCCACAGCCCTTTCCATGAAGAAATTGTTCCCAGATCCAACCTCAACCTCCTCTGGTGCAACTTGAGGCCGTTTCCTCTGCTCCTGGCGCTTGTTCCTTGGGAGCAGAGCCCGACCCCCCTGGCTCCAAGCTCCTTTCAGGCAGTTCAGAGATCAGAAGGTCTCCCCTCAGCTCCTGTTCTCCAGCTGAACCCCCCGGCTCCCTCAGCCGCTCCCATCACACTTGTGCTCCGGATCCTTCACAAGCTTCATTACTGTTCTTCAAACTTGCACCAGCATCTCAATGTCCTTTTTATAGTGAGGGAGGGGGGATCTTCTCAGAGATCTGCTCAGTTGCTTTCTCTGCTGGCTGGTGAGCCCCCCAGAAAGCAGCAACACCTTTATTTCTTCCTGTGACTGACCCTCAGCCGTTCTCTCTTCTTGCCAGGTGGAACAACCGCTCCATCCATTGCCCAAGAGGAACAGAGTCTCACTCGAGACACCCTGTAGACGACAGAGCAAATGTTTGAGCTGCCGATGACCTGTGGTTGCCCGGGGGTATTTGCTCTGTTGGCTTCGTGTCCCGGGATCAGCGCCAGGACCAGATTTTCCACCTCCTGCCTCCCCACCAGGCAGCAGCAGCCGGGACGTTTGTCCAAGATAACTCTGAACCTTTGGGAGAGAGAGGGGATGTTTTCCACCCATCTCCGGGCACAAATTCCTGCCGGTGACCTGCACAGGTCCGCAGCCAGCGGGAGAGTGGGGCCAGCAAGATCTACACTGACTGGGAGTGCCTGTCCCTCGGTCCCTGGTGACACCGCGGCTCCATCCAGACAGCTGGTCTCTGCAAGTGTTCAAGGCACTTTGGAGGAGGGGTTTTTACTCTCCAGAGATTGCAGTAGAGCTACAGGCACTGCGGCGAAGGGGGTTGTGATGGGGAAGGGCAGTTGCTCTGTGCACAGGAGGAAAAAGGCATCAGCAGGCTGAGAACCCAAGGAGGAGGGGACTGTAACCCACCACCGTTATACCACCAACCCAAGGCCCTTCAGGTGTGACCCTGGTGTGAATCCACCTGCCATCTCCTTTGGTAGAAAAACAGTAACCAAAGTCTCCCCATCGCTTCTTCCTACAGGGTCTTCTTCCATCTCTCCTGTGTCTCCCTGTGTCAACCATTCAATACTCAGTGGGCAACATAAAGTGGAGGAGGTGTGGAGGCCCCACGTAGCGTGGACACGGGGAATTCCTGGAGCTGCCGCAGCTGAAACGGGTGTGCAATGAGGAACCCAGAGAGGAAGGCAAATAAATGGGAGGAGGACACGAAATTTTGGATTCCCATGAAAATGTTATCTAGAAAGGACATGAGGATTTGAGCTCCTCTTCTCAGGGGGGTTCTGGGACTTGTGGGGACTGGTGGTATGGGGTGGTCAGAGCTCTCTGCCAGATGTCCTTCCCCAAAAGGTGACCATACATAGTGTCCCAGCTCCACCACACACACCAGTTGCGGCACTGGTTGTGCCTTCCACCCTCTCTCCCTTGCTGGGAGTGCAAAGGGAGGTCCAGACAGATAAAGCTTTTGTTAGGAAGATTTTTGAAAATTTCTTCCTACTCCCAACACTCTCTGCTGTAAAAGGAGTGAAAAAAAATGTTTATTACATTCTCGTTAACTTTCCTGCCTGTTGCGATAGGACAAGGGGTGATGGTTTTAAATTAAAGGAGGGGAGATTCAAGCTGGACACGAGGAAGAAATTTTTTACGCTGAGGGTGGTGAGAGCCTGTCCCAGGTTGGGCAGAGAGGTGGTGGATGAACCATCCCTGGAGACATCCCAGGCCAGGCTGGACGGGGCTCTGAGCAACCTGAGCTGGTGAAGATGTCCCTGCTCATGGCAGGGGGGGCACTGGGGGAGCTTTGAAGGTCCCTTCCCACCCAAACCATTTTGTGATTCTATGATTTTACGATTCTATGTGGGCTTGTCTTGCCATCTACTGGTGGGAGCACGGCGGAGGAGCTGGAGCAGGAGCAGAAGACAGCCAGGAGAAGGAGGTTGGGGGGCTGAGCCCCACATTGAGTCCTTGTGCTACTGCTGGCACTTCCATGGGGGACAAGCCTGCTCAGGGGGGAACCAAGCACAGCTTTGCAAATAAATTTCTTGTTTTCCTGTAGGCTTTCCTTGGTCCTGTGGTCTACTAATACCTGCTTAAACATCTTCATCCTCGTGACAGCATCACCCCTCTCCTAAACCTCCCTCAGGGTGCCTCCTGGCTTGGTCCCCCGGGTTTGCCTTGGGGATGCTCCGTTCTCCAGATTGTCCCTGCTGCTATTTTTCCTGGTTTCGCCTTCCTCAATGCAGAGGTCCCAAAGATGCTTCCACAGGTGGCCTAGCCCAGAGAGGCCATGGTGTGGGTTTTGATGGGGTCAGGGGACTGTAAAACCCACCCTAGGAGAGACCTCTGACCAACGGGCTTTAGAGAAGCAAGAGGGGCTCTCCCATATGCAAACCCTGCTGCACTTGAAAGAGATGGACATGGGGAAAGCTCACTGTAGGTCTGAGAAAAGGTGTGTATCCCTTATGCACCTGCCAGTGGGCACACTTGGCACTGTGCTGGGGGTGTTTTGGTGTGGTTCAGTGTGATTAATATGGTTTTCTGGAAGAAGCTTTGCTGAAGCACATCACACCCAATTAGTCCTTCAAAGATTTCGGTGGGCGAACCACCACCAGTACTGGATTTTGAGGAACACTCGAGCCGCTTGGTGGTTTGGTTCATGACTGTGGTCCAGACCTGAGGAGCGATAAGCAGCCTCCGCTCCTTCCCCGCCAGCTTTTCAGAGGATGTTTGGATCAGGCAAAGATGTCAGGAGAGGGAGCCAAAGCCTCAGCTGAGAGCTGCAAGAGCTACCAGGAAGGGCTGCTCGCTGCAATAAAATAATAGAATCTTAGAGTCATTTTGGTTGGAAGAGACCTTTAAGATCATTGAGCCCATCCGACCTTGGATTAATCTACTTTAATCACTCTTGTTTTGCTGAAGATTGGATGAGGTGGGCACGTGTCCTTCCAGAAGCTCAGCTGATGAGAAATGCGTCCAAGGATGAGTTGAATCCCCAGTTTAGCAAGAGATGCCTTCTGTGCCATTGTGTTAACTTCAGCTTTGGGCTTTTACCTTTTGGTTTTCCTTCTCCCTGCTTATTCTAAATTTAAGGGCTGCTCAGGAGAGTGTGACCGCCTCATCCCAGCATCTCAAGGACGGTAAGAGTGGAGCATTTCTACAGTGCCAGAAGACACTTAGTGCTGTATGGACACCCTAATCCCAACCTTATAAATAAAAACCTGTTCCAGCTCAAAACCTTACTCAGGGTAGAGAAGAGCACAGAGCTGAGTGTAGGACAAGGTGACAAATAAGACTTGTGTCTTTCTTGGGAGGGAGAGCCTGGCAGCCAGCTGGAGCTTGGAGAGAAGCAAGATCCTATCATCTTCATTTGTAGGTGAAGCTGGAGAAAGGACAGGGAGCCTGAGTTTGGTGTCTACCCCTTGAAAAGCATGGATGATAGTGCTGCATCCCACATGTTCACCCATGGCTTGGCTACTCTGACCCCAGGACAGAGCAGCATCAAATTCTCCAGCCACTGAGCAAGCACCGTCCTGCATCTCATCTCCAGCTCAGTTTCAGAGCTTCCTGAATTATTGATGGCTCTGATGCATTAGTCTATAATTATCTCCCAAGACCTTTTTGCCCATGGGCTGGAGATGTGAACAAATTTTCTTTCTCTTTCTGCATTTTTGCTCTGGCTTGAGCAGATTAGGGGTGGAGAAGAGAAACAAGGGACAGCCGTGGACCTTGAGGAAGGGGAACATCAGAGGAGGACCAGGAGGGATTAGAATGCATGGGGTGGTTTAGCATTTTGGCTGCTCTCATTACAGTTTTTCAGGGAAACAGGTCTGGGGGGAGCCCAGGCTGTCCAAGGGGTCTTCAACCCGGCTTGTATGGGGTGGAGGCCAGGAGAAAGTGATGGGTTGTCTTCATGTGCTGGTGGGTCTACAGGTCAGAGGGAGGAAACCACTGAGCCCCAGCCACTAAGAGAAAGCCAGACTTTATTTTAAGTGGATAAAGGGCTGTGTTTGTACCTGTGTGGATATAGAAAACAACGGGTTAGAGGCACAAATAGGTGACAAAGAGACTCTCCCCCTGGCAGAGAGCAGCTCAGTGTCAGGGTGGGCTCCACTTGGAGAGCTATTCGTAGTCTAAAGTGGTTTCAGTGATTTCTAGGAGGTCTGGGTGCATTAAATGCTCCTTCCTTGAAACTGTAAGTCCCAATCAAAACAGAAGCACAATTTCTCTGTGGTTTTGAGGTCAGAGGCAGTAGCCCTCAAGTTTAACTCCATGTATTGCTTTCTGAAAAACAGAAGTTTGAAAAACATTTTGAGCTGCAGCAAATAGTGGTACCTGCAGCAAATAGTGGTACCTGCAAACTGCCTTGGCTCCCCCAGTCCTGACTCAGGGGGGTCCATAGCTATGTTAGAGATGTTTTATTTAAAAAGAGAAGCAGAGCAGGAGGGAGCGCAGCCCCATTTCTCCCCTATGCTTTCCTCCTCCTTTTTGGATTTGGAGGGAGCCACTGACCCAGTGCCTGGTGCCATCAGCTGGGTGAATACGAGATGCGAGTCTCTGCATAAAGGGCAAGGGCACCTACACCACAGGATGCAAAGCAGGGGTAGGGGTGCTGTTAAACAATCCATTTTGCATGTGGAAATCCACTTCACATGTGGGAAGGGTTTGTTGCAGGGGCTCAGGCAGGGACTGCTCATGGCCAAAGATCCTTTCCAGCCTGAGCTCTCTATTTTCCAGCTGGTGGAAATTCCACTCCGTGGTGTCAGTGGGAAGGACTGGCAGGTAAATGAGGGTGGAACGGTTTTGGTTGCAAGATGAACTGTGAGACTGAGGACAATTCCAGCCCCAGAGCCTGTGATCAACTCAGCTGAGCATGGCACAGACAACCTTGAAGCACTTCCCCCCGTCATTAGCAGAACAAAGGACCTTGTTATGCCTTAAACGACTGTTTTTTGTTGCTTTGGAGGGACAAGGCAGGTGGTTGTGCAGACAGCCATCTCCCTTATCTTTCCCAAGGTTTTGTGTTTGGCAGCAGGTTATGGCATCNAAATGGACTGGGTTATAAAGTGACCCCTTGCTTGGTATCAGGTTGTTGCGTGTATAAGCTGTGGAGCGTAACCGAAGTCTTCAACGTGTCCACCATCCCTTCACTGGACATCGCTGGATCGATAACCTTTGGAGTGGTGATATCTTACTCCCTTTTTTCTCTATCTCTTATAACTTAGTCTTTCGTTCTCTCTCTACCACTGTCTTTCTCTCCTTTCCTTTATGAACATATAAGAGTTCATCTTAAGCTCTTTTGTTGGATTCTTGTCAAATTTTATATCACAGCTACTAATGGTTGCAGATACATCGCTCATAGAAGGACTTTTGCTGCTAATGTGTTGATAAGTTTTGTGATATCATAAAATACTTTTGCCAAGCCACAGTTTGCTGCAACTGGTATTCCAACACATACTTTTAGTAAAACTCATAACTGAATTGGACCCCCTGGAGTGATTGTCTGTCATTCACTTCGCATAACCACGCAGAATTAACACAGAATTAACTCACGCCTGACCTCATCTGTTGAGGCAGGGCGTGTGTCGCGTTCAAAGTTAACTCATCCCTCACCCCATCTGTTGGGATGGGACACCGTCTTGCAAGCCTCTCCTGCAAAAACCTAATGCGTGGGGCAAGGATTAAGAATCAGAGAAAATCCCGAGTCGGAAGGGACGCCCAAGGATAATCGAGTCCAACTCCTAAGGCCAAGGGCAGCGGAAGGAAGGACTCACAGAAAGATCTGTGCTGTTGCTGATGATATTTTGGGTCTGGGGATGATCACAGTATCAAAGACTTGGCAAGAGATCTCCCATTCCCAAGCCTCTGCTCCAAGGTAGGGTCATGCCACCTAAACTCATCCTGGCAAATATTTCTCTGGGGTACTTTAAAAAAAAATAAAATGGTTGGAGATTAAGGAATTTCCCTTATTGAATGAGCTTTTTGCTGATAATCTCTTTCCCAATCTCTAATCCCGCTACAAGAGACTTGCCACTTCAACAGGGCTCACCTCTCAGCGAGATGCAGCAGGTCCAAGGGGGGCATGGCAAGGAACCTGCTCGTCAACAGGGAGGAGGCAAGTTGCCTTCAACCCCAGAAAGTTTTTGGCACCCGCTTCCCAGGCCACAACATTGTGACAGGGGCTTTACCTTGGAGAAAAACTGGTGCTGGAGTCAGCGTGGGCGCTGAGGACCACTCGTGTCTGCAACAGCATCATCCTCCACTCCCCTTGGCTTCATGGGGACTTCAGTACCAACATCTGGCTCAGGTCCTTAAAAACAGCAGTGAACACACTCCAGCAGGAAATTGCATCTACTTAATAGTGTATTTGCATAGTTTATAGCAGGGCCTAACCCATGTCTGTCTCTTGTATCCCTTGAAAGGGGCAGATCGCCTTTGTCCCCAAAACCGCCCTGTCTTGGTCCCATCCCCTCAGAGATCCCCTACTTGGCACTGGGAGGTCTCTCTGCCCCTGCCACGCAGCCTGCCCTGCTGTCAGTGCTTGCTTCAAGATACACACTAAACATATATTTAAGAACATTCCCTAGAAAACTGTTCCTTTTTTGAGAAACCTGGCATAATTAAAGAGTTGACTTCGTTTCAGCTGCGTGGGAAGGGCAGTGCGGGAGCCAGTATAAAGCTGCAGGGTGGCTCAGAGTTGTCCTCTTGCTCTGCACCAACTCACCCTTTTGGCTCTGGGCATAGGTTTGGCCAGGGTGAGTCCCACTGACCCAAACCACCCCAGCACATGTGCATTTGGGAGTGGTGAACTGAAAAAATGGATCATTGAATAGTTTGGGTTGCAAGGGATGTTCAAAGCCCATCCAGTGCCCCCGCTGCCATGACAGGGACATCTTCACCAGCTCAGGTTGCTCAGAGCCCCGTCCAGCCTGGCCTGGGATGTCTCCAGGGATGGTTCATCCACCACCTCTCTGCCCAACCTGGGACAGGCTCTCACCACCCTCAGTGTAAAAAAATTCTTTCCTCATGTCTGGCCTGAATCTCCCTCCTTTGGTTTAAAACCATCACCCCTTGTTCTACCGCAACAGCTCCTGATAAAAAGTCTGTCCCGATTTTTTTCCAAAAATGGGCCTTTTGGGGGCAGGGGGATTTTTCAGAAGACATCAGCAGGACTTCTATGGAGATGGAGAACCTTGCTACTGTGCTCTCTATGTTGTGGGCATCATGCAGGGCTGAAAAGACAAACCTTAGGGGCAAAGCAGGGTCACTGGGACATGCAGAGCCATGGGGCTGAACAGGTACAAAGAGAATAATTCAGTCGATGGCAGAGAAAACCCAGGGCCGGTGGGACACAAGGTGACATACACAATCCAGGCATGATACATGATGAGACCCTCATGTAGATGCCACCAGCACTGATTTATGTATAGTTTCTCCTTCCGTAGGGCTTGGAAATGATGTGAACAACCTCTCAAAGTCCATTCCAGATCTATTCATCTGCATTTCCTAAGGGCTGAGCGAGCTTGCTAACCAACAGACTGACCTGCACTTTCACCCAGTGAAGCGAAAACCCAGAGATGAGTGGATAAGAGAGCAAAGGGTGAGGCTGAAGTTCAGGGCACGGGGGCATGGGAGCCTGTTATAAGTAAACAGCACTTGTATAAAAGATGATATATGCCTCACTAAAATTGTTCCCAGTCTCCCACTCATTACTGCAAGCTAATTACACTTCCTGGAGCCACCAAACTTTCCTTCACATCTCATATGCACTGCACGAGGGCATGGGTATGATCTAGTAGCTTGTATCTGTGGCTGGCCCTTATGTTCAGGTTTCTTTTAGCATTTCTGCTGTGACCCGTCATGTAATTACACACTAATGAACTGTGTCCTGGTCTCCGAGGAACTCTGGGTCCCTGCCATGTTTCCTTGAAAGAACATGGGGTTAATATGAGGTGAAGTCCCATAAAAATCTCATATAAGGCTTTGTGTGACTGGGTTCAGTCTGAAGTGGGTTTCTTTAGCTGCATTTGTGCTGGCAAACAGGGTCCCCACAGGATGGGGGATGGATCTACTCACTGGACCATGGCCATATCCACTGGGTTGTCACGCTCCCTCACACAATTTTGGCCAATTGTTTGTACAATCGCAGATTTCTACCTCAAATCTGGAAGGGCAAGGGTTATTTGTAGGATTGTGGAGAGACTAGAAACGGAAACTTCTTTCTCTGGTGTTTGACTGTGTGGTCTCTGAGAGACAGAGGTCCTTCCGCCAAGGGTCTTCATGGTGGTCAAGCCAGAACCTAATCTAGGACACAACTTGCAATGGAGATCTGCAGTTCTAGATCTTTTATTTCTTTCCCATTTAACTTGGTCGAAGTTCAGGGGTTTTTGGGACCCACCATTGCAGTGTGGCATCATGGTGGGCAAAATGGGTCCCTAAGCAGGTTAGTCTCTGCTTCATGTCAGGCTTAGGTTAGACTAGGATTGATGGGCCAGCTCTCCTCCTGAAATCAGTCCTGCTGGAAGGGTGGACTTCTTCTGACCTTGACACCAACCCATAGCTCCTGAGAGGGTCTTTCACACCCATCCTTAAGGACTGCAGGTCCTTGAGGCCAGCTCAGTGGTCCCTTGGCTTTGGGTGGTGCTGTAAAGTGCCCCTTGGCCCCCGCCCAGTGCTCAGGAGAGTTCCTGGGATGTGTGTAGTCTTTAGGATGTTGTGTGCATTCCTCAGCTTCAGCAGCATCCTACGAAAAGCTAAGCAGATGTCCAGCAAAGCAGAGGATGGCTAACTTGGGTGTAACTCCTTCTCTGAGAGATGTGGGAGCTGCTGCCAACCAATTTTAAAAGGATGACCCCCAAGCCAGGGCTGTCCCCAAGGATGCTCCTGACTGGAGCAGGTTATCTGTGTGATGCTGGGTCTCAGCACTCCCTGCTGCTTTCCATCTCCTTATGAAACGCACGAGTGGCTCATGTTGCAAACCCCACAGGTCTTTGTTCCTTCTTCTTCTCCATCTTGCTTGCATAATTGATCAACAATGCTAATTCTGTCACCCTCAAACTGTCTACAGGCAAAATAAGCTGGGGGTACGTAATAAATCTGCCATTTCTCTGATCCACAGCATCTATGATGTTTTGAAAACCAACTTGCTGTGTAGGCTGAAGGGGCTGGGGCACAGATGGTTTAATTTCTACCCACCCCCCGCCCTGCACCCCTTAATACTTCCAATGCTAAAGACTCATGTATGCCCATAGGAAACACTCCATGCAAGGATTTTGAGGTACCTGTGTCTGAAAGGAATGTCTGGGGTTGCTTTTCCAGGTGCTGGTGGCTGAGTGGCAGCCCTGACCCACATCATTGACTTTGCTGCAAGGTCTGACTGGAGGAGAAAGAGTCTGCACCTGCATGAGCATCGTTATTAGTCACAGATATTTAGCCATCAGCAGGGGACATTTTGGGGGGTCTAAGCATAATCCCAATGTCAATTTAGCTTCAGTGCAAACGTTGACTCAGAACAGAATATAGACATCTGGAAACCGAGTGTATAATTTGGGCTGCATTCCCTCATGGTGGGCTACCAGGAGCTGACCCGGGAGACTCTAGAGCTGCATGCACTGACCCCCTGACTCTCATATCTTCTCAGGAGAAAGCTGGAACTGAGTGCAGCTGTAGCTAATTTAGACCTCTTGTTTGGGGGAAAAATTATCCCTCTAAAATCAAAGCCTAAGCCCTGTTAATAAGAACAGGCCACAGGAGGCACAAAGAGCTGGAGTCTGAAATGTAAGAGTTCAGAGACCAAAGAGATCTTTGTTGAGATTTGGCATACAAAACCAGGTGGGGAAGACATGGAAAAATGAATTTTCAAACATCAGCCTTCATGGGTTGGGTGCATCTTCCTACAGTGCATCTTCTCCTACAGTGTCCTTTCAGTACTTAAAGTGGACCTATAGGAAAGATGTGGATAGAGTTTTTAGCAGGGCCTGTTGTGATAGGACAAGGGGTGATGGTTTTAAACTAAAGGAAGGGAGATTCAGGCTAAACATGAGGAAATAATTTTTTTACACTGAGGGTGGTGAGAGCCTGTCCCAGGTTGGGCAGAGAGGTGGTGGATGAACCATCCCTGGAGACATCCCAGGCCAGGCTGGATGGGGCTCTGAGCAACCTGAGCTGGTGAAGATGTCCCTGCTCATGGCGGGGGGGGCACTGGATGAGCTTGAAAGGTCCCTTCCCATCCAAACTATTCTGATTCTGTGATCTAGGGAATATTATAATGATAGGGGAAACCTAAAATATCCTTCCCCTAGGTACTCTTCCAGCATCAGCTGTGCCTCAAGGTGTTCTTTAATCTGTGGTTTCTGTCTTATCATTTACCAACTCTAAATTTCGCTGTCACAAAATAATCTGGTCTCCCATCAACTTCTAGCAGCAACAACATCTCGCAGCAAGGAGTTCCACAGTTTGGGTGCTTGAATCTGTTTTTAAACACTTTCCAAACTGAATAAAGCCTGGGTGGAAAACAGGAGAATAGTCTCTGAGAAATACAGACACCTTCCTCCAGCTTCTGTGCATGGGTATTAACCTCTGTCCCTTGAAAATGCTGCTACTTTTGAAGCAAAGATGTGGACAACAGAACACTTCATACCTCGCTGGAGAACGAAGCAGGGCCACAAAGCGAAACACACAGATTTTCCATGTTTCTGGGCCAGATAGGTGGAAAACAGGACTGCCAGCAAAGAGGGAAACCCGAAGACCTTAGGTGCAGTGTTACACGGTAGTCTGGCCAAATTTGAAATTCTTCCACCTGGAGGTTTTAAAATTGCTCTTTCTGAGGCCTGAAGATTGATGGATTCATTCCTTCCTTTCCTAAGTGTCATTTCTCTTATTCTGACCTTATTCTAACAGCTCCAAGTGCTTAATGTCTGGGATATTTTCCAGACAGTTTAAACACCAGCTTCAAGGGGTGGCTTGATGTTTCCTGCTTTAGTATACGCTGCAGTTGGAAGTCGCACTGGATGCAGGTGATTTCTGGATGTCTTTCTCTGTAGACCAGCAGCTTTCCAGGGGACGACGTCTATTTTCCTCTTCTCAGAGTCTGACTTACCCTTTCCACATGTAACACCTGCTTCGCTTTTTGAAAATTGCTCCAAGATGCTGAATCCGAACAGCCCCAGGGAGATCTCTGTTCCCACCTTTGAAGAACCTCCTGAAATGCTCTGCGGTGATGTTTCTGGATGAGCAGTTCACATCTGTTTCAGGTATTGGTGTCATCAATGTTCAAAAACTGTCTGGAAAAGTTTATTTAAAAACAAAACAAAACAAAACAACAAAGCAACCCCACCAGATACAGCCTTAAGGGGTGAAACTGATTCCTGGCCTGGTGACTGGTAGTAGTTAGTTTATCAGTACAGACCACAGCAGCAATTTAAAATCATGGAATAATTCAGGTTGGAAGGACTTCTGGAGCTCATCTCGTCCTACGTCTTGCTCAGTGCATGCCTGATTAAATCAGGTCACTCAGGGCCATGTCCAGTTGAGTCTTTAATATCTCCAAGGATGAAGATCCCAAAGCCTTTCTGGGACACCACCAGGGAGCTGGTTTCTACTCCTTCTCCAAAAACTACTGCCCTGTAGCAAAGCCCAACTAGAGTTTCCTTTCACAGGCTGGCACAGGAGCACCAACCTGCCCACCTGGCAGCCTGGGGCAGGGGTTGGCAAAGGATGCACTTGTGTCCTCTGCTTTGGCACAGGTTTTGCTAGCGGTGTCCACGTTGAGGCTGTTCAAACTTAGCAACTTATCCTGGATGGGTGGGCATGAGGCGAGATGGGGATTGGGGTTGGAAGGGACCTCTGGAGATCACCCAGTCCAACCCATCTGCTAAAGCAGGCTCACCAGAGCAGATCACACAGGATTGTATCCAGGCGGGTTTGAATGTCTCCAGAGAAGGAGACTCCACACCCGCTCTGGGCAGCTTGGGCCAGGCTCTGGCACCTGAGAGTAAAGAAGTTTCTCCTCATGTTGAGATGGACCCTCCTGTGTTTCAGTCTGTGCCTGTTACCCCTCATCCTGCTGCTGGGCACCACTGAAGAGTCTGGTCCATCCTCTTGACAACCACCCTGGAGATATTCTTAAGCATTAATAAGATCCCCTCTCAGCCTTCTCTTCTCGCTCAGTCTCTCCTCATCAGAAAGATGCTCCAGACCCCTCATCATCTTTGTAGCCCACTACTAGACTCTCTCCAGTAATTCCTTGTCCTTCTTAAACTGGGGAGCCCAGAACTGCACAGAGAGGTGATTGCCCTGGAGCTGTGACTGTTATTGAAACCGTGATCAGGCCCTTGGTGGTCTGTGAAGGCCTGAAGAGACTTTCAAGGACCCACCCTGGGTGACTTCCCAGTCTTGCCAACATCGAACACGAAAACAACAACCTGTTGTAACACCTGCCTTCCCTTTTTGGTACTAGACATGGTGTTTGCTGGCTTTAGCTGTCATCTTTGCATGGGGTACTAAGCAAGTAGCAATGTGCTGGGTATGAGTTGTCAAAGCCCATGTGGGGTGCCATGCTTTGGTGCCCAGAGGCCAAGAAGGGCCTGGCCATGCCATGTAAAACTTTAAGGCAAGATGAGAGCCTTTTTCCCTTGTCTGACGTTGTCTCCCTGGTCTGACATAGCTCTGTGGAGGCAGACATGGAGATGTGATGAATGCATGCAGCCCTGCAGCCATGGTACACCTAGATTTACATGGTGTTTGCCATGGCCTTCATAGGACTGGGCTTTGGAGGCTTCTGCTGGTTTTGGTCCAAACCACATTAAGGACTCATCTGGCACCACAACAGACCTCTGGAATAACTTAAAATCACAGACAGAATAGTTTGGGTTGGAAGGGACCTTCAAAGCCCATCCAGTGCCCCCCCCGCCATGACAGGGACATCTTCAGCAGCTCAGGTTGCTCAGAGCCCCGTCCAGCCTNCTTACGGGCCGCTTTTAAGTACAGAAAGGCTGCAATAAGGTCTCCCTGGAGCTTCTCTTCTCCAGCTGAACACCCCAGCTCTCTCAGCCTGTCCTCCCAGCAGAGCTGTTCCAACCTCGCATCATTTCTGGGGCTCCTATGACCACTCTCCAAGAGGTCCATGTCTTTCCTGTTGGAGAGGGCCCAGAAGAAGGCCACAAAAATTATCGCTTCATCTCCCAGTAATGAGCCCGAGCTGCACTGGGCAGCACAACGTGGTGAGATTCTGCCTCCAGGAATCACCATGGCCATGAGTGGAGCCATAGGTGTTGAGTTCCTTGAAGCTGATTCGGATTTGGAAACGAGTTAAATGACTCACGAGTCTTCACAGGAGCACTGGAAGGATAACACAAAGCCTTGCACTTGCATCTGTCGTGGTTTTGCAGTAGCCACTCAAGGTGGCTCCCTGCACTGGTTGGAAACTTGAAGGAAGAGATGGACAGAACCCTTCCAATCTCCAAGACCCCTCTGGTTGGAGTGAGACCCCAAGGTACTTACATTCTCCATGAAAAGGAAAATATCCCCTAGTGTTTAGCCAGAAACCCTGGGTCTGGACAACCCATCCCAGGGCTCTCTCTCAACAAGAGACATTTCCAAGGGTTATGGGAGAGGAAGGGGTGTGAGTTGCGCGTGTTGGATGGGAGCCACCAGCCTCCAGCCAAAGGACACTTCCTGCTCTACCGATCTGTTCCCTTTTTCTTTTTTCCTCATTAATGCGACTTCCATGCTCGACAGTTGTGATTTGAATAATTTGGACTGATTATTGTTTACATAGCAACATTTGGAGGAAATTAAACCACACTACAGCCAACAGCCAACTCCAGGCTCTGAAATGCTGTTTTGTTGGGTTTCCTAAGGAAAAGGGCTAACACTATCACGCAGACCTACAGTGTTTCCTTGTCTGCAAGGTCAATCACCTTGAAATACGTGGCAAATCACAGCCACATCTGATCGAAGGGTACAGGACTCAAAGATATCTGGTTCTTGCAGGTTTTTAGTAGAAGTGGTTGCTGGCCGGAGGACAGGAGATGCATTACTGCTGGCACTGGAGGAAGGAGAGGGGTGGCAGTGCCTCAGGCTGTTTTGTATCCATAAGAACACAGACAAAGCAGCCAGGCAGTGCCTCTGCCCTCTTGCTCGGCGCCTGTACAGCTCCAAACAAAGCCAAGACATGGTGTATCCACAGCCTGAGAGCCAAGGATTGGTAGGAGACGGGGACGGAGGAGAGAGGGGGGTGGAAGTATTGCACCTGGGAGATCAAGGGGATTTAGGAAAGATAAATGAGGGTTATGGGATTATCTGGGAGTCTTGTGCGAGTGGGTGAAAGAAGCCTGGTAGCTGCGGGACACAAACCCATGCACTATAAAGACTCATCCATTGCATGGATGATGCTTTGCCTTTTTTTCCTGATCAAAGACCATTTTTCAAAGGCTGCTGGGGATGCAGAAACCTTTCAGAGAATCCTCTGCCTTTCTTCATCTCTGCAGGCAGAGACGCCTTATCTGATCTTTTACTGGGAACGGATGTCCTGGCCCCTTCTTCAAAGGTGCTGATAGAAATTGTGATCCTTGAAAATGTTAAATGCAAAGCCAGGGAGGTTCCTCCTCCCCAGTCTGCTTTGGGCACTGCCCATCTCCGCTTTTTACTTGTCTCCTGGGCTCAGACAACGCCAGGAGCATCCTGGTACCTCCAAATTCCGTGGAGGAGCAGTTGCAGGGGGAGATCTGAATGGCTTCAATGGAACTTCGGAGCTCTCCCAGTTTGCAGCAGAGCTCTGAGTGCAGCAGCACTGGTGAGACACGAGATTCTCTAGCACAGAGGGATGGGGATGGGACTAGCATGAGGCTTCAGGGATCCTTTTGTGCTTCAACCTCTGTATTATTTGCCCTTCTCTTCCAAATCCAGCCTGCAAATCCCTCCACTGACATTCACCTGATGGAGACATTTCCCACCACCCTCCCCCTCCTGTAAAGCCACAAGAAACCAGGAAAAGGAGAGGATTTAACAGAAACTGAAATAATCAAATCCCAAAGCCCTCCTTCAAATCTGATCTTTTATCTAAGGAAAAGAACGACTCCTGAGCCCCCTCGATGCCTCCTGGGAGTTTGAGCCAAGTACTGACATTATTCAGGAGATGCTCTGATCTCCAGCAGCGAGCTGAGGGTAAAACCCTAGGAGAACTAAAGCAACCTTCCCATGTTTACTTATTTATTTGACACTGAGTGCGTGGGCATGTTTGTTTGTATGTATAGGGATTTCTAAATCAACACAGGCTTGGGTTTCATTGCTGATTTATTATTTTTTTTCCCCTGAAAAGTCTAAAATGCATCCCTCTATTTAAGGTAGATCTCGGTGTTGGCAGTGAGAACACACACCCCAGGTGCTTTCTCAGTGTCTGCATGGATGTTTGAGAAGAGCCTGGCTCTGGCTGGGTGTCCATTTGCTCTCTAAATGTGGGACGAGCCAACATTTCTGCCTTTTCATTTCCTGCCTGCACACGATCCTGCCAAGGAAATGCGAATGCATCCCCCCCTGGCTGCAAGAATTAATAACCTGTTTTCTGAGACAAATGACACCAGCCTCTCTGTGTTCACGGCTCAGCAAACACCGACACTCGGCTCTCAGGCTCCCAGCTCTGCTCTGCACGTGATGCAGACGGAGATGAAGAGCTGCTCCCGGGGGAAAATTATCTCCCTCTGAGACACCCATTTCCTCTGTTTTCCAAGGTCTCTCTCCTGGCAGGACTTGTGGACACAATGACACGCAGAATCATAGAATAGTTTTGGTTGTGAGGAACCTTCAAAGCTCATCCAGTCCAACCCCTGCCATGAGCAGGGACATCTTCACCAGCTCAGGTTGCTCAGAGCCCCGTCCAGCCTGGCCTGGGATGTCTCCAGGGATGGTTCATCCACCACCTCTCTGCCCATCCTGGGCCAGGCTCTCACCACCCTCAATGGAAACAATTCCTTCCCTGCATCTAGTCTGGATGTCCCCTCTTTCAGTTTAAAACCATCACCCCTTGTCCTATCGCAACAGGCCCTGCTAAAAACTCTGTCCTCATCTTTCTTATCAGCCCCTTTTAAGCACAGAAAGTCCGCACTAAGGTCTCCCCGGAGCTTCTCTTCTCCAGCTGAACCCCCCAGCTCTCTCAGCCTGTCCTCCCAGCAGAGCTGTTCCAGCCTCGCATCATTTCTGGGGCTCCTCTGGCCCTCTCCAGCAGGTCCATGTGTGTCCTGTGCTGAGGACCCAGAGCTGGACCAGCACTGCAGGGGGGGTCCCCGCATGTCTCTGCTTTCCCTCATCTGCTCCTCTGCTCCCTGGCTGTACTGTAGGCTCCCTCATAATGTGTTTGCACAGCCCCTTGGGCAGGGGGCCATCAGTCTCAACAGGGGTTGTGAGGATCCGGGTGGTACAAGCAGGAATGTAGGAAATGTCCCCGAGGATCAGAACATGGCCCCTTGAGCCCACACTGGCCAAGGAGATGTTTTCAGCAGGAGCTCATGAATCTGGCACTTGTCTGTGGACCAGCCCTCAAGTGCTTCCCCAGCTTCTTTACCTCTCAAGTTAGGGACAGTAGGGAAGGCAGCTGAGCCTGATCTTTAACATCAATTTATATCCCTTCTGCTCATTACTATTTTTTACTCTTTTCCCAGCACCTTTGTACTTTGTGATGCCCGCTGCCTCAAGAGCTAATTCGTGTTATCTGTTTTGAACTGATTCCCTGATGGTTTCACCACTTGCTCCCTAGGACTTAGTGAAAGACAGGTCTGCAGTTATCATATCCACCTCCTTCGTGGCCACTTCACAGGGCCAAGGGTGCCTCAGGACAAGTCCAGGCACTGGTTAGTTCACTGCTATGATGTATTTAGTCTCAAGCATGTCCGCTGCTGGATAAATATACTGATGGAAAAGCACTTGAGAAACCTTTGTGGGAATGTGACATCTCTGAGATTTGCTGCTCTGTTGAATCTGGCAGGGAGGAGCCTCAGGAGGTTCCAGGCTTGTTTGGAGGGAAGAGGGGGTGGACAACGAACAGAGGGATACACAATCGGCATCATTCGTAAGTGTTGTAGGAAAAAAAAACAAACCAAAACAACAAAATGCTCCAAAACCAGCTTGTGCATCTACAGTCAGAACTGATACCAAGAGAAGGAAGATCAGGACAAACGGGGAAATTTTACGGGGCATAATTAATCAGAACCACCAAATAAATCACAGCTCTCCCTCTGAGAAAACCGGAGAAGCAGAGAGGCAGAAAACGAGGCTGAGCCTCTCTCTCTCCCCACACCCAATTTGAAAATCTATCCCGAGCAATTTCTGGAGCAGCGGAAGGTCAGCGATTGATTTGGAGATCCGAGTTTCTGACTACATCACGATGCAGGCGACCGCGCAGCTCCCACTGCAGCGAATGAGCTCAGAATACGAATAGAGAGGGGAAGGAGAAGGAGCACATTTGACAAGCGAGCAACAGGGAGACAAAAAGCCCTTCCACGCTGAATTAACACAGTTTTGTCTCGAGTTGCAACCCCCTCCCTGCCTCCCTTTGCTCTCCAGAGCAAAAGCCTGGTTGAGGTTGCCTTGCTGGGGTAAAAGGATGCTGGAGGAGGAGGAGGGGATTGTATGGGGTTGTTTTTCACTTGAGCTGGAAGCTGCTTGCTTTGGAAATGGTGTCGTAGCTTCAATAGCCAGAGCAACTCTGGTCCTCCCCACGTCTCACCCTCTCCCAGCTCAGGCACCTTTTGGGAAGGACTGAGAGTGCGATAAACCTCATCTCAGGGCTGAAACCATGACGGTGCAGTGGGGAATGGCTGCTCCTGGCTGTGATGGCTGAGCACTGGCCCAGGAATGTGCAACAGAGACATCTCCCAGCCTGGACCCGAACATAACAATTTCCTTGAAAGACCTTCTTGTCTCAGTCATTCTGGATGGGGCTCTGAGCAACCTGATCTAGTTGAAGATGTCCCTGCTCATTGGACTAGGTGACCTTTAAAGGTCCCTTCCAACTCAACCTGTTCTGTGATTCTATAAGTCTTTGGGAGGCATCAAAAACCTCTTGACTCTTGGGTCAATGCATTCCTCCCCTGCAGACCCTAGCGGGTATGGGGATCCAAGGAGGAGATAAGAGAAATTCATGGAGAGTTGGTCTGTCCATAGCAATTGAACCCAGCCTTGCTTGGGAAAACCACACACTGATGGCAGAAGCTTAAAAATCAAGGTCAGGATGAATATGCACCCTCAAAATGAGATCTGGAGGAGACAACATTGCCTTCAGCCTTTCCCACTGAAATCCTGTGCCCTCTGGGCCTTTTCCATGATAATGATAGCCACTGATGGGCCAGTAAAAGCTCTAAGGTGAAAACAGCCATCCTTCAGGACTTGGATGGACAACCACAGCGTTGTGTAGGGGATCTTACAGACCCAAACCAGCTACACCTCTGGTTTGTGGGCCTTGGTGCCTGAACACCACAGCCTCCAACTACAAAGCAGCTGCCCAGATAAGTGATTGCATTGGGAGCTTTTGTGGTGGCTTAAAAGAAGCTCAGAGGTTCTCTAAGCTCAGGTGTGTAGGTTTTAAAGACCAGCCCACACTCTTACCAGCTCTGGATTTTGCAGTAGTGGAGTTGGATGAGTATTTGAAGATTAACTGAAATACCCAGGAAAAAAAGAATGAAAACCACATGTTTTGGTGCCCAGAAGAGCTCTGGGAGTGGTACACGCATGGGTGCAGCCCAGCCTGGTAGAGCTCTTGTGTTAGATGGACACAGTGAACCAGCTCCGTCTAGAAAGGGACACATCATCAAGAGCACAGCTGGGGCTTCCCCTCACATCATCCTTGATGAGCAGTGCAAAGACGAGCCCCTGCCTGCTGTGCACTTGAACTTTGCTTTTATGTAGTGTTCCAAACCCCACAGCAGTCAGGAGAAAGGATGCCCTTGGATGCAGCCAGTGCGGGACAAGCACTAACAACAGAGCAGAGAAATATCCGGGAACATCACTGAACAAGTAAAGCAGGGCCAGCAGAGTCTTTATTTATTTCCCTTTTAATTATGTTCTCTCTTTTAATGAGATCTGCAGTGATACAGAGGACAGATGGGCTGGGTGAACTACTTGTACAGAAAAAGATGCTACAAGGAAAGGCAAATATTTGACTGTTTGGGATGCGGAGGAAGGGGAAACCAAAAGGCGAGTGGCTCCTTACTCAAGCAGGGCTTTTTGCAGCACCAACACTATCCCCTGTCTACTGGAGGGGCTGGAGTAGGAGTTTCTGGCAGCCAGCTGGAAGGCAAGACTGAATGAAGAACATCTACATCCTTTTCAAGCACTTGGCCTTGTCTCAGTCCTGTAGTCCAGGGCATTTCAGAGAAATAAAAGTGTTGGAGAGGATGCTGGGGATGGGAGGGGAGCTGGAGAACAGCGATACAATGAGCAGGCTTGGGAGGCTGGTGCGGAAAAGGAGAGAGGGATTTGGGAATTAAATGTGTCACGAGGATCCATCCTCTGACAGTGGCTCTCATCTGGGGAGGTGCTACTTAGGTACCAAAGGGATGCTCTTCATCTCCTGTCCCCCAGGATGGCCAGCACAGCTCTTCTGCACCCTCCAACCTTTGCAGCCTTTCTGCACTTAAAAGGGGCCGATGAGAAAGATGAGGATAGACTTTTCAGCAGGGCCTGTTGCGATAGGAAAAGAGGTGATGGTTTTAAACTAAAGAAGGGGAGATTCAGGCCAGACATGAGGAAGAAATTGTTTCCACTGAGGGTGGTGAGAGCCTGGCCCAGGTTCCCAGAGAGGTGGTGGCTGAACCATCCCTGGAGACATCCCAGGCCAGGCTGGACGGGGCTCTGAGCAACCTGAGCTGCTGAAGATGTCCCTGTCATGGCAGGGGGGGCACTGGGGGAGCTTTGAAGGTCCCTTCCAACCCAAACTGTTCTATGGTTCTGTGATTCTGTATGTTCAACTCACACACACAGTGACACACGTGCGCACAAGCACTGTGGTACACACATATGCTGTTTATTATCACTTGTTAATGTTTCGAACATGTTACCTGCTACGCATACAAAGTCTGTTTTACACACATGGGGGTGTTAAACGTGGTCTGTGGGCACACACATGCAGACACTGCACCGTGGTTCACACTGATACACACACACTCCTGCCCAGCAGATACACCACACTCCTGGAAGCCAATCCCCAGACAGAGATCTCTTTACACATCTGAGGCCAATTAATGGATTTTGGCAGCCACGTTAATAAATTATAATCCCTTTATAACAGTGCACAGAGCCCTCAAAACCCCAAGCTCTTTGACATGTTATTACCTTTCTGCGTGCTTGATGCCAGCTCTGACTCCCTGCGAGCATCCTCTCCTGGGATGGCAAAGGCAGCTGTGATCTCAGGGAAGCCAGCATCAGATTTGGCTTTAGTGGGGTGGCTTTCCTGGTGCTCTGAAAATTAGAGTTACATAAAAAGCAATCGCTCAGAGGGAGGGAGGTTTAGCACAGATGTGACCCCATCCATGTGGACAACAGCATCCCAGACATGTCAAGTTGAGGAATGTGCTCATGAACATGTACTCTGGGACCTGGAGACAGATAAAATCTGAGAAGGGATGTTTTCACATAGGGAGGAGTGTTAATATCTGAATTAGAGGGGAAAAGGAGGGCTTTGGAGGTTTGTCTGGGGATGCCCTGAAGCCCAAGTGGGCGCCCAAAAATGCTGATCCTACTGTTTACTCCTGCAAATCTCCCCTTCCCATCACCCACACCTCAAATTGAGCTCGATCCAGAGCACACGGGCAGCTCTGTAGGAGAGCAGGTCCAGGTCTGAGCTGCAGCCTGGAGCACAGCGTCCCTGGCACAGGGACATCACCTCTTTATTTCCCAAAATATCCTATACTGGTGAGTTTTGGCCCTTCCATCTGGCACAGCCACGGGACAGATGGTCGCAGGAGATAGCTCAGGTATGAAGGCAGCTCTCCCTTGTTCCAAACCCCCACTTTTCCCTCTGCTTTCAGGCAAAGAAGGGACTGATTAGCACAAAATCCATGGCAACCCGGCCAGCAGCTTCAGAGCCAGCTCCTCGCTCCCTCCCCTCCTTGGAGCGCCTTTGTCTGCCGCTGGCACATCCCTCAAGCCCTCATTTTTTGCTTTCCTCACGGATTTCAGGGGGAATGGCTTTGTTTTTCTTTTTCCCCCCAGGCAGCACCAGCTGGAGACAGAAGATGCAGGTTTCCTTTCCTGCAAGAGGCTTACCTGTAAAAGAAAGCACCTTTGCTCCTTTTCTCACACCGCCAGCGTAACAAAACCCACGAGTGATGTACATAGATGCTCATTGGGAGCAAGCAGCAAGCTGGCATGGGCAAGCAAGAACTAGAGTGTATACAAGCCTTCAAAAACAAGCCAGCAAAACTCCTGGGGAACCCCTCTGTAAGAAGCCAAGTTATACTATCAAGACTCATGGCTTGTTCTGGAGATGGGTAAATAACCTGGGCTTCCACCCCCAAGCTGATGATTTCCACCTGCTCAGTGGAAAAAGAACGAGGCTGTGACTGCAAAAAAATCTTCTCAACAGCAACCTGGCAATTAGAAATGAGGGGGTTGGCCTTAGAAAAGACCCTGCAATAACACACAGGTGTGGTCTCCTTTGAGGTTAAGGTTATTTCTGCATCAGTGAAGCAGTGTGTATTCCCCTCTGGGACCTGCAGCTCCTTGCCTGTGACCAAACCTACCAAAACAAGACTGGAGTCATGGCTTGCATGCGAGGCTAGAGGTCTGCAAATGCAGCCTGATGAGGACAAACCAGTAAAAACAGGGAAATTTTCCACCTTTCCGGGCAAAAACAGGCTGGAGGAAATCTCTGTTTGAATCCTTTCCTTCTGAACACGCTCCAGATGTGAAATCTATTCTGCTTCTTTTAAGAGCAGCCCTTGAATCCACCTTCTCAGACAGCTTTCCCCCAGGGAAACAGGCTCCTCTGCGATGTATGAAAACAGTCTGGGTACCGGGACATGATGAATTGCATCTTCGCATCCCAGGAAGCCGGTCAGCACTGTGCTGTTGTCAGAGAACCCTGACATTCCCCCTGCCCCCTTAGCAATTGCCCTGGGAGGCTGGGGTGAGCCCCCAAGGAACCCTGTGCTGGCAAGAGCCCCCCAAATCCTGGCCAAGTAGCCCCACGTCCCTCTGGCTGGTGCCATAAGTGATGACAGACAACCACAGCAGCAGCAGCACCATCCCTTCTGCATCACCTCGCCTGGAAGCTTCAGGTTGAGAGAGCTGGGGTGTTCAGCTGGAGAAGAGAAGCTCCGAGGAGACCTTAGTGCGGCCTTTCTGGACTTAAAAGGGGCTGATGAGAAAGACGGGGACAGACTTTTGAGCAGGGCCTGTTGCGATAGGACAAGGGGTGATGGTTTTAAACTAAAGGAGGGAGATTCAGGCCAGACATGAGGAAGAATTTTTTCCACTGAGGGTGGTGAGAGCCTGGCCCAGGTTGGCCAGAGAGGTGGTGAATGAACCATCCCTGGAGACATCCCAGGCCAGGCTGGACGGGGCTCTGAGCAACCTGAGCTGGTGAAGATGTCCCTGCTCATGGCAGTGGGGACACTGGATGGGCTTTGAATATCCCTCCCAACTCAAACCATTCTGTGATTCTATGATTCCTGACCAGACACCTAGGCCAAGGCATGGAAAAGGGGTGACTTTGCAGTGTGGGATGGGGCAGGGCATTTCTCGAGCGGTTCAGGAGGAGCCGCGATCCCTGGCACGATGCTCTCCTTGTCTCAGTATGCGAGCAGTCTTGCCGAAGCTGGTAATGTCGCTTCCCTTTGAAGATAAGCATGTGCTTGCAGGCTGGGCTGGCTGGAGCCCAGCGCCGGCACAAAGAGGGCTTTGTACGAGCGGGATGCACAAGGCGATGGGGCAGAGCTGCTCTCCGAGGAAACTGGAGGCCCACAGACAAAACGGGTCCCCGGGGAGAAGCTAAAAGGGGATGTTTCTTTCTTTGCTTTTTTTTCACAGAGACGGAGGAGAGCTGCACATCGTAATTAATAAGCCGCAGGTGATCAAACCCCTGTGGCCACTGAGCAGTGAAAGGAAAACAAAGAGGCACGGGGGGAGAGCGGGGAGGAAGGAATAAACGCTCTCCACAGGGCATGGCTGGGAAAGAAAGGCGAGCTGAGCTGGGAGGGGTGGGAGGCTGAGCCACGATGGCATCTCTCAGATCTTCCAGGCTTGAACTCATCAAAAACCTTATTTCTTATGTGTTGTGATGCTGACGGCCAGGCTTGAGATAGACTCACCACCTGTTAAAGCAAGGAGGGAGGAAAGCAATGTGACACCGGGGAAAAGCTTGTCTCTGTGCTTTCTGCAGGACCTGTATCCTTGGGCAGACTGGGCTGGATGTCTGGACAAGCTGAGGAAACACAGGCTGGTCTGGTGCTTGAGGAGGGAGCATCTGCAAATTCCATTTGCTACGAGCACTGGCTGAAGAATTGCAGCTGAACCTTTGGTGAATGCAAGACCTTGGATTCAAGCTCTGTAGCTACGTCTATGCTACTAAGTAAAAGAGGTCAGGAACTACCCTTTGGTCCCAAGAATCAAGTGGCATAGAATCACAGAATCATAGAATGATTTTGGTTGGAAGAGAGCCTCAAGATCATTGAGTCCAACCATTAACTGGCACTAAATCATGTCCCTGAGAACCTCATCTATGTGTCTTTTAAACCCCTCCAGGGATGGTGACTCCAGCACTGCCCTGGGCAGCCTGTTCCAATGCCCCACAGCCCTTTCCATGGAGAAATTGTTCCCAGATCCAACCTCAACCTCCCCTGGTGCAACTTGAGGCCGTTTCCTCTGCTCCTGGCGCTTGTTCCTGGGGAGCAGAGCCCGACCCCCCTGGCTCCAAGCTCCTTTCAGGCAGTTCAGAGATCAGAAGGTCTCCCCTCAGCTCCTGTTCTCCAGCTGAACCCCCCAGCTCCCTCAGCCGCTCCCATCACACTTGTGCTCCAGCCCCTTCCCCAGCTCCGTTCCCTTCTCTCCACTCGCTCCAGCACCTCAAGGCCTTTCTTGGCGTGAGGGGCCCAAAACCGACCCCAGGATTCGATGATGACATCCAGATTTTAACTAATGTGACTAAACCATGGAGGGTGAATAGCTGGCAGGTAGTCTGGCGCATGTAAGCGATCCAGGCCAGTTCCAGAGAGAGCAGGACTGGCCCTATTTCATAGAATCATAGAACAGTGTGGGTGGGAAGTGACCGTCACAGCTCATCCAGTGCCACCCCTGCCATGACAGGGACATCTTCAGCAGCTCAGGTTGCTCAGAGCCCCGTCCAGCCTGGCCTGGGATGTCTCCAGGGATGGTTCATCCACCACCTCTCTGGCCAACCTGGGACAGGCTCTCACCACCCTCAGGGTAAAAAATTTCTTCCTCATATATGGCCCAAATCTCCCCTCCTTCAGTTTAAAACCATTACAACCTGTCCTATTTCTAACCCATTTTTCTAGGAAAGAAAAACTTCCGCTGTCAAGGTCTGTTTTCTGTCTTTAACTACCGACATTGCCGCCTTCTTGCTACCTTTTAAGCTCATCAGCTGTCCTTGATCAATGCCTGTCCATATTCATCAATGCATTTGACCTGCTGCTCATGAATGTGGAGGAGCAGAGGACAAGTGTGGTCAAGGGTGGCAGCCTGGTCTCTTGAGATGACTGGACTTGCATCTGGAGAGAGACACGAGAAGACAAGCTTTAGGCTGAGAACTCTGCACCTCCGGAGAATTTACTTCAGCTTATTTGGGGAATTGGGAGGTTTCTATGAGGGGAGGTGTCCAGGACAGCTGGCTGATTTTTTTGGAAGAAAACTTATTCAGAGCTTGAGAACAAACCCTGCCTTTGCACATGAAAATCAGGAATTTCAGCACAAAACCTGCTTGGCTAATTAAGACGCTCCTTAGCGAAATAAGCTGCTAAAAGGGAGCATACAAGAAATGGAAATAAGGAGAGAAAATGAAAGAAGAGTGCAAATGAATTTCTTGGGTACTTAGGAATAAAAGCAGAAGGGTTAAAGACCAGCTGGAGCAAAGACTGGCCAGGGATGCTAACAGTAGCAAAAAGGGGGTTAGCAAGTATTTTAACAACATACTTAAGGGAAAATGTGGATTAATTGTTGGATGGTGGAATAGGCTAGTGATAGATGATTATGGAAAAGCTTGAATACTGCTTTTTGCCTCATTTTTTTTAGGTCAGCCTTGCTCCAAGCCTCTGCATACAACAACAGCGTTTTGGAAGGAAAAGAACAGCTAGCAGTGGGGGAAGAAAAAGTTTAGGGACTATTTAGTGAAACTAAGTGTATTTACACCCATGAAACTGGATCAGATTCATCCTCGTGCTCTGATGGAGCTCTCTGATATGATTGTGAGGCTGCTGCCTGTCTGACAAAAAAAACCCAAAACATGGTGTCTGGTCTCTGTTCACCCATCAGGTGTCTCCAAGCGTTATACACATCTTAAGAAAGGGAAAAAGGAGGATGTGGAGAGCCATAGAGGTTATCTTTACCTTGAGCACTGGAAAGATTGTGGGGCACATCCTCCAGGGATTAATTTCTGGATGTATAAAGAACAAGAAGACAGGGACTCGGACACCCCAGGCTACAGGACATGGTTGTATGGAGACTGGGATACAAGCCGCTCTGCAGAAACAGATGTGGGACTCCAGGGTGAGGCAGAGCATACAAAGGAATTTGCTTTTCTTCTTTGATGGCAATGACTTTAAATTTGGGTGAGGAAGAAGGATTGCATCTTGGGGGTATGAAGAAAACCCTTAGTATTGAAGTCCTGGTACCAAATCCTTTCCTTCTCTGCCAGAGCAGAATAGTGGGACAAATTCCACCTTGCACTTTGATACATGACAAATCTCCCAGTGTCTCAGTAAGTAGTTTGCATTAAACAGTCACAGGTGAAGGCACAGAAATGGTGACAAATCCAGAGTTTCTGCTCTCCTAGGGACTGCCCTGACCACTGAACCATCACATGCCCCTTTTGACTCGGTTACTCTCAAACCAGGGTCACCTCCTGGGAGCCTCCCTCCCTCCGGATAAGAAAATGGAAAAAATACTGAGTAAGAAAACGGTGAAAAACCCAAAGAAGAGCTGTTCCCAGGCAGTGTGGTTGCCTATATGTAGCCAGCCCCTTGGCTGAAACTTTCCCCTTTGCCCAGGGCAGCAGCTCAGCCCTGCTGTGTGGCTTTCTGGCTGATCTCAACCAGGTCACACACCGGGAGATCTTTAATTTCCTTTTGATGGATGGTTTTTTTTTGCCCGCAGGAGGATTTCCAGTAACATTACTACACACCATCCTTTGGATAGGTGTTGGAGGCTGCTTCTCCCCCCGATAAGGCCCCTGGAACATCTTCTCTCCACTGCCCTCTCCTCTTATATGACAAGGAACTGTCTGATAAATAATTCCGCAATTTATCTTTTTTTTTAATTGCATCTTGTTACCAAGATGTCTAGGGAAAATTCTGACATCCCTGGGACCACCGCTCAGAGCAGACTGGCAGCTAATGAAGATAATTAAGATTTTATAGTCACCTTTCTTAACAAGCTGGCCAAGCTTTCCCACGGGGATTTGAGAGGACTGGTGTCTTCTGCCTGTGTCGGGTGGGCTTATAAGAGACCCAAGCAGGGAAAAACACCTTCATTAGGACTTTGGTAAGCTTTGTGCTGTGGTTAGGCTTGTGCTAGCAAACCAAAAGCCTGAGAAGCATTTTGAGGTGATAGAGCTCGGTGGTCACCTGGCAGGATTTAGGCATGGGACAGCAATCCCCAGGCGAGGTCTGGGAGCTTGTGTGGGTCAGGGACCGCTCCTAAGGTGTAGTTTGTCTGTGGATGCCCTGTTTTGTGGTTAATAATATGAACCACATATATGAGCCATGGGTCAGAGAATGGGTCCTGGCTGCTTGTGGAGATGCAGCTCTTGGTGTTCCCCTCCACATGATCGATCTTACCTCTGGGAGGGAGGTTTGTGTGTCATGAATCCAGGAAACTTTATCTCCACAGCCTTGGCTTAAAAGTGCGCTAAGGAACTGTCCCTTTGCAAGACTTTGAGTGGTTGATGGTTGCTGCTTTATTAGAAGGGTTCATCGCCCACCGTCCTGACTGCGTTTCTTCATGCAGATGTTGTGACTAAACTGGTGAACTGGAGGGCAGCAGGGTCCCTCCTCTCTCCCCAAGACCAACTTATATGTCCCAGACAGGCTCATATAGTTAAACCTTCATGCCCTAAACGAGGCGGTTGCACCCCGATTGCTATTCGGGATGGTCCCTGGCTTAAACTTACTCCTGAGCTGTACCTGCCAGACGTTTGAGCCAGTTCTAGCTGGACTGGACCAACACCATGCCAGGAACCATGCTGAAAATCAAGCAGGCAGAGCTGACCCTTGGTAAACCACATGCCAAAGCCCCATGGGGGACAGGGCAGACTAACGAGCTGCTGTTTTCACAGGGTGAGCGTAATAGCATTAAGAACTTGATCCCTCTGATCTGGTTAGAAGCCTTGCTACAGGCTTCCAGTTTTAATTCACCTGCAGGACATGTTTTTGTCTAAAAGCCCAGTCCCAGAGGACACGCTGAGCATGCCAAGGTGTTCACATCTGAAAGGCCAGAAGGCCCTCAGCTGTATCTCAGACTGGGCAGCCACAGCATGGGGCGTCCCATATCCCATTTTCCACCTTATAATCAGAGGATAATTGTTCTAACTACCTTTCTGGGGTGGTAGGAAGAAGCTGACCTTTGCAAATCTCTGCGGAGCATTGTTAGCATCATTCCTGCTTCCCATTGAGTTGCCTCCTTAGCTACCCAGGCTGCAAGATAAAGCGACTGGGAAAAGCTCCCTCCGTCTCCCCGAGCAATCCCCATCCTAAATGAAATCCCCTCGTAGCACATGGCATTTTGGGAGCAGCTCCCTCCAACCCGCATTGTTCCCAGGGAGGAGAGACAATGATCTAAGAATGCAAAGCTCTTGAAACCCCTCCAGAAAGCTGCGATTTATGAGCAGCCTGTTCCAGCTGACAGAGGGGAATCGTCAGTGGAACAAAACCACTGTGTAATAGCCGCCTTCCTCCTTCTCCTCCCCCTCCAAGAGGCAGGCGGGGGTTCTTCCACCAGCATTGAGTTGCAAACCTCTTGCAGCAGATGACCCGGGGTGTTTTGCAGCACGTTGAGATGCTGAAGGCAACAGTGACCAGGATGACTTGGCCACCCCAAGGCTCAGATGACAGGGACTAACATCCTCCTTTTGCAAGGTTAGGGCAAGTCTAGGTCTTGGCTGCTCGGAGTGACGGGTGTCTTGGCCCTTCTAGATAAAACAAATTGAAAGAATGGGAGATGACAGCTTGAAATCAAGATTTTGGCCTGCATCTGGTCTTTGCTTACCTTAAAATCCACACTCAACTGTTGCAGCCTGGGGCTCAGCTTCACATCAGTGTGGTCACACAAGGCTCAGGGGTGTCCCCTGGTTGGGGAGGGAGGTGCTGTTGTTATTCAGCTTTCCAGGTTTCTCGGGTAGCATAGAGACTGGTGAGGATTTCATAGAATTGTGGAACGATGTAATAATTTGGGTTGGAAGGGACCTTCAAAGCTCATCCAGTGCCCCCCCTGCCATGACAGGGACATCTTCACCAGCTCAGGTTGCTCAGAGCCCCGTCCAGCCTGGCCTGGGATGTCTCCAGGGATGGTTCATCCACCACCTCTCTGCCCAACCTGGGACAGGCTCTCACCACCCTCAGGGCCAACCATTTCTCCCCCATGTCTGGCCTGGGAGCTGTTTGCACATCTTTTGGTGCTGCTCCACCAGACACCAGCTGGGCTATAGGCAATTCCTGAGGAACGACTTTTCCCCAGTGTTTTGGGATGTCTCGCTCCTTTGTGCGTGTCTCCTGAGACACAGCACTCGGTTGTAAAACGCGCAGCAAGGGAAGAGAGTCTGAGCCTGGTTTCAGTGCGTAGTCTGCCACCTCCTCCTTGTAATTATTATTTTTTTTTTCTTTCCCTCCCCTTCTATCTTCCTTGATCTAAAATAAAACACACTTAGCAGACAGCAGTCTGTGAAAAAAAGAAAAAAAAAAAAAGAAGCAGAAGGTGTTGGGAACACTCCAGATGGGTTTTTTTCCCGTATATATATAAAAAAGAGGTTAGACTGTGATAGCTGAAATACCATGTAGCAGAGGAAGACTGAAAATTCAGTCTTTAAGCCCTTAAACCTGTAATTCTCTGGCTTTCCTGGTGTAAGTGGGACCTATTGGGGCTTTTCTGTGTGAGTATCTCTACTGAATTTCATTGAAGGTTATGTGGAGGCAATTGTGGGAGACATCAAAAAAACCAAATTACACGCTGATTATAAGGTAGTGCTTCCCAGTGACAAAAGAGTGAGGAATGGGACACTTTCCTAGGAACAATGACCCTTTTTATTGTCACTGCATTGGGGCTGTGACAGAAGAGCAAGGTCTTGTCCCTTGTGGCAGACTATGCCAGGGAACACGGCCAGCTGACCGTAAGTTAAAATGTGTAAAATCGCTTTGTGCTTCCTCTTAATTGACCCAAAGGAAGCCAGAAATCAAGCTGGGCCAATTCGTTTTTAAATTGATTTCTTCATGCTGAAAATATATAAAGCTTTGGGTTGACTGAAATTTCAGGGGTTGGGTCTAGCTGGGTGAATGGCTGATACCCACTGAAGAAGTGGAAAAGTTCCATTAGGGCTATTTCAGGGGAAATACTTTGACTGTTTGTTACCTAACGATGTTTGAATGAAAACGAGGTGTTAATGGTTTCAGTTTTAAATTAATGTTTTTAGAAATGTTTTAATTAAAACAAAATGTAACCAATTAAAAAACTAGACTGACAATCCGCCCCGTCCAAAATTTGCATGTACATTATTTTTCTCGGGCAAGAAAAAATAATCAGAAATTGGGTCTTCTAGTCAACCCGGAGAGATCTGCCATCTTCCAGCCTGACCATTTACATTTTAAAAGGAGTTAATTATTCAGGTGGACTAGTCTCCAACTTGCTTTTTTATTTCAGTGAGGAACATGTCTCGGTGCTGGGCAGCTGTGGACAACCCTTAAGTCAACATCCAGTAGATCCCTACTTCAAAGAGATGGAGCAGCAACCACCACCGTGCTGCCACTGGTGCTCCAACTGGAGATACCGTGGTCTTGATTCAGTGGTCCACATGTGTGGTTGTATTAAAGTGTATTTTCAGACTGGATTGTAGAGGCATCAACCTTGTTGTCACCAACCTTTCTCTGCAGGCATTGTAGGTCATCTGGAAAGGAGATGTGGGTCTAGGCCACTTCTACAAGAAGAACCATCACTTGAGGGCACAACTCGTATCATTGAAGGCAGCTGAGACCTCGAGATTCCTTTCTGGGAATTTTGTGGTGGGAGTAGTGACCTGTACTCCTGTTTCTCAAGGCCAACCCAACCTTTGGATGCCTCGTTTTTATTTTTTTTTTTACACAAAGTTCAGCAAAAATCAGACAAACTTTTATTTGTTTTTCTTCCCTAGCGTGATATTTTTTAAGTACCTGGATCCACTTTTTGCTCAGTGGCTGACTAACAACAAAACAGCACCTAATATAAAAGAGTGCCTTTCTTCTTTCCTTTTTCCTGTTTCTTGTTTCTTGATTTCTTTTTTCCTTTTTCTCTTTTATTTTTCTTTTTTCTTTTTTTTTTTTTTCTTTTTCTTTTTTCTTTTTTTTTCCTTTATCCTTTTTCCTTTTTCCCTCTTTCTTTGCTATTTTTTCTTCTTTTTTTCTTCGCTCTATTTTCTTTGCTCTTATTTCTTTTTTCCTTTTTTTTTTTCCTTTGACTTTCTTTCCTGTACGTTTTTGTCTAAATACATAATATGCGTTTCCACCTTAATTTCTTCTTATCTCCTCTGAACTGCGCGGCAGAGCAATTGCTGCTGAAACCATAGGGGTGTCCCAGTGATGTGCATGAATAGACAAACCTGACTGGAAACTTTGCACATCTGTAAACCTTGGAGACACCAGACTGGAGCTTCCCTGACCACTCTCCAGGCCGAGCTGGAGCCGCTGAACACAATAAGAGACCAGAGGCAGAAATCGATACAGACATAATTTTATAATTAAAAAATTGTGCATTTTGATGAACAGCTGGCAGTTATAACCATCTCCCGTTACACTTAATGCAGAAAGTACACGTCTGGAACCCAGACGTCTGATATTTCTAATGCCATTTATAATGACCTCCTAAGACTGTGCTTGTACTAACCTCTGGCATTCAGCTACCAGACAAGAGCCCAAAGGCACATCCACCCAACGGCTGACTCCAGCTGACCCTAGAGAGGACCAGTCCCCCTCTCCCAAGGCATTATTTTCACTGAAAAGTCATCATTGCTTCCTTTTGATTGAAAAAGCCTCTGAAAATCGACATGTGGGACATGAATTGATTTTAATTAAAAAAGTAAACAAGTAAGAATTTTATTTTATTTTTTTTTCTTTTTTCAAGTCTTACATGGGGAAATAAGGCTATTTCTCTACTAGTAAACTAAATGCCATCAGTGCCGGTTGTCTTGTCCAGAGGCCAGCTGGCAGTCTGGCCACAATTTGGTTAAACCTCCACCACCTGGGCAGCACGAGGTTCAGCACCCAGGCATGGCACTGATTAACTTACCGGCATAGACAGACCTCCAGCGCCCAAAACACCTCCTTCCTTTGCAGAAAGAAATGATATTCAGTGAAATTTGGAGTGGAGGGAGAGGCATTACCAGGGGAGCTCCTGGAGATCATAGAGTAGTTTGGGTGGGAAGGGACCTTCACAGCTCATCTAGTCCAACCCCCCTGCAATGGGCAGGGACATCTTCAACAAAATCAGGTTGCTCAGAGGGAGGATTGAACTCAGCTCCAGAGTCCCCTGCCAGTCCCCTGCCCCATGTGGCTATGAACCCCTTCATGATGTTAATTTGTTCCTCCTGTGAGTTACTGGTCTTCTCTGCATCAACCTAAGCTCTCTGTGGAAACCCAAAGCCTTGAAGCCTCGTTGCATCTTCCCAGGCATGGCAGAGCCTCACTGGCTTCTGGTTCACCTCGTGTTTGGGAACAAAGGCATGGGTCCACCACTCAGCCTCCCAAGAGAGGCGTCCTGCGGGCTGACATGCACACACACAACAACTTATGCACACACACAGCTTACAGACACGGCGAGGTACAGGCACATTGACACGGCCACACAGCTTTCAGCTCAGCGCTGGATTGCATCTCCTGCTCATCTCCAGGGCTTGGGCTGGTGCTGCGTGGACACAGTCTCATTCGCTCAGCCACAGAGCTCTCTGCTTGGGCACGTGGTGGTGAGCAGAGGTGGGCTGGGGCGATGGGTTGAGAGATTTCACCGCTCTGACGTGGCCAGGAGAGATGTAAACACAGGAGAGAGAACCCAGAGGAACCCGCGGTCCCTCTGGACACACTGTCTTGGGTGCTGGGTGTCCCAAGATTGCCATGGCTAGACTGCTTGTGTCCCTGCCCTCGCTGGGCTACACCACGGGTGTCTATGCCATTCATACCACATATAGGCAGGTGTGCAGCTGTGTGCACCGAAAGGCAAGAAAATAATACCATCCATCTTTCACCCTGCCAAGCAGCAGGGAATCCCACGTGTCTGCTGCAGGTCCGAAGCTCATCGCAGCAATATTTCTCCCTTTAATTTTATAGTCCATTACACAAAAGTCCCTTTTGTCCTCTCAAAGTTCCTTTCTCTGATGGATGTGTGTTGCTACAGAGGATCCAGATTTGCTGGTGCTGCTGTTGGGGGAATGACAGCCTGGGGTGATTTCTCTGATAGGAGATGTCTCGGGTGTAAGTTACCTCCTTCGCCTTATTGCTTGCAGGGGGCAACCACACGGTGTCTTGTGGCCACCGCTGACAACAAGATCAAGAATACATGTTGCTCTGGCTATAACTTCTAGGGCACACAGGTGACTTCTGGTAGGCTGGAGCCTCTATATAAATGTGTCCACGATCTGTTCATAATCTATACCGCAGGCAAAATCAAGCTAGAGTACACTGGACTCCATGGAGCAAATCAGCAAACACATCTTCTTAAGACTTTCTTTTGGGGCTGCATACCATTTAACCCACAATCCCTCACCTGCTAGGAGGGCTCCTCTCCACTGGAAATCACCTTCCCACCTGAAATAGCCCCATGGACCCTGTGCTTGGGTGAGCAGAGGTTGAAGATCAATGCTCAAGGTGACATCCAGGGAGGAGAGTGACTCTGAAGAGACGGTTGTAGCCTGGTAGGAGGTAAAGGGGAAGGGAAAAGGGATTTTCCTTGGCTTTTTGGCTGGTCTTTGATGCCCTCCTTTGATTTTTGAGTACAAACAACCACTCCGGTGCTGCATCCTCTTAGTTACCGTTGGGGGAAGAGAAGGAGAAGGGACTTTGCAAAGGAGCAGGCTAAGTGCACGTGGTGTGTTCAGATGCTCTCCACGCTTCCTCCACACAGGTCCTATCTTCTCAACGAGCATCTCTGGGCCATTTCAGTGCCCAACTCCGCTGCTCTGCCCTGCCACCGAGACCTGCTGTGGGTTCCCTGTTTGCTCCTGTTCCCTTTGCCCCTCTTTGGCCTCTTTTCACCCAGCCATCAGGCAGAGAGAGCCCTGGTGCTGCCCAGTCCTCTCTCTCTTTCTCCCCCATCCTTCCCTCTTCTTCCCCCGCTTCAACACAGTGAGAACCGGCGAGAGTTGATGTTCATCTTGGTGACCCCGATGAGCTTGAGCGGCGTGGAGAGGCTGAAGGAGCTCACGAGGGGGAAGTCACAGAAGAGGTCGGAGAGCTCGTCCCTCTCCTCCAGCTCGTAGGTGGCGTCGTTGAGCATGCGTTGGTGGAGGTGGCAGGTCTGCTCGATCTTCAGCTTGTTGATGTCGCTGCGAAGGCGCATGAGCTGCCTTGCCAGGTGCTGGTCCTGCAGGCGCATTTCTGCCTGAAACACAAGACGGAGGGTGGGGAGGGAAGACAGTGCTGGTCATCATGCTGCTCCCTGCGAAAAGCTGTGCCAAAACTCATAAAATCAGTAATAGAATCATAGAGTGGTTTGGGTTGGAAGGGACCTTCAAAACTCATCCAGTGCCACCCCTGCCATGAGCAGGGACATCTTCACCAGCTCAGGTTGCTCAGAGCCCCGTCCAGCCTGGCCTGGGATGTCTCCAGGGATGGTTCATCCACCACCTCTCTGCCCAACCTGGGACAGGGCCTCACCACCCTCATTGTAAAAAATTTCTTCCTCATGTCTGGCCTGTATCTTCTCTCTTTTAATTTAAAAGCATCACCCTTTGTTCTATCATAACAGGCCCTCATCTAGAGATGCTATGCCACTGCAAAGAACTTGGAGGGAGACAGGTATCTTCCAAGCCAGCAATGCATCCCAGTCAAATATCAGCTCAGGATGGCGAATTTTTAACATTCAGGAAATCTGTGGCTGCTCGGATTTTCAGAAGCACCAGAAGGTGGAATTAAAGCCATCCATGACAAAGCTGTTGGCTTAAGCATCCATCAGCGCAGGCTTCAGAGCTTCCATCTCAACCTTTTGCAAAGCCGAAATTAATTTTTTTCATAAGGGAGCAGCCACAGTGAGAAGGAGCAATTAGAGGTGGAAAGGACCAATTAAAAGAACCCTAGAGAACCAATGCCCAAATACACAGTCTGGGTTTCCAGCCTGCATAAATCAGAGCTGGTTCACGGCAGCCGGGAACAGGGCCCTCCACATCCCCCGTGGCTTATCTCACTGATTTGAAGTGGCTCTTGGGGTGGGACCTCCGTGGCTTCCCACAGGAGAGAAAACAACTATCCCGCAGGCTAATGATCTAAGTGTTTCAGAGTGTTTTTTCCTCTCGTGGCACCTAACTTCAGAAGGTGGAAGATTCAAAAGTGATGAAAGAATTTTTTTTTTTTTTAATTACAACCTATAATTAAGCAGAAAATTTATTGCCGCAGGGTATTGGGGGTGGTGAAGGAAGGAGGTGAACACTTGGTGCAAGAATCAGCCTTTGTCTAGGGAGCAGAAGCAGGCAGAGCTAGATCAGCAGATGCCAAGAAGACAATCCCCACGTCTCACCCCATATCCCTCCTCACAGAAAAGCAACAAGCCACGAAAACCACAAAGAAAAGAGTGGGACGGGAGAGGAGCCAAGCAACTCTTAGAAAACTTTGCAGCTCAAATTTCTCTGTAAGTGCTGGAGATAAAAAGGGAGAAAAACTATCTGGAAAACAGCCCAACGCCTGCCTGATGAGATGTCCTGCCTCTTTCCCTGGTGTTGCCTCCATTGCAGGACATGAACTGGGACTGGAAGGAGCCCCTTGGGATCAAGGGTCCTAATTTTGTTTTGTTTGTTTATCTTGTTTTGTTTTGTTTTTACCTTTCAGTGGCTCTCTGGGTAAGTCGTGTCCTCACTGACTTCTCATGAGGTGATGCCCTGAGTTCAATCCCAGCTGCACTGCGGAGCTGCCTCGACCCCAAATCCCTCCTTTACCTCATTCGTTTGATTTTCATCACTGGTTTCTTGGCCCCTTCTGGTTTCAAAACGAAGCTCGGGAGCAGACTGAGGCTACATCTAAGCAATACATTAAATAGTATTGCAACAAGGTCTTAGAATAAAATCACAGAATCATAGAATCGTAGAATAGTTTGGGTTGGAAGGGACCTTCAAAGCTCACCCAGTGCCCCCCCTGCCATGACAGGGATATCTTCACCAGCTCAGGTTGCTCAGAGCCCCGTCCAGCCTGGCCTGGGATGTCTCCCGGGATGGGGCATCCACCACCTCCAAGTCTTCCTCTCCACTCAGTTGTGAGCAAGGTCCTGACGTGCTTTGATCTGAGGCCAGCTCAAACAGACCCAAGGAATTCCTCACAGACACTCTTCAGGAGTTAATACAGAGGGGTTCATCCTCAGCAGGCATTTGGGATACATCCCCCCTGTCTGGATTTTAGCACTATGGGTATGGGCACACTATAGCATCTTTCCTCCAGGCCTGAAAACGAGCTGTTTAGTTTGTGAGCACAGATTTAGCTCTAGGGGTGGGGGTAAATTTACTCTTGGTCTTGCGGTTTGTACATGATATCATAGAATCACTTTGGTTGGAAGAGACCCTCAAGATCATTGAGCCCTATCGTAACCTCACGTTGTCACTAACCCATGAACCTGAGAACCTCATCTCTGAGTCTGTTCAACCCCTCCAATGATGGTGACTCCGTCACTGCCCTGGGCAGCCTGTTCCAATGCCTGACAACCCTTTCCATGAAGAAATGTTTCCTAACATCCAATCTGAACCTTCCCTGATCAACCTGAAGCCATTTCCTCTCATCCTATCACCTGCTACTTGGGTGAAAGGACTAACACCCTCCATTCTACAACTTCCTTTCAGGTAGAAGGGAAGGAAGGAAGCAAAATTCCCCTCGACAGGCTCCACAGATGGCCCTGGTATTTCTACAAGAGAACTTTCTGGTACCTGATGTCTTCTGCAACCAAGCTCTCAAACCAGCCTCGGGGTTGCTCTAGCTTGTGGCACAATCCCTCCTCCTCCAGGCAATGCCTACAAAGACATTGGGGTTGCCCCTTGCAGCTTTGCCAGTTGCGCAGCAAGGCAAAGCCACCAATGACATGAATATGATGAAAATTAATCCAACCCAAGCAAGGCTTTTCTCAGTCCTGCACCTGGAGGACATTGCCTGGCGCTCTCAGCCGGCAACTGGACTCCAACTCAGTTGCCTGGAGAGGATTAAGTCGCCTTTATACAAATCTCAGAGTGAATATTTCTTTCTCTCAATCTCTCTCAAATTGTTGGCACGGTCGTGGTCATTCTACCTCTCAAAAAAACTCACTATTTCCTTGCAGACCTCGTTGCCTGTGCACCCAGCAGAGTAATGTCACTTGGCAGGTTTTTCTTCTCCCACATGAGGTGAAATTAAAAAAAAATAAATTGATTTTGTCTATATTTTTCCCTGTTTCACTATGAATGCTGCAACTTGACATTTTATCAGGAAGGCAATCATGGGTGCTATTGTACTGACGCTTGGTCGCTCTTTCTTGTCAGTTTATCAAGCTACATAATAAATGTCAACAAATGCTTTTACTGAATGTTTTGAAGAATGCAGGATTAAAAAAAGACACCACTGCCAAAAAGGGTTTAAAAATGAATTACGAGGCTATTGTGAAGAGGGATGTGAGTTGGAGATTGCTATTTTTCCCCTTGCAAGACAGCTTTTTACTTTTTGACTAGTTCTTGCTTTACTTGCCTTTTGAGAAAGCCATCTTGATTTCATGGAAGCTGGAAGAAAAAGCCATCCAGGGCACGTCCTTCAGGTTCTCGGCCTTCCTTACCCCTGTCAGACTTGGTGACCCTGGGTTCTACCGAGCCAGCCACATGGCCTGCTGACCCATCTGTAGGGTGGGGGCAAGGTGGCATGGGGCAGACCCACCACCCATCTACGTTGATCACCTAGGCTGTGACACTGGCTTGAACACAACCCTTTCTGGCTGTGCTCTGGGGCTGAATGGGGAAGCAGAGATGACCTGTCAGACGTGCACCACCAGCTAAAGCTTTTCCAGGGGGATAAAAAGCCCTCTTCTGCCCTCCAGAAAACAAAGGTAGATGGGTGAAGAACAAAACCTGGCAGTGGTTGACTAAAGGATGATGTGCACAATGAGGAGATGGCACAGCCTCTCTCACTCTTCCCACTCATCGCTGGGGCTTGGCTTGAGATACAAACACCCTGTCCTCCTTCCATGTACCTGTGCACTAAACACTGCTTTGTTCAAAACCACCCAGAATACTAGCAGAATTTGGGTCAGAACCCATAAATCCTCGTTCTCCTTCTCTTTCCCAGAGGGTCTTCATGAAACATTCAATCCATCCCGCGCTGACGACCAAACCATTGCTAGAAATGATGAATGATCCGTTTTTAAAAGGAACACTGTTGGGTCAGCAGAGCTTCACAAAAGCTCCCTGGAAAGAAATAATGGGATTACAGGGGCCACATCATGGGAAGCTGTGGGTTTTCAGTTTATGCAGTTCACCCGCAAAGTAACTTGATGCACCAGTTCGTCTGTGTGGGATGACAACAGGATCCCACCCACTCTGTGCAATGTCCTGGAGAAGCACAAAGAGAACACCCAGCAGAAGCCGTGAATTTTGCTTCCTTTGACTTTCACATGCCAAATGAAGGAGGAACCTCAGGTATGTCTTGCTAACACAAACCATCTTTCTGTCTCTTTCTGCACGCCCAGATCCATCAGAGCTGCTCCTCATCTGCATGGCTGGAGCACTCTGTTGGGGCGGACAGGCTGCTGGTTTGTGCTTCAGCCAATGTCAGCGTCCCAAATAGGGATAATAGCAGTTAATAAATGTCTGACCGACAGGACGTAGGTGTTTTACGATTTCCCAGGAGAGATTTGTGTCTTTTCAGGTGTCTTTTCATAGAATCATAGAATAGGTTGGGTTGGAAGGGACCTCCAAAGGTCATCTAGTCCAGCACCCCTGCCATGAGCAGGGACATATTCACCTGGATCAGGTTGCTCAGAGGCCCATCCAGCCTTTTCCAGCATTCTGGCTCACACACCTCAGATTCCAGTGCCAAGCATCAGCAAATTTGAGACAGAAAACATATTTTCCTACTGGACAAAATCAGAGCTGTCCTAAGATGTCCCAGTTCATAGCAGAGTTTTGTTCTTTCACCACATCTAGGAGGAAGAGGACTTTGAGGGCTTAATTTTAGAACGTGTAAACATTTGTTCTGACACATTCCATGAACAAAGAAGAAATTACAGCCTGACCACTCTGATCCTTGGGTCTGTCACCATACCCTGGCTGGCGATGGTTTTACTCACATCATTAATGAAGAGCAAACACAAGGGCCGAGAAGAGGCAGGAAGAGTTGAGGAGGGATGAGCTGCAGCCCTGGGGAGGTTCAGCACATGCTGAGAGCTGCAATTTGCTCAAACACCTACACAGAACCTCTCAGCACAAAAAACAAGAGCAGGAGTTTGCGTGTCTCAATAAATCAGGTTCTCAGGGCCAGGTTCTCAGCAGGTCCCAGCTGACGCGGATGGCTGGAGCTCAGCGGGCATATGTCAGTCCTATAAACCAGGGCCAGGGCTTAACGTGCAGAATCAGGTCCTGGGACAGGTCGAATGAGGTGAAGGACCAAGAACAGCAGATGGACAGTAAGACCTTGGGTTTGTCCTTCACTTCTGAACATGAGGAGCCTGAATCTGGCTCAAGCTGAACCAGAGCAGACTCTGGATGCACAGAGGAAAATTCCTTGCAGCTTGGATGACCTTTTTTGTGTGTGAACTGGAACTGATGCTTCAGATTTAAAGAGTAACTTTAATTCCAAAACTGGGCACTCCTGGACTATCACTTCACCAGCCAATTAACCTGTGCCGTGGTCCATTCTGCAGCACTATGACCAAGGCACACACATGCTCCTAAATTCACTTTGCTTCCCATGCTGGTTTTGTCTGCAAAGAGTTAATTCCAAAACCGGGTGGTCTCATGCAAGCTGCCTGTTGGGAACAGTCTCCATCATGCGTGAACTCCTGAAGTTCACTCCAAACAACTGTTTGGCAAGGGTGCTACGTGGTACAAGCCAAAACCAGGCTGGGGCCATGCTATTGAAATAACCCAGTCTAAACACGCTGGTAGCTGTGATGAGGGTTGCGCAGTGTGGGTGATGGAGCTGCATGCCCTGCATCTTTGCATTTTGTTCAGTAAGGACACAGGCTGGTGCACTTCTTTCCTGGGTAGAAATCTTCATGTACACAAGTTTTTGGTGTATATTATTGGATAGATGAATCCTACATGTTCTGTTGTGATAGGACAAGGGGTGATGGTTTTAAACTGAAGGAGGGGAGATTCAGGCCAGACATGAGGAAGAAATTGTTTACAGTGAGGGTGGTGAGAGCCTGGCCCAGGTTGGGCAGAGAGGTGGTGGATGAACCGTCCCTGGAGACATCCCAGGCCAGGCTGGACGGGGCTCTGAGCAACCTGAGCTGGGAGGAGATAGAACCATAGAATCATTTTGGTTGGAAAAGACCTTTAAGGTCATTGAGTCCAATCATTAACAGTCTTGATATCCAGCTGCTAGAAGGGTGATGCCTGATCTCAACAGAAAATGGTGACTTTTGTCTGGAAAGCTTGTCCCTGCTCATGGCAGGGGGGTTGGACTGGATGAGCTTTGAAGGTCCCTTCCAACCCAAACTATTCTATGGTTCTATGATTCCACATACTCTAAATTGACTTTGTCATGAAGGACTGTGTGGAGTTGGGGAATGTCCACCCTGAAGTGGAGGACCACATAGCAGAGGCAGATTTCACCCCATCTATGACTACTGGCTCATTTTTGGGTAATATTCAGAAAGATACTGAATCAGGAAAGATCAGGATACCTGGATACCCCACACCAACCTGGGGCAAGGCTGGGTTTCTTGATCCTCCCAGGTCTATGGCCTCCTACATTAAATCAGACAAGAAGGACTGATCGCCCACTTAGAGTGACCTTACCCAAGGTGTGGGGTGCTGGTGTCCTGCCTGGCTGCCCCAAGCAGATCCCTGTCTGGGGGATGCTGCTCAATCTGGCCTTGGCTCCTGCCTTAAATAAATACATAAACTTAGACATAACCATATCCTGCTCTGAAGCCTTCCTGATTGTTTTGCTGTCACGATATGGGGATAAACAAGGAAAAATCCTGGCTATGTTGGGAGGAGTGGAAGCTTGTTCATTAATTTGAAAAGAAGCTGAGTTTCGCCCTTGAAATGTAATGTGAAATGCATCTTTTTGTTCCAGCACCCTATGATGCGATGGCCTCGCTGTGTTCTCACTGTTTGCTGGCAGCTCTTACCCAACAATAGTGCCTCCAACATAGCTATTTAGCTGTGTGGTCAGTCAAATACATGGTCTCTCTTTTGGGGAAATTGTTCTAAATTACATGAGTCATGTCCAGATCCAGCAAAGACTGGTATAATTAAGAGGCAGGAAAATGGAAAGTGAGGAACAATTAGGGTTTGCTTTGCCCTTTTTCCTCTTTAATTTAAACTCTTAGCTTTTATCACATGGTAGTTTATATACCACACCCTAGTCTAAAGGTTAGAATTGGACTCTGAGACAATTTATACTTCCACCGTGAGCAGAAATTGAAAGAGCAAAATGAACTTCTTAAAATCCGTGGTTCTGACAAAGAAAATCTGCTTCTCGCTGTCTTTGGGCATCTTGAGACTTGAGCTTTAAGCCAAGTGCACTGCGAATTTAAGATTGCACAGATGCAAGCATGTACTCAGATTCAGGTCTCAGATCAGGAGCTGAGGTTCTCCAGAGACCAAGGGATTTCAGGAGATCAGCTCAAAACTTTCTATAATAGTCCTCGATTCCTGAAAGCACTGCATTTGCTTTGTGAAAGCCACAGTCCTGGCAAACATCTCAACCACCAAGACTGTGACAACCAGAAGCACCTCTGTAAATAACTTGTCTGGAGATCAATCTAGATGGGCAAATACAGAAAGAGCAACAAAAAGTTGGCAAAGAAAAATTATCTGGAGCAAAAGCCACAAAGAATTTTTAAAAGCTGTTATTCATTGGTGTGCGTGACAAGTTTTCCTCAAAGATTTTCAGAGATAATCAAAAGAAAAGCATTTGTGCAGGAACATTTTCACAGGTGCATCTGAACAGGTGATGTCCCAGCTCCCTGGGACCCCGTTGCAAATATTTCTGCTGTCAATGCAGTAGCAAATGCTGGTGGGGTTCACAGGAAAACTTCCGGTTAGACAACAGAAACAAATCCATGTGACATGAGTTATTTCCAGTCATGTGGGCCAAATAATAAAGATTTCTTGTTCCAATGAGGAGAAGGGAAGGATCACTAGGAAGTGTGGTTTTGGTGTCTGCTTGCTCCTACACTTGTGAGGAGCAGCAAGGCCCAGCCCTGAAAACAGCTGCCCCGATCTGTTTGTGGCCATCATATCTACCTCCTGTGGCCTTTTGATAAGAGGTGCTGCACCCACACTTCCTCCTGGGAATTATCCCCAGACTGTGCTGACTCTTGAGCTGGCTTAGGAGCTGCTTGGGTCAGCACTAGCTGTCCCAGGCGAAACTCGTGCCAAAACCCATGACAGCAACACAACAGATAAAAGATGAGCTTCCAGCATCCACACCCTGGCTCTACGTATTTTCTTAACATAGGTGTAGCTTTTTTGTTGCATCTTCCTCTCTGTGAAACAACCAGTTCATATGTGTAAGACAAGGCCCAAGGTTGGGATGGGAGGATGAGAGGAATGTGGATCATCTTCTAACAAAGCAGGAGTCAACAGATGATGAACCTGTAGGAGCTGGGTGAGGAGGGATCTGAGATGAGGTTCTGGCATAATGAATACAGCAGAAAAACACATGTTATTCATTAGACATTACATGGTCAGAAGAAAGGGTTTTCACAACAGTTTGAAGCAAAAGGAAGCAGTTGACCTCACCATACAGAAATGACTTGGGGAAGCAGGTTACCACAAGACCTTTTAGACAGTTATGAGTTAAAAAAAAAAAAAAGAAAAGAAAAAGGAGGAATTAGGCAAACACTTGGAGGTTAGATCCGCTAATGACTGTTAAACACAGTGGTCAGCATACAATCTCCTGCTGAGGGTGTTTCTAAACCACCATCAGCCACAAGCTGCAAGGGCAGGTCCAGGGGATGGATCTATTTATGCTCCCTTCCTACAGCCCTGAAAAGCATCACTCCGTGTTGCCCATCAGAAAAGAGCTATTGCGCCAGCAGTGCCTATGTGTTCGTGGTGTATTCATACCTGCTGTACTCCTCTGAGTGTTGAGATGTGACTAAAGAAGCAGGGGAGGGGGAAAACTGCTAAAAAGTCCCAACCAGTGCAAGCTACTGTATGTCCCCAGCCTGCTGCATCCCAGCAGGGATGCTGAGATGGGTCTGGCTCCTTCTCTGAAGTTATGGATGTTCTGACATTCACCTTTTCCCTTCCCTGGGATGCTTCTGCTCCCACCAGCCTCAGAAAACACGCTGATTGACTGTTGCCTTTTCACCTGGGGCTGAAGGCAGGTAGGAACAAAGAGTTGATTGTTTCCTCGTTCTTTTTTAAAAAAATAAAAAAATAAAAAAATTCCCCTCTTGAAAAAACACACCGTCTAACAGGGACAGGAAAGCACTTACCAGCTCCTTCCTCAGCCACGTCAAAGCTTCATCGATGCTCTCAAAGCCACCTATTCTCCCTGAGGTAAGAGTCACCTTGTCCTGGGCAGGGCTCCCATTGAGATGCAGCTGCACCTTCCTCAAGGGGACAGTCTCCCCCGTGGCCTTTTTGGCCTCGTTCGCCTCCTCCTCCTCTCCCGCTGGCTGGGCGCTCTTCCATGCTTGCTCCTCCAGCTTCGCCTTCCACTCCAAGTAGGAAGGGCGCCTGGTCTCCAGTCTCAGCTTCTCCGTCAACGCCTTGAGGCTCCTCAGATGGTCATCAAGAGGAGCGGCACCTCCAGACCCAGCATCCGTGCTGTCCAGTGCCTCTTCTATTTGGATTTTGGGCAGAGACATCCTCTTTGGGAGTACAATAGCATAGGGGTGTTCTGTAAAGGTCCAGGGATGGAGGTTGGAAACCCTCAGGGCTGGACCAGCTCCTACAGCGCGACAAACGCAACCCCTTGGAGGACAACCGTGTTGGTGGTGGCGCCCGCTCAAACACCACGTCGGCCTTGGCTGAACACCTAGAAGAAAAACAGAGGGTTGGTTTCCAGTCTAGGAAGGAAAAGGGAGTGAGAAAGGAGAGATGTCTCTTGCTGCAGAAGAAGGAGGGCTTTGTGAGAGGCACGGTGCCAAGGTGCTGCTGGGGAGTGTTACCTCACCTCCGCCACCCGCCTGCTTTTGGGGCAAGAACAGACAGGCTCCGGCTTCTAGGGAAGCTCTGGTTACCTGCATCTCCAGTTTTAACTCAAGGGGCCATGAAAGGGTTGCCAAGGAGGCCGGGACATGTTCAGAGACCTCTCTGGAGACTTATCACACAACCTATCATCCTCTGGTGACAGCAACTGCTGTTGTTGGGGGTCGGGGTGTCTGTGCACACTGTCTGGATGGTTTCCTGGCTGGCAAACCTTCATCTTTCCACTTGGGCAAAACAGGGCCAGGTGAAATAAGAAAACCCAAACTTCTCCTGAGAGTTTGAGCCAAAAACAAAGCAAAGTGGCCATAAGATTCAGCTCCCTCCTGTCCTTTGGGCTCAGAGTAGGAGCACAGTCCCCTGGACAAGTGTGGGAGTAACTGGGGTGCTGGTACGGCTTGGGTTCGGATGCCTGCCCTCAGGGAGACCTGGGCTTGTGGTTTCCACCACTGGTCATCTCCAGTCTGCCCACTGGGAATGGTCACAATGGTCTCTTTGAAAACACTGAGGAGCCAGGAGCTTTCCTCCCAGCTTCTCCTCCTTCCACCACGTGTGGACTCGGGGAAGCTGTGCCCAAAGTTGATCTATCAAACCACGGGACCTGGAGGAACAAAGGACTCAAACAACTCCGCAAGAGTTAAGCTCAGGCAGCTTCTGCATTCATTTGCCAGAAGGATCAGATAAGAGACTTTCTCAAGGTCGTATGCTCATCTGTGGCTGAGCTAGGAATAGATCCAGAGCTCTCATCTACGCGTCAAACACAAAACAAAATTCTTTTTCACCTTCCTGGTAATGTGCCCAGAAAGACCAGCCAGGACGTATGAAACTATCAAGCTGGATGCACTAAACCACAGCAGTATGAGTTACTCAGCCCTTCTTTTCCCTGCTATTTGTGCCCACAAAGACGTGTGTAACTGAAATCCAGACCATAATTATGCCTCTTGAACCTTTTCAGTGAGAAGACTCAACTTAAAATAAACACCAACAGAAAGCAAGATTTATCCTACAATTGTGTGGAGGCACATGAGCTGAGCGAGGAGTTGATAATATACACACAGACAGTCTGGGGGTGGAGAATTAGTCATGTTGCAGTCTTGTTCCTGCTCCTATTTATGTTAATGAGAGTTTTACGGTGAGCGGGAGCAAACACAGATACTCTATCAGGTTGAAGCCAACAGCTCTCATGCCTGGAGCAGCAACGATTTTCCTTCTTCTGTTGAAAAACAGATTGAACGGAGCGAAAAGCAGAGGGCTGCCCTGTTGGAGAGTCAGGTCTTTCACCAGCTCTTGCATGGATGCTCTGCAGAGCTGAGAGCACGTCAATGAGTTTCACTTGCCACCAGCTCCAGCCTGCCGAAATCAATAACGGGAAACACCTAACGACTTTAAAGACCTCACTTGTGAACTTTTTTCCTGCCCGTTGAGATGGAAATTTCTAGGGTTGGCCAAAACCAGCAGCCTAATAGAGTCAGCTGCAGCTCTACACAAGGCTACTGTATTTGGTGACCCCTAACAAAAGAATATTTTTATTGTAAGGCTGATTTTCTGGATGTCACAGCTACAAAGCAGAGGCCCCACAGACTCCTTTGTCTTGTGTCTTCAGGATGCATAAAATCCCCAGAGCGGAAAAGACCCTCATTTGAGCCCTGGGTACCACTCAGTTAGAATTTATGGCCTTGAATGTTGAGAGTGTAACAGCAGTTTGGAGCATCCCCTTTGCCACCACCCTGCTGCTATCTCTCCCTTTCCATCACTGCCTCCCAGTAGCTTTGGATGGATTTGATTTCTCTACTCTAAAAATGGCACTGATCCATCCTTCACCTCCTCCCAGGTGCAACAAGAAACTTCTCATTCACTCTGTAAGGACACCCCCTAAACAGTCAGTTCTGTTCCACAGCCTGTCCAAACTCCAAAATCACAGAAAGGAGCTGCCTCTAATTTCCTATCGATGTCTTGGACTTGGGTCAAAGACCTGCTGTAGAAAAAGAGATCTGAAAGTGATAAGTGTCTGAGAAATGTCTGTGTGTGAGGCTGTAATACAAACCTGTTCACTGCCTGAGAACTAATTCCCAGGAACAAACCTCATCCTTGACTCAGATTTTCAGAATTCTCCTGGTCTCCTGGTCCCAGGCTCAATTTCCCCCTAGGCTGGCCTATGCAAGGGAGTTTAAGTGATTAACCCTTGATTTGCCTTCATTATCACACTTGCCAGGCTCAAGGCATTCATGCCATGCCTAATTACAGGTAATAGAATTTTGGGACCCAAATGTGGTCAGGGTCTCCTCCCACTTCACTAAGATCATTTGTGCAGTGGTTTCCCCCTTCCCTTGCATGAACCCTGTTGATCCCGAAGACAAAAGGATGCATCAGGTCACCAACTCATCAGAAAAACATTGGTTTCTTCGTTGGGTTAGGTTTCTATTAGAGAAGTCAGCTTGACCGACCTACCCTGCAAGCCGTAATGCGAAGGAATCAGCAGAAGCACACAGCCAGGATGGAGAAATAACAGGACTATCAAAGTGGATTGGGTGTGGAGCCCTACCGCACCAAAACTCTTGGAGCTGGCGTGCTCTGAGGCTTGGATTTTGTACGGTTGCAGGTCAGCAATGCAAATTCTGCCCTCTCCCATGCCAGACACACCTTGTGAAGCTCACGGAGTATCCTACTGAGGACAGACTTTTGAGCAGGGCCTGTCGGGATAGGACAAGGAGTGATGGTTTTAAAATAAAGGAGGGGAGATTCAGGCCAGACATGAGGAAGAAATTGTTGACAATGAGGGTGGTAAAACTCTGTCCCAGGTTGGCCAGAGAGGTGGTGGATGAACCATCCCTGGAGACATCCCAGGCCAGGCTGGACGGGGCTCTGAGCAACCTGAGCTGCTGAAGATGTCCCTGTCATGGCAGGGGGGGCACGGGATGAGCTTTGAAGGTCCCTGCCAACCCAAACTATTCTATGATTCTGTGCTCTAAGCAACCAAATCCAGCGGCACAATCTGCCACCACAACTTCCCATTGCAGCCACCCCTGCAGCCCTGAAGCAGATGCAGAAGACCTGTCCCCATCACACACCCTCAAGCATCCCTGCCCATGCATTCGAGCAGGGGATCAGGAGACCCATGTGAACACCCCCTGACAAACCAGGTGTGATGAAACAAGTCCTAGGAGGCACAGGGAGGTGTATAGGGGTGTGAGAAAAGCTTTGCTTTATCATCACTGATGGTGGATAACAAGAAATTCAGATGCTGTTCACGATCAAAAAAGAGATTACACAAAGTGATGCTAGGCACGGCCCTTTACCCTGCGGGAGTTTTACATGACTGAGAACTTTTATACATCTGTACCTTCTCCATCAGTTCTCTGTGCCCTGGTCAGCTTTGAACATGAAGTAGCATTGTTTGGTATATGCTGGACCAGAGCAGCACAGCTACAGCCTGTTAAATTAAGGGCTATAAATAAGGTCACATACTGAGGAGCAAGTGGTCTAGTAGAAGAAAGGGAATAAAAAAAAAAAAAAAGGTGAAACACTCAGGATAGAAATGAGAGGGGGAAAAAAAAGAATAAATAAAACTATCAGCCAGGGCAGATGTGTGGGGAACAAATTATTTTACTCCTTTCACTATTCCTGGTGGACTTTAGCTTACTATAATATCATTTTTTTATTGCAGAGGACCAGCAGTGGTTGTGAGAGTCTATATTACTCTGTTCTTCTATTCTCTGAGGAAAAAAAAGAAAAGCCTCAATATGAGATAAAGCCCAGGCCAAGGGAAACCCTTTTGCAGGATGAAGTGGTGCCCACACGGCATTCCTGGCATGGGTTAAACAGGACAGAGGTAATGGTTCAGCCTGTTAATAACCTTCAAAAACCACTTCAGCCACTTCTGCGCCTCAGTTTCCCTCTTACTGAGTATATAGTTCATGCAACCGGTCTTCAAGAAAAAAGCTCTGAGGATCTTCAGGGGTGTACAGAGATTCACCTCTGATACCTTCAAGTCTCCCCATCTCTTCTGGGCCACATGTTCTGGCTGCAATTGGTCCAGGGATACCCTACATAAGCAACAGAGTTCAGGATGTGGTTCTCCTGACCATTTGCAGGCATTTGCTCCAAGGGTTTTGTTAGAGAAGTTCGCAGGTTTGTACAGATGTCACCCTCTGGGCCATGCAGACACCCCTTGATCCTACAAAAGGAAATCCTGGAGTAAATCTGGGTCGATAAGAAAGATGGGGACGGACTTTTGAGCAGGGCCTGTTGCGATAGGACAAGGGGTGATGGTTTTAAACTACAGCAGGGAAGATTCAGGCCAGACATGAGAAAGAAATTGTTTACAGTGAGGGAGGTGAGAGCCTGGCCCAGGTTGGCCAGAGAGGTGGTGGATGAACCATCCCTGGAGACATCCCAGGCCAGGCTGGACGGGGCTCTGAGCAACCTGAGCTGCTGAAGATGTCCCTGCTCATGGCAGGGGTGGCACTGGATGAGCTTTGAAGGTCCCTTCCAACCCAAATTATTCAGTGGTTCTACAATTCTAAGAACTGGGGAGATCGTGCCAGGCGTGCACACCCTTTGCAGGCAGAGCCGTGTTTGCTTTTCTTTTCGGCGCAGCATGAAGACGGGGATGGGGTGGGGATGGCTGACCCCCCCAGACATCTGCAGCAGGTTGGCATGGGGGCAGCAAGGAGGAGACGCCTGAGTGAGGGGGTTGCCATAGCAATGGAGTAAGGGAGGACTCTGGCTGCTGCACGGTGGTGGATGGAGGCTCCCGAGCATCCTCTGGGCAGCCGAGATGCTGAAGCCCTGGGCAGCAAATGAAGGGAGGAGAGACCCACGGGTGTTAACGTCGCAGCTCCCTGGAGCCAGCTGTTCCCTTTCAGGGAGGCTGCACATGAATCACTCCTTTCCCCGTGCCAAAATGACCTCACTCTGGAGAGGAGCTGCTATGCTGTGTGGGCTTTGCTGAGCTTGGACTCTTCCTCACCCTGGGGTCCCCTGTCATAGCCCCCCTGCACAACACAGCAGCAGCGCAATACTCTGCACAAGGCTTCTGCAGAGACGGAGGGCAAATCACTCCCCCAGGCATCCCACTGACTCGGAGGAGAGTCCATCTCCCTGGGGTATGTTATCCAGCTTTTGGGCACCCAATCCCTTTGCTCCTGCAGAAATCTGATCTGGATCCTAAATGCTTTTCTCACCTGTCGTAAAGTGACCTTCAGCCACCCTCTGCCCCAAAAAAGAGAAGATACCAGCAGCCTGAAGATCTGCCTGATCCTGAAGCCAGGACTCCCTCCAGGACAGAGATCCCTGATGAAATTGGTGCTGTCAGGTTCAGGTGCTCTGCCTGCTCAGCATGGTTCATGGAATCACAGAATGTTCTGAGCTGGAAGGGACCCACAAAGATCATCGAGTCCAACTCCTTCCCCTACACAGGACGACACTAAAATCCACACCATGGTTGGGGCAGGATGGAAGAGCCCATGCAAGGCTGGAGAGGTCATTGCAGAGCCCCAAACCCTCAGTTAGTGCCCACTAGACATAATGTCCGCAGAGACCTCCTGACCACACTCATGTGGGCTGTGAGCTTGGCTTTTCTTCCAGGGGCAAGGCAAAGACACCAAAGTGACTAAGCTGAGCATCATAAACCAGAGCACAGGTCCAAGTCTGGCGACTCTTCCTTCCAACCAAGGCTGCAGGGCTGCCCACGTTGGCTGTGTCCCTTCACACACACACAGACCTGACTTCCAGCCTAAAACAGAACAAAAGCCCAGGGAGGAGATGGAGTTTCTGTCCCAGGGTTGATCCAGAACTCAGTGTCCTTGCAGGGGGTTGGAGAGGTAGCCACAGAGCCACCCCACACAGTGGGCTGAGATATGGGTACAGAATACGGCTGAATGTGATCCTGAATGCACTTGGATATTAGGATATTTAGGAGAAGGTTCTTCACCCAGAGGTGCTGGACACTGGACCAGGCTCCCCAGGGAGGTGTCACAGCCCCAACCTGACAGTGTTCAAGAAGAGACTGGACAACGTACTCAGACACACGGTGTGACCTGTGGGGTGTCCTGTGCAGGGACAGAGTTGGACTCTGTGATCCTTGTGGGTCCCTTCCAGCTCAGGACATTCTATGATTATTTGGATATTATTTGGATATTCCTGTCCATTTACTGCTGTGAACAAGCCCCCAGAAGACCTCCCAGACAGTTTGGATGATAAGGTCAGCAGCAGGGAAGCAGCCCCTTCTGCTGCTTCAGCCCTTTGGATGTGGACGCAGCTTTCACAGATGCATCGGGGAAAGAGGGAAGAAGTGAGGCTTTCCATGACCTGGAGCTCACCCTGGCACATCCTTCTGCCCAAATGACCCCCAGACAGATCCCGAAACCGTGCAGTGAAGGGAGGAGGGGACAGCAGTGGGTGGCTGCAGTCAGGTCCACCGGCCTGACAAGAGGAGCGGAGCAGAAGTGCTGAGCTAACAGGGGACCAGTCTGCACTCCCTGCCCTGAGGTATTTCTCCCAGGCTGATCTCCAGCATCACTAGCAGAGTCAGAACACGCTTCAATAAATGCATCTGTCCTTTCCTGCCTGGCTGCACCTTGTCCCTCCTGCCTCCCCTGCACAAAATCGAGCAGGCTGCTTTCGAGGAAGCAGGACTCGGATTGCTGCCTGCTTTCCATGGGCCCTGGCAGCTCCATTTTCTGACCAGCTCAACTCCCCTTGGTCAGCAGATTTCCAATGGTTGTGTGGAAATCCTGCATGAAGATGGGCATTGCCAGATGTCTGGCATTCCCACAAACCGATCTTCCAGTGAGTGAGGAGCATTTGCAAACTGTGAAGCTGGGGGGGTTCAATAATCTCAGCCCATCAGCCAAAACCAGGTATTAACGGTTTAAGTAGCAGCAGCAAAGACAAGTTTATAACTTCCTCATGAAGACACCCCTAAACCCTAGTCTTCTGGTGAGCTGTCTTGAGATGCAAAGGTACCCACAGATTATAGAATGATTTTGGTTGGAAGAGACCCTCAAGATTGAGTCCAATCATCAACCTCATGCTGGCATTAACCCATGTCCTCAAGAACCTCACCTCTGCATTTTATAAACCCCTCCAGGGACGGTGACTCCACCACTGCCCTGGGCAGCCTGTTCCAATGCCTGACAACCCTTTCTGGGAAGAAATTTTTCCTAATACCCAATTTAAACCTCCCCTGGCGCAATTTACGGGCAAGGGTTGCTTTTCCATGCACTCCCCCAGGGTCCTGGCAGGTCTTGGGACATAGTCCTGGAGGTGGAACACCTAACCTGTCCCAAATATCCCCCAAAGGACCTGTGGCTTGGCAGAGCCGGTTCCTTCCCTCGTTTTCCCTGCTGCCACCCGAGCACAGCCACATTTCAGCAAGGAAAGAGCAGACAGAGCCGGCAGGGACGTCTGTGCCCGTGTGACCAGGGTGATGTGAAGGGCTGAGGCTCCTTGGGAATGAGCCAGATCAGGCTTAGAAATGCTCTCTTCCCAGGATACTGGCACAGGGAGTTATTTTTCCCTAAATGCAGCATGGAAGGCAGAAGGGTGTTTTCAGGGAAAAAAAAAACAAAAGAAAAAAACCCCAACAACTCTTTCCAGCTTTTCTGGGCTTTATTCTGCCCAGCACTGAGCTCCCCCTGCACAGACGAGCTCCCAAGGCTCCAAGTTAAAGTGATGGGGGGGAACAGGGTCAGCCCCTCAGCAATCCCTTAATCCCCTTTACATTCTCCCTGTCCCATCCAATTACCCGCTTTAGCCGCTGCCTGGGCTATGATCATACAACCCCTGTACTCAGACCTGTTCAGCCCGATGCACTTTATTATTTCATAGTGTTTAAGGAAAACTGGTTGCAAACAGATCCCCTGCTCCCACCCCCTAGAAAGGCTACGTTACTCTGAGGATTATTATTATTATTATTATTATTATTATTATATTTTTCTGCAGTATCTCTGCTACATTTCACAAACACCTAATGGCTGCAGAGCTATTGCAAGCCCAGAGCGCGGGAGAAGCTGGATTCCTCCCATTCTGTTTTAATTTTCCTTTTTTTTT